>JAEQBH010005217.1:0-595907 GCA_016808115.1 Tetrastigma voinierianum
GCCCTCGACCATTACTATCATCAAATCCAAAATCATATTCAAAATAAACAGCCCTGCCCGACTCCACAATTCTAGTAGTATGGATGGACAAAATAATCTTGAACCTCTAGATCCTATATAATAGCCAACAAAATAACCACTGATGGTTTTAGCATCCAACTTCTAAATTTGCATATCATAAACTCATACTTCAAATTTGCAACCCCATACACGAAAATGGTGCAAATTAGGCTTTCTTCCTGACCACAATTCAAAAGGAGTCTTAGGAACAGATTTACTTGGAACTTGATTCAAATTATAAGTTGTCGTCCTCAAAGCCTCTCCCCACAAGTAATCTGGCAAGCTAGAATTTTCCAACATAGAACGCACTATATACAACAAAGTGCGATTCTCTCTGTTATGCGATTCATTTGAGGAGTACCGCACATTGTATTGTGCATCAATGCCACACTCACGTAAATGAATTACGAATGACCCTAGGATCCATCCAGTCTTATCATATCTACCATAAGACTCACCTCACTCCTATCGGGACTATAGATTTAAGCTTCTTATTCTTTTGAAGCTCCATCTTTACCTTAAACTCCTTAAAGGCAACAAAATAATTCGATTTCTCACGGATAAGCTCAAAATGTCCATAACGAAAGAAATCATCAGTGAAGGTAATAAAATACCTATAACCACTCAAAGCAGTCGATGTAAAAGGTCCACATATATTAGTGTGGATTAGCACCAAAACACCTCCATGCCTTGCTATCTTATCTTTTTGTACTTTGGAAGTTAGCTTCCCTTTCACACATTCTACACAAGTCAACAAGTCGGAGAAGTCAAGATTATGAAGTATTTCATCCTTTACTAACCTTTCCATTTTGTGCCTAGAAATATGTCCCAAACGCTTTACCATAACATCGACGAATTATCATTAGCTCTTAGGTGTTTAGAAGCAACAATAGGAGCAACAACAAAATTAATAGAATAATTGAAACCATTATTAAATAAATCAAGTCTATATAAATTGCCACATAAGGTTCCAAAACCAACCACTTTACCATCCTTACACATTTCAACTTTGTTATTTCCAAACAAAAATTATATAACTTTGAATATCCAAAAGAGAAATAGATAACAAGTTTCTTCTTATTGAAGGTACCTAGGAAACTTCTTGTAACTCCGAAACATATCCAGTGGCAAGCTTCAACTTGATTATTCCCATAGTATCCACCTTCGCTCTTGAGCTATCTCCCATATACACATGATGCTCAAGGTTGCTGGTCCCCTTGACTTATCATTCCCTTTTCTTTCTCCTTCTTCTCTCTAATTTCCAACACCCATCTTCTGTGTCCAACCGTTTTGCGCAGCTACACCTTTCCATCAACTACTCCTTCCTTTCTCCCATGTGATGAGCGCCATCCTTAAGCCCTTTAGACTTATTATAATAGGAAGAAAGTAACATAATATGGTCCCTTACTCCTTTAACTCCATCATACTTACTATTATTCAAAAGGTTCAAGTAATGATGCTTCTCATTCATGCCAAACTTAATAGACTTCTTTCCTATCTCTTCAAGAAGTCCCTTTGTTGTTTCCACCTTAGGAATGCTAGCGTATACAGCTTCATCCATGCAATTCTCCATCATCATCATACAACACTTGCTAGAGTGCTTCCAATCCTCATAAAGTTTCTTAATAGTTGCACCGGCCTCAACAATCGGTTTCTCTAGTGGGATCCATCTCCAAAGCCAAATCTCACTCATAAATGACATATTCATAACTAATATCTTTCTTCCACTTGATAATTTGTCCCATCTAATTTCATCACGGCAAACCATTGGCGTAATATCTAAAGTGCATTAGTCATAGAATAGTAAACACAACAAGACATTTATAATATATAAAACAATAACTATTTTCTAGCCCATCAACACAAAACATAAAATCAATATTACTAGGGTTTTTGTAGCACTAAAGATACCCTTTCACGAGTCAGGAGCAGTCAACCAAATAACCACAATCAAATGCATTGAACTAAACTAGAGACAGGGTAACTCAGAACCTCTGATTCATGGCATTTCATCAACTTCCATTGCCATTACAGGCATCATACAAAACAACTAAAACCACCGACAAGGTAGCCAATTTATCCATATAGACTCTGGTTAATAAGTAGGAGAAAAATAAATATATTGCTTGGTAATTGGCAAATAGGTAAACACACATTACATTGGTACATATAACACATGCAAAAATAAGTCTCATGACAAGTGAGTACCTAAAATTCCACACTACTATACCAACTAGGCACAAACCTCTTTAGGGAAAGCTAACACAATTCAATTCCGAACGTAGATATTTAATTTAATTTAAGAAATTTGAAATTGAATAGTAAGGAAACAAATAAATAAATAAATGAGATTAGGAATTTATTTATTTATAATAAATAACATTTTTATTTATTTATTTATTTCTAATGAGATTTACCAAATTTGTGTGTTTAATATCTAAATCAAGGCTCATAAAATATTCATTCCATACTGAGATCACAATCATGCAATATCCGATTAGGAATTTATTAAGTCTTTCCGATTTGGAATTTATCATGTCTTTCCATTGGATAGAAACCTTAATGAAAGAAAATTGAGGAAAATCTTAAAAGTATAGAACTTTTGAATATATATATATATATATATATATATATATATATATATATATATATATATATATATATATATATATATATATATATATATATATATTACTCGTGGATTATATTAAATATATATAGATAACTCATGATTATGCATATTATCATGGGTCACACATTTATATATATTTAAGGAAATATATATAAAAGTGAGACAAATTGGGATTACAACATTATCCCCTTGGTACTTAAAAATTATAAAAAATAAAAAAAATGAGACAAAAACGAATAAAAAATTATAAAAAATAAGCCCTTGGTAGTTTCCATTGTCAGAGATCCGAATTTAAGGTTTACGGATCCCAATGTTGTAATCACTATAATTGATTTGTATTTTAAATGCAAAATTTTCGTAGATCTTTCGACTTGGAGGTTGTCTATCAATACTTTCTCGATCCTGTACAAATTATGTAGCTTTAGAGATGAGAAGGTACTGGAAAACTTTGAAACTTTATCTCTCCCAAAAAAATCATCTCTCAAAACTATTTCATATTTTCGATAAAATTGACAAGAAAAATAATAATAACAATC
Source organism: Tetrastigma voinierianum (assembly GCA_016808115.1). Classification (NCBI taxonomy): domain Eukaryota; kingdom Viridiplantae; phylum Streptophyta; class Magnoliopsida; order Vitales; family Vitaceae; genus Tetrastigma; species Tetrastigma voinierianum. Next base: position 3,229 of record JAEQBH010005217.1, read on the forward strand.
GAGTCACACATATATGTTTCATAGAAAACTCATATACTAATTGTTAGAAATATTTGAAGAAGATATACGAATCGAAAACATACATAACAATTTCTTTAAAGCATAAAATATACTAACTTCCAAATGCAACTATTAATAAATCAAATCTGAATTCCTGTAAAACAAAGAACACCATAAAAGTAGTGTCTATGAATACACGTTTTTAATTCACTCTCTATTTTCTAAAACCCTAGATCACCAAAAATGCAGTATATAACTATTTATTTGTTCTAGTCCTTTTATAGTTTGTGCAAGTCATAATGGGCTTTTAAAGAGAGTTAGTCCTCTAGTGCAATGGGTCAACCAGAGTCTTATAGAGAGTTTATGACCAAGGGTCCTACTACAAAATAATAACCAAGTCATTCCCATTAATGGCATAAAATTGACCTTGTAAATGAGTAATTGATTATGCTAAATCCACAAAATTATTTATCTAACATTTGATTGAATGCCTAATAAAATCTCTCCAATCTCTTTTTCTTAGGTTACCGTTTTCTATAAATGAGAATGCCAGAGTTTCACTGATGTAGCTCGGCTACAAATAATAATAAAATTTAAAAAAGAAAGCGAATAAAATAAACGGAATGAAATTCTCAAGTTTTCAATATTAATCAAGTCTACCAAAAACAATAACATAAGGTGCTATTTATAAGCACAAACAAAAATCCTAATGGATAATCCCAAAAATCATAGCAAATAAATCCAAAAATCCTAATAGATAAATCCAAAAGTACTAACGGATAAATCCAAAAATACAATTAAATAAATAATTAATAGTAATAAAATTCATCATCACTTGTTTATCTCGCTAGCCCATATGGCCTACCCACGCCTCATCATTTCCTTCGAGTTGAAAAAAACTCAACTCCAAATAGTGAAAGGAAAGGTAGCACTAACAATGAACTAAACATCAAGATCATCCTCCCGATTCAAGTAGCATCGACCGGACACTATGCCATTCGGGACAAGTTATGTTCACAAACCTACCATTCAGTCACTAACCTACCATCAAGGATAGTATCCACCGCCTTCTTAGAAAATTGTAAACTATGATGAGTGGAAAAATTTTTGTTACCACCGTTGCACACTAGAAGCGCAAAGTAGAAGGCTTAAAAAGTTCCTCTGAAGGTAGCAAGTCCTCTACATTTTGAAAACAGACTAATATCTATGTCATTAGCAAATCAAGAAGATATGCATTAGATCCCAATTACTTCAACGATACAATAAGGGCCCATGGCTCTTATAAAGTTTTTGAATTTTTAGGACTAATGCTAACCATAACATACACTAACATTAAATTCTTAGATCTACGATGCACATCAAATAGCTTATACCTCATTACTTAGAGAAATTCTTCGCCTAATCTCATGTGTCAGGATGGTTTTGCAAAGCTTCGCAGGTTCAGATACACGCATGAGGTGGTAAACGAACAAGACCAATAGGTGCGGGGGTGAGCAGCCATTAACAATTTGAAAAGGACTTTTACCTAAATTGAACTATTAACGTAATTGTTATAAGCAAACTCATCTATCGATAAAATTAAATCCCAAAACACCTTGTTTTACCCCAACTTAAAACACCTAAGTTATTGGCTACCTGTACTACGATTAACAACTCACTTGTCGATCAATTGAGGATGAAAAGCATATGAAAATTTTAGAGTAGTGCCAAATGTAATTTCCAAAAGGCTTTCAAAATAGCTAAATTTCACATCCCTATCAGATACACAGGAAGGCAACAAAGGTAATTTAACAACTTCTCTAAACAATTTAGGCAAACATGAAGCATCATTGGTTTTGTGGTTACATGGAATAAAATGTGCCATCTTATAAAATCACAATACAACTAAAATAGAATCATATCCTCTAACCGTCTCTAGGCAATCCAGTTGAACAAAAAGTCCATACTAATATCTTCCGGGCGGTTCATGAGAACAGTAAAGGAGTATATAAGCCGCTGTTTTGCTTTCTACCTTAGCTATCTCGACACGTTCCGCAGACAGCAACTATCCTAGCAACATCCTTTTCGTAGAAGGCCAATAAAACCTATTCGACCAATGCAATAGTTTTATCCTCCCAAAATGTCCAACTAAACCACCCGCATGCATTCCTCCTAAATTAATAAATCCCTAATGATGTCCGAGGCACGCATACTTAGTCACTTTAAACAAATAACCATTTTCTTCAACAAGGAAGTCCAGATACCTTGACGTTACCATTACTAAATCCCATTATAATAATACCAAAGTCGTGACACATGCAATACTCATTTTCAATCTATCAAACCCAATGACATGAGCACTCATACGATGGAAGTGTACTTAATCGACTAAGTGCGCTAACAGCCTTTGTTTTCAATAACAAAACGATGATTAATCACAAAAGAATATTCATTCAAAAAATTCAACCCACTTAGCATGTCAGGCATTCAATTTCTTTTGTGAGTTTAAATATCTTAAAGTTTGGTGGTCAGAAAACAACACAAATTCAATAGGCAACAAATAAAACCTCCAAAAATGAAGACTCTGCACTATAGCATAAAACTCTTTATCATATGTAGAATATTGTCTTTTAGCATCATTAAGTTTTTCACTTAAGAAAGCTATAGGGTGACTTTCTTGACTCAAGACACCACCAATACCTACACCTAATGCATCACAAGCAACCTCAAAAACTTTAGTAAAATCAGGATATCTCAAAACTGGTGCCCCACCATTCGACCTTGATTTCTCTAAATGCCCGGCCAGCGCATTAGACCATTGAAACTCCTTATTTTTAATAAACATTCAGTGATAGAGCCATACAGTGCAAAATCCCCTTATAAATCTCCTATAAAAAGAAGCTAAACCATGAAACCTACGAGTCTCGGTGATAGATTGTGGTTCAGGCCACTCCCTAATAACTCTAACCTTTTCGGGATCAGCTGAAATGCCATGTTCAGACACAATAAAGCCTAAGAAAAGCACATGTTGTTGCATAAAAGAACACTTCTTAAGGTTGTGAAGATAAAGCTTGGCCTCGCAAGAGTGAGAAAACCCGGTCTTAGGTGCTAAATGCCTTCTTGGGATTGACGATAGATCAATATGTCACCAAAGTAGACCACCAGAAATTTACCAATGAGAGGCTGCAAGACATGGGTCATAACTCTCATGAAAGTACTAGGAGCATTAGATAAACCAAAAGGCATGACTAACCACTCAAACAAACCATCTTGTGTTTTAAATGTAGTTTTCCACTCATCTCCTGGCCTAACACAAATTTGATGATAACCACTATGCAAATCTATCTTAGAGAACCAACTAGAACCATCTAATAGGTCCAACATATCCTCAAGGCGAGGGATGGCAAATCTATATTTGACTATGATCTTATTGATGGCTCTACTATCCACACACATTTTCCAAGATCCACCTTTCTTAGGTGTCAACAAAGCTGGCACTGCACAAGGACTAAGGCTATGCCTGACAAATCCTCTTTCTAAAAGTCCTTCTACTTGCCTATTCAGCTCCTCTCTCTCTTTAGAATTCATCCTATAATGTGGAAGGTTAGGCAATTGAGAACCTGGAACTAAATCTATAGCATGTTGGATGTCTCTTAAAGGTGGTAGTTCACTAGGCAACTCATCTGTTATCAATATCAACAAAATCATCTTAGCAAATTCTTCATTTCCAAAGGAACATCAACAATCAAAGAATCAGAGGGAACTTCTTTTGCCACTAATGCTACTAATGCACTACAGTCTCAAATCCCTCTCTCTCAAACTTACATTTTAAAATATACCTTCGTGAAAGCCGTAGAGATGTCACGTTTACCATTGCAATATTTAGGCTTAGCAGGTTTCAAAATAATGTTCTTACCCTTGTACTTAAAGGAATAAATGTTATCTTTACCAAAATTGGTAACATTAAGATCATAAAGCCAAGGGCGGCCTAAAAGAACATGGGCAACATCCATGGGTAGCACCTCACAATAGATTTCATCCTTATAATCCCCTATTTGAATAGAGACGAGACACCTTTGAGTGACAAGCAAAGTATGGTCATTCACCCAAACTACTCTAAATGGATTTGGATGTGGTTCTACTTTCAGGTTTAACAATTTAACAACATCCTTAGAAACCACATTCATTGAACTACCCTCATCAATCACTAACTTAAATTTCTTATCTCCACTCTATATGACTGTGTGAAAAATACTAGTGTGCTTCCAATGATCATTATCTACAGTTGTGGATAGCACACATCGAACCACACCAACACACGCATCTTTATCACAATCTTCATGAAGATCATCTTCATCACCAGAATAATCTAAAGGATCAATAATTTGGTCTTCCTCATTCTCCAAAATACTCTGTTCAACATCTAATGTCAATGCATGTTGGGGACAACGAGACGCAATATGACCCTTATGATGACACTTATGACAGACAATCGATGAATTACTAGCCTTAGACTCAATAGGAGAAGCAACAGGAAGAGTGTTACGCAAACTAGACTCTTTGCTCCTAATGTTATTAGGCATAGTTTTACCGTCTGATGACATGGATTGTGACTTGGACTGACCTGTGTGTGCAAAAGAGGAGGGTATATTAAACTTCTCGACTTCTAAGGCTTTTTGGTATGCATCCTCTACAGTGTGTGGAGCATGCAATCTAACCATTCTTTGAATGTCGAACCTAAGACCATTAATGTGCGTGCAACAAAGAAATCGTCCTCATCATGGAACTCACTACACCTAAGCTCCACCTCAAATTTAGCGTAATATTCACTTACACTAAGAGTCATTGGTTTAGATTAATCATGGTGGGAAAACAATTGGTTCTATATAATGGAGGAATACTTTTCTTGGTAACTTTGTTTTATAATAACCCATTGGGTGAGGGGTGGTTCACCCAGATCAAGCATGTCTTGCAACATTATTTTTCAAAGACACGAAGTTGAATTGGTTAATTTATTTAGCAAACCGAATCTGTTTCACTATCTATCATTTCATACTCAATCAAATATTCTCAATAACAACTAACCAATCGTAGAAAACATTAGGATCCATTCTACCATCAAATTCGGGGAGCACTAACCTTAACTTTTTTGTGATATCCCTTTCGAGGTCAGTTTAACTTCATTTATCCTATCCCCCCTCCCTCAAATACCAAGAACTCCTAGGTTGGTATCAATAGGAGGACATCTTCTCTCACTTGATTTGGTGGGTAATTTTTCCTTGGTGGTTGGTAATCTAATGGAAAGTTGACATTAGCAGGTTGAAATCGATCACCTAGGTTAAACTGAGGTCTCCTGTTGTAGGTAACCTTGTGTGAGGTTGAGCAATTGAATTCCTACTTAAGTTCATTTTACCCAAATTGTCATGCAAACCATTTGCGAATTCATCAGATTGATGTGAACCTCCAGAAGGACTTAAACCCCCAGTGTGTGGTGACCCGATGTGTTTCCTAACAGTTTCATCAACATATTCACCTATCTCATGTTTACCTTATGTTTTTAAAAAGTCCATTTTTATTTATCGCATGAGCTTGTTGTTTGAAAGGATTAACGTTGAAATAATTGGACCACACATTGAATTTAAATCATACCGATGCAAGCAGATTGAATCAAATTGTGCTTTATTGGCATCAAGGATGACTGCACACAAACTAGACTCATTTAGATTCCAGACAAGGCTTGTAGTCTTAAGTCAAAATTATCGAAGTCTCTCAAATGATCATTTGGGTTAGGTAAAGTAGAAGATGCAACAATATCACTTTTGATGCATTTTACATGCCGAGATAGAATCTAAAAATTCCAATCGAGCAAAGAAATTTATAAAACTATATGCTAATGCAAATAAAACATTAAATCTAAAATGAATGTGGATTATATCACAGATTGCACGAGTCAATAAAGATTAAATATAAAAAACAATTTTAAATACTTTTTATGTCATCAAAGAACTGAACCTAAAAACAATCAAACAATATATACTTAAATACCACAAATATTAACTGAGTTTTCAAAGTCAAACAAAATATACCCCGTTGAAGAACCTTTAGGACACCTACAATTCCTTAGCGAGGTTGCAAGGGAATCAAAAGTTGTATGCAACAACAATGAAGGCATGCATTGGCAGATCGGGATGAGCAAAGGCGAGATGAAGTTGAATTCCTCAGAGAAGCAAAGAACGGCGCCTTCACCGCCTCGACTCGCAAGGCCTTCATACAAGCCCGAATCAAATTTAGATTCCGCTTGATAGGTTTTGCACCCTTTCAAAAGTCAACTCAATATGGATTTTTAATATATTTAATTGGATGAACTCTATTGGCCTTGAACCAAATGGTTTGACCTTCACGGCATTAATTGATGGTCTCTCTAAACAGGGGAGACTAGAACAAGCAAACGGGATTTTGGGTTCAATTTGGAACTTGAACCAAATTTGGTTGAATAGCGTGGCAATGGTTTGTCTACAAGGCCAAGTGTTAAAGGGCGGAAAGCGCAAATCGGATATTAAATAGAACAAACAAGAACTTAAGCTCTGATCTCGGATCAAGAACTTAAAACAAAGAGAAATAACTTGATCTCGGATCGAAGTTAGGCTCTGATACCAAACTGATGTAGCTCGGCTACGAATAATAATAAAATTAAAAAAGAAAGCGAATAAAATAAACGGAATGAAATTCTCAAGTTTTCAATATTAATCAAGTCTACCAAAAACAATAACATAATGTGCTATTTATAAGCACAAACAAAAATCCTAATGGATAATCCCAAAAATCATAACGGATAAATCCAAAAATACAATTAAATAAATAATTACTGTGACAAATTCATCATTGACTTTGGGTTTCTATCTCGCGAGGCCAATATAAGGGCCTACTCCGTGCCTCATCATTCTGTCTCTGCCACAACAATAAAATTAGTCAAATAAAAAATTTATAATACCAACTACCACTAGAGAGACAAGACAACTATAATAATTCACAATCATAGCCAGACTAACCTCACAGGTGGCAATTCGAACCAAAAACTTTCGATCATCTCAATTCATTGAAGTATTACTTACACGAATCCATTCTCGTATCATATATAACGTTTAGAATTGGTTACCATAAGCTGAAGGTCTGTTTGGATGGAAAGAAAATAAATATGTTTGGATGGAAAGAAAATAAATCTGTGTAATCACAACACAAATATTAACTTTGTTTCCTTCGTTTGAGGTTCGAAGAGATAAAAAGGTTTTATCCTTCTAATTTTGTCTAATATAATGAAAATGGATTTTTTTTTTTTCAATGTTTTTACATTTTTCTGCTTATAGACATTTTGGGATAAAATTGTGAATTATCATTAGCAATTACAACCCCCCAAAAGAAGTGGAAAATAAAATTTTCCAAATAAAATTGTTGAATATCAACAACCATTAGATTCTTGAGAAGACAATTATAATAATTAAAAACTTGTAATTTGCATCCCTGAGGCTTTACTCAAATGGTAAAGGGGTGTACCAGAGAATGAGGCTTTACTCAAATGGTAAAGGGGTGTACCGGAGAACGGCATGTTACAGACTCGAATCCTTATAAGATATACAAAGTGAATAGATGACAAAAAAAAGGAAAGAAAAAACTTGTAATTCGCTAGACCAATAACTTTTTTAATCAAATCATTATTGAATATGGTAAATGAGCAAAATTCCCTCCAATGATAAGATTCTAAAAATCAAGTTTAAATACAAAGGATTGAGGGATTATTTTCATTGTGCACAAAAGGAAAAAAATAAAAAATAAATATAAAAATAAAATAAATAAAATAAATAAAATAAATTATGATTGCCACATAAACTATTCTCACCCCTCCACCCATATGTATAACCTAATTGACACAAAACACGAAAAAATAAAGAAGAAAAAGATGAAGAATATAATTGTGATTAAAGATGTGGGAAAAGCCTCATACAAGCCATGGGATCTTCGATGCTTATTGCATTTATTTGGTATCTTTCTATATCCAAATGTTCTCCATTTGCATTAATTCGTAACGCTTCCGCCCAGAAAGTGTACATCAATGCGGAAACTATAGGGGCATATAAGAGCACTAAGTGTCACATTGTAATATTTTGGAGATGAAATTAGGAAATGATAAATTATTAAACCCTGAATGTGATGCTAGAAGAAAGGGTAAAATTGTAATTGCCATAAAGGATATGAAAATCATAAAATAAGTAGAGACGAGCCATCATATAAATAACAAGAGTTGATGTGCAATTTTTAAGAGATCAAGGATCTAATTGTAATTAAAGGAAATATTAGAATATAAAAAAGGTGAGGCAAAAGCCAAAAATTCATTTGTCTCATTTTTGGCTAGGGCTTCACATAAGAAGGAGAAGAGGAAGAGAAGAAAAGAAGAGGAAGAAGAGGAAGAAGTGGAAGAAGACCAAACCAAGGTATGTTGTTGTCTTGAAATAATGGGTAGTTTGGATTCCTAAGGTTTTGGTTTGGAGAATTGTTCCTCCTTTGTCTAGGGTTTTGTGGAAAGGATCACCCAAACCCTTGATTTGTTGAGGTTATGTGGGTAAAACCCCAATTGGTGTAAAATAAACATGGAATCATCATATTTATATGGTTTTTAGAAGAATTGGTGGACCTTGGGTTAAATTCATAAGAGTTCTTAGATTTTCACCTAGGGTTTTGGGGTATGAGGTTCCAAATCACCAATTCAAGTGTTGTGAAGTTGTTTTTAGATGAATTCCATGATGATTCTTGAGGTATTAAGGAATGGGGAAGTTGTATGAAGAGAGTTGGTACCAAAAAGTAAGAAGCAAACTGGGCAAATTTTTCGTTGCACAGACAGTACTGTGGTTGTACTGGCACACCCCTGCAAGAAGCTAACCCCGTACCGGTACAGGTCCAAGCCATACCGTACACCCTTGTCAGAATGCAACCCAGATCTGCACAGTCGAGGTGTACCCTATATGTGTGCCCAAATGCCCGTATTGTGTAGTTTTGCGTAATTGCTCAAATTCATACACCTTTAGTATGGGAACCTTATTAAATGATTAAGAGAGGTCGGTGAAGATTGAACTCAACGAAAACGTAGCGCACTCGAGGCGGCAAGCTATTCGCTGAAAGCGTGACTAAGTCTAGAAAGTACATTAAAATTATGCGATTACGTAGGAGATTAATATTTCGCCATATTTGTTTGAGTGTGTAGGCTAAAAGCAAAGGCGGGGAAAATTGTGGAATCGTGCTCAAGTTTAGTAAGCCGAAAATGTGAGTGTTCTAAACCGATTTTTCTCAAATACTAGTGTATTATTATTATAAACTGTTTTACACTTGTATTTAATGGTTTTAAATTATTAAACCATTTTTCAAGCAAGTAAGCAAATGGTTTTGAATTATTAAACCATTTTTCAAGCAAGCAAGCAAGCAAATGGTTTTAAATTGTAAAACCATTTTTCAAAGAGCAAGCAAGCAAAAGAACATTTATAAACAGCTCAACTAAAACTCTGTTCTAAGCAAGATAACGTCGGGAGGCATTCCGCATACGCACGGTTAGGATATCATACATGCATTTTAGATTTGCCTGGTCGGCAAACTTAGTTCATGCATCATGCATTTAAAGGAGACCGTGGCACGTACAGGAGTATATAAGGTTAAGAGCTCTAACTAAATTATGGTGATGGAGACATAGGTCAATTCCACCATATTTACCGGTAAAGGTGACTTGGGCCAAGGCCCTTCCACCTAGGTGATGCGAACACAAGTCCTTCCACCGGCACGGTCGATGCCTGTGGCCCTGTTCACTAGGGTACAAAGAAGGTGCGCTCCAGTGGTTGCCGACGATAAGCATGTTTATACCGCGGAAAACCAACCATCGCGGCACGGTTGGAGCACACAGGCTCCCGTAGAGATTTTAATGCACCTGGCCGAGCCTGTGCTCTCGTGAGATTTAAAAGCAAACGGTCGAAAGCACAGGCTCCGCTTTATTTCAAACGGCGGTTGAGCCTGTGCCCCCGTGGTGATTTTGCTAAACTAATGAGCCCAGTCCCGTTTTATTTTAAAAGCATGTGGTTAAGCTCACGTCCCGCATTTATAAAAATTTGTGAAACTTTTGTAAAGCAAGAGATTGAGAATGTTTTTAGCATTTTTAAAGCAAGAGGGTTATGTACTGATGATAAACTTTAAAGCAAGCAAGGTAAAGCAAGCAAGCAAGAGAATTGAGAAAGTTTTATAAGCTTTTAAAGAAAAGCAAAGCAAAGCAAGCAAGTATTAAAAGTTTTATAAACTTTTAAAGCAAGTACGGAAAGTTTTAGAAACTTTGTGCGTAAGCAAGCAAGGCTTTCGAAAATATTCAGAAAAGAGTTTACGCTTTGAGATGTTTTTCCTCGATAAAGCAAAACACCTATAAAGATACACTCACCGAGCTCGTTTAGCCTATTATTTTGTGTTTTAAAACTATTTTCCTGTGCACAGTATTCCGTGGACGCCTGAGCAGATTAGATTCTCCTGATATTTGTACAAGTGCTGTAATTAAGAATATTTTGTAAGGAAATACTTTGAAATTGTATATTGGAACATATGTATGTACATAGTGTATTTTGTGAATATGTATTGAGCCTGAGGCTCTTTTGGAAAGGATATTGCTGGTTGCCATATTTGGATAAAGTGTAATCAGTATACGTGATTTAAATCAACCTGGGTAAGACAATAAATATGCCAGTCGAGGTTCCCACCGCTGCCAAGCATTTCAAACCATAAGTTAGATAAAAAAAATAAAAATAAAAATAAAAGAAAATTTTTTATACGAAGTATTAAGCAAGCAATACGGCTTCGCTTCATAGGAATTTCTAGTCGTTAGAGGTAACGGCTGGGGATTTCTATGGAGTAGCCGGCACACCTGCCGCTAGAAGGGGGTGGGGGTGTGTCAAATCTTGTTCTCTTGTAACATATACTTGTGTTTGTGAATATATATATATATATGAAAGGATGAGCTTTAACTAATGGAGTTGTGGATGAATATGCATGGCAGGTTTAGTGTTGGAATGCAAGTGAGGAAGAGAGTCATGGAAGGATGCAAAACCGACAAAGACTGCAAAGAGCGTTGTAATTGTCCATTTTGTATTTGTTTCGCAGAAAATATGTTTCGCTCCATCGAAAGCAAAAACTTCACCCGCTGACCTTGATTGGAGGAGAGGCATAACCATTACCTTAAGACCCCTGAATCCCAGCCATATATTTAATTTTACTAATAAAGTTTCAATCTTCACTTGACTACTATTCTACTTGTTGAGTGATTAATTAATAAAGACAACAACTTATACAAATTTGATTGACTCTATTGCTTTTGCCTTCCCTTCTATTTGATTCTTTTTTATTTGTTTACATGCTGAAATGATCATCATGTTGCTTCTTAATTGGTGCCTTGCTTGTCATTGTCACTGCTTTCCTGTGCACTTAAATAAGTTCTCCATAGCGTTGGGAAGAAAATTGGGTTAAGAAGAAAGATCCACAAAATTATATAAAATTGCACGTGTTGAAAATAAACAACAAATAGAAAGGAAAATAATCATAGAAAATCACAAAAACACAAAGATTTACGTGGTTCAATCAAAGTGACCTACTTCCACAATATGAGAGGGCATTTTACTTTCATAGTTAGAGAGAGTATTTTATTGATTGTGGCTTTTGAAAATCCATTAGATTTATTCCCAAATATTTTGTTTGGTTATATTTCAAGTTACTAACAATTTAGCTGCTTAACAAATGGGATAAGAAAGATCATTAGATTTATATATATATTGGTACCTTTAACTATAGCTTTTAAAGAAACCTAGCTTAAATATCAATCATTCATATTGTAATAAATGGTTCTGTGTACATGTATATGGCTCTTAAAGGGTAAAAAGTGATGCAAGTACTTCTTCAAGCTTATGTTTAGTTAATGAAAATTTAAAAATATATATATAATGAGTAAAAAAAAAAAAACAAAATGAAGAGTAGAAGAAAATAATCAGGATCCATCACCCCACATGGATTTGAGAGAGTTCTACCTCGAGTTAGGGCTTCATATTTTGATAAAATTCAAATTCTTACTAGTTACAATATTTACAAATACTTCTTAATTTTAGTTCTAATTGGGTCATGAATCATCTTCTAACATTTCAGTGTTTTGTTTTTTAGTGATTTCAAAATCAAAGCATCCTTTTAAAGGATAACCGAACCTAAAAAAACATATTTATCATTCTTTTCCACTAAAGAAATATGGAAAGGCTCCCAACCAACAAACATGTAAGTGATGAGATGTTTGGGGTCTCTCCTAACTTAATTGTGGCGCCTCAGCCGAGTCATGCGAATGCAATCAGATATGCATAGAATCCTTACCCGGTCTCCATGTGTTCACAAGTCCGCTCAAAACATCTTATAGTCTGACAAAAAAAAAATACGGTGTCTCCTATCTTCTTTACAAGGATATATAATATATGACAAATTAAAATTATGTTGATTTTCAAGTATCTTCAGGCTCAAGAAGCTTAATAAAGGAAGTCTCAATCTTATTTATTTTTCCCTCTTATTTTATTTTCTTTCCTCCATGCTTATTTTCAATGCTATCCTATTATAGAAAGAATGAGATTCTTTCCTCCCCTCATTCGAGAGGATCATCACCTTAATTGTTTGCTGAGAGATTTTGAGTATTATGTCGTGTTTGTTTTTTTTTTTTATTTAATATTGAATAGAACTTTTGTTTTGAGTAAGCCTAATATTATTAAGTATTTATTTGTTTATTTTTCTAATATTTATTTCTATTAAGCATTATGTTGTAGGCTAACTACAATATTGACCATTTTAACAACTTAATGTATAAAAAGGCTTGTTTAATTCAATATTCATTGTATGATAATATTATGATAAACAAAAATATTTTTTTAATGCTTTTAAAGGACATTATAATATATTTATAAAAATAAAATACATATTATATGTGTTCTTATTTAAATTTTTATTTTAAAAAAAATAAAATACCACAAGAAAAGAATTATCCTCATTAAATCTATATAATTCATGAAAATAACATTTTCTCTCAATTTGAGGTGTACCAATTTTAATAAATAGTTATCCTATCTACTAATGAAGAAAAAGGAAATCATTCTCTTAACTTTATCTCAATTTTGAGAAAATAAATTTTTAAATAAAAATGTTATAATACATACACTTTTATTTAATTAGCATGAGAACCAATCATAAGAGTTTCAATTGGTTGATAGAGTATGTGTGTGGATTTCAAAACTGTGGTGTCTCGTTTGACAACCCGTCAACTCGCTGAATACTCGTGGACGTCTGCAACCCACACCACTCACGGTAATCCAGTGGTCTCCTCAGACGGAGCTTCCACCCAAGGTGGCTAACCCTGTCCAAATTTTCACAACGACCACACCGGGTCCATATATAATTTAAATGAAACTGGCCATTTAGCCCACATATAATACTACAAAATTCATTCTATCAACTATATACCAATAGGTTCAAGAGTTATTACATCACTCTTACACAAACATATATTAAAATTAAGAATCTAATACTTGTTTACATAATCCATGTCAAAGCCACATGTCGGTTTTCTTTCTTTCTCAAACGGCTCTAATGAGTGTCGCTCCCGATCACCCTGTACTAGCCATGTCTCCTAATAAGGTGAGCAATGCCCAAAGAGGAAAATCTCCTACATGGATTACTTCCCACCTAAGTGCACATGCAACATCCAACATATAAACACACACAATCAAGCAAATACATGATCCTACTTCAATGTCTACATACCCAATCTCATGTCTCGAGTCCTCACGCATGCCTAAGCCAACGCGAGAAAAACATCCTTTTTATTTATTTCATATTGTGCACTCACACTTAATTTTCTTAGGTCTCTTGTATTATAAAATGCACTACGCCATTATCAAACCACACATGTCAATATATAATTTTACACATATTAACAAGATTTACATACATGTCATATGTTATTTAATTCACATCAATAGCATCAAAATTATTCAGCCAGGCTAATTGATATTTCAATGACACAATTATATTTACATATAATTCCCATCATGTTAACACATTTAATTACATGCATTAACATATTAATTCCACAATTCAAGTCATTCATGCTAATATATTTACATGCATGTATTAACACAATTAATTCCCATGTTCATATTATTAGATTCTCGATCAATAATACGAAAATTAACTTCATGGGGTACAATTTACCAATCAAGCAATTCATTTTAAATCACTCAACAACATAAAAATTTACACCAAAAATCACGTCACTATTCACGAGAACAATGAAACCCTCGGGTTGGTACTGTTCACGGCTACAACAATGGGGACTTTCTCCACTTGATTCAAATGTTTGAGACCGAAAACACGGCTAATCCCGAGCCTCGGAGACATCTGACCGTTCACTTAATTCTGTTGTGAAAGAATAACATAGAGTAGGGAAAAGATTTCTACCTCTTTAGGTTATCGGAACTCCACAAATCGATGTCACAGCGTAGCCTACTTCAGTAGAACAATTTTACTTCTTGCTCAGTCGAGGCAAATGATCAGGGTCTCTTATGAATCTAGAGAGGAATGAGCTCGGCTACTCTCTCTAAAATCATAAAAAATCAGAGCCTGCCTTATCCGACACCGGTGTGTCTCAAAGGAAGAAGTAGACTGTTGGAGCTTGTCTTGTGCATTAAGCGTTTCGTAGTTCTCATCTTGTCCTTTTTCTTGATTTTTGACATGGCACAATCGACCGTCCGTATGATCCCTCTCTGCTCATGCGATATATGTGTCGTGTTATATGTAGTAGACGACACAATGGCGTCACGTGTCTCTCAGGCAGTTTTGGCGACGGCCGGTCGCCGGCAATGTTCGGTATCTTGGAGATTCGACCCGAAATTTTGACGTGATGGTAGATTTTTCGTGAGACGATTCAATGACGGTGAAATCCGTTTCGTCATCCAGAATCACAGAAAAATTTGATTTTTGCGAAATGACCATTTACCTTAGAAAATTGGATTTTCTCGGAGTTTCACAGTATGATTTTCTCATACTCTTGTTTTAAGAGTTTAAAAATCTCTTTTTTTTAATAGAAAGAAACATTCATAAAAAGTATTCAAAAAAACCAAATATTTTGACCTTTTTTTTTCAACCAAAAAATTCAACAATAAGTCATAAAAAAGTAAAAACAAAATAAATAGTCTAAAAGTCATGATCAAAGTATTCCATTCTCTCTTTGCATGGAAATAGGCAGGTGATTTTGGCCTTGAAAGAAGTTGTTGACATTAAATATGCTATGTGGAGGATTAAGACTTGAGAGTTGATGTTTCAAAAAAAAAGGCTTAGAGTTGATCATTGATGGAATAATATTAAGGGTATTTGAGTTGATAAAATAGATCAAATATGAATGGAGTTGATCATTCAAAAACTATATTCTAGCCTTTCATTTAGGCAAGAAAATGAACAATGGTCCCCAATCTTGATGAAAAAAAAAAAGAATCTTAATGCAAATAAATGTGTTATCATCTCTTAGGTTTGCTAATTTGTTTGAAAGGTAAATCCTTGCAAAGAAATAGAAAGTATGAAGTTATTATGATGGTAAGATTACAAAAATGACAAGGAAATAAATGGATTAAGAATCCAAAGGGTTATGATCAAAATGCTTTTATTAGTATTTATAGGTTTTCATACAGAAATTACGAAGGAACTTTTTAAATATAGATATGAACTTAATAAAGAAAATTAATATTAATAGCGTTGTACAGAAATAGGAAAAGGAATTTCATACAATTTTTATATTTTTAACAGTTAAATTTGCTTATGTTACGTTAGAAATTATTCAAACAATATAAAAACATTGAATCAATATTTGTGTGTTTGTGAAGAAATGAATTTTAAATTTTTTTATTGGTTAGAATTCAACATTTTCTGTTAATGGCTTGGATAGAACCATTTAGTAAGTTAAAGGCGTGAAAGCACTTTGAACATGACATGCACTACATATAGTTTAAGATCCAACATGATAAAAATTAATAAACATATACATATTCTACTGTAGACATTGAAGCACCTAAAATAAAATAGATCTTCTTCCAATTAATCAAATTCCACCAACTTGAACGAATGTTTTTTATAAAAATTTATTTAAAACACAATAAGTGGTAGTTTTTTTTTACATTTATTTACTTTGCATTACAACATTATAGTATTTCATTCTCATGTACACTTAAACCTAATCATTTCCTAATGTCTCACCCAACCCTCAGACCTCTTTAGCAAACACAGTAAAGTAGTTAAAGTTCACAAAAGTTACAAACTTTCCAAAATATTTAGATATCTATAAATAATTAGAAAAAAAAATTAATAAACTCACCTTTCTTGTCCCTCACTCTAATACTGATCTATGTCATATAAAAGGTAGAAAAATAAAGTTTATAACTTTTTAAACTTTCCAAGTATACAAATGGAAAATAATCCTTACAAATTTCAGATGTGGTTCAAACTTATTAATTACTCACAAAATCAAGTTCTTGAGCACCACACGTGATTTATCAAACGTGTTAAGAGCAAAATTTTGGTGTGGAGTTTCGGTTCAACATTTGATTCATTAATCAGCTAAATTTGGTGAATACGAAATGACCTTACATTTTTTGACAACCAATCACTTTAGTTACAATGTAATAAAGTAGCTAAACACTTTAGTTATAATGTAGTAAATTGTCCTACTCTCTTATGGCTCAAACCAAGGGGCCTATAAAATTGCTGTCATACTGCGTTTTGGAAACGTTGAGCCATTTCACATCCAGGTATTTAAAGCAGGATGATAGGCAAATGACAACCTTACTTTAAACTTCAAACTTCAAATGTTATTTCATGTTAATTGGGAAGGAAAACCATTGTTCATCTTATTCTCTTATCGGTTTGCCATTAATTAAAACGACGCTGAAGCATGCAATATCGCGCGGGATAAGATCATGCATCATGATGTTTGATCGTATGTCAAAACAGCCTTTAAAAAGTTTTGGAGTGCAATGTTATGCGCGTTTGTTCTGTTCTTTCGGAAATATGCTCCTTTACCACTTAACCCTGTGAGGTGAATAGATGAAATGACAGGACAGCATACACATCATAAATTGGGTGACATGTAATGGCATTAGACACATGTTTGTCAATCTGATACTCTTGTTGATGAGTATGAGCATGTTGATGGAGAGCGAAGCGTTAAGGACGGCGTTGAGGAAAAAAAAGTTTAAAAACCAGTTTAGACATACGGTCAAATATCAAGAGAATTTGTGTACTTTATAAGATGATATTCACGTGGCCAAAGTAATGAAAAGACAGAATAACCGGAAATAACTACTGATGCTGAAAGGACAAAGGAATAGTTTGCTCCATTTATAAGATTGACTTCAATTCTATAAAAACATCCCCAAAAAGGTACATGCGCATATCAATACTGCATTGGAAAAGGGAAAACACTGATAAAAAGAGTTGATACGGGTTCTGAAAATGAGTTCATATTTATCGGACTGATGGTTAAATATTTCAAGCCATTACATATGGAAAACAACAGTTACTCAATTGATCCAAGAAGTTTAGGCAGATTTAATGTCAAAACAGTAGAGGATGTTTTAGGCATTAAAGTTCTCAGAAGTCTCTGAAGCTCATTTTAGGGTCATCCATCTCACCTCGTCCTCTTCCTCTTCCTCATCCTCTTCCTCTTCCTCTTCCCCTTAGGCTATGCGATTTGAAGAATGACTTGCCGTGCTTCACCTCCACAAGTGAATGAAGCAACTCATCGCATAGTATACAACCAGTGTACAAAGTAGATCCATCCTGCAACGGTGTTGTTTTCTTATTGAAATCAACTTCCAAGATAGCAGACTCGCATTCTGGACACTTATCGAGTTGGTAAATCCTGTGAGCACCTTGAGGGAGGTAGACGAGGCAACTGCACATATTGCAGTAAAGCCTCCATTTGGGAGCACTTACCGGGTCTAGAACAAGTGTTCCACTGCATTCTGGGCAGGCACAGACTCCTTGAGCTATCAGAGAATGCCGGCATGTGGGGTGTGGGCAAAGGAGACAAGGCATTCCGGCTCCCTTCCCCGGTTTTCCGGAACTACTGGTTTTGCTGGCACCAAAGAGTGTGTCTATACCTTCAAACGGAGGACTGTTGTAGCAGTATGGGCAGAGAGGGAATGATTTGCCCTCTGGCCCAGCCAAGGAGAAGATTAACAGCTCAAAGTTGTCTAAAGGGCATGTGAGTTCCTTGTACAGCTGCGAAATAAAACTATAAATATAAATTATTATTTCAATCAAAGTTGAGTAATGGATGTCAAGCCCAGAATGCTAAAGCATTCAGGATCAGAAAAAATATATAACTCAAGCTGTAAGTTCTCTACATAATTCTTAAGGTAAGTAATCAATTGATGATTCCGATATCTCTCTACCATGAATCCAGTGTTTTTCTGAATAGAGATATTGCTTGGATTAATTTGCAACAAACAAACCACCTTGCCATCCACATGCCATTGACTAGATCTAAGATCCTCCTATGATATTATTTATTTTCTTTCACATTTTGAGCTTTGAGTCATCGTTGTGTCCATTAAAACTTAAATCAAAGTATTTGTTTGTAATTCCTGAACAGGACAGAAGAAAGGAGAATAAATATCTTCCTATGATCTAATTGTTCTTTGATCCGTAAAGTAAATGCATTAGAAGCACCAAAAAGCACCTAAAGTATATACCGTGTATGCAAGGCAAATAAATAAATAAATAATTATTAAAAAAAAAAAGAGGGATAGGCAAAAACCACTTCACTTGCAGCCCAACCTGAAATCTAAAGGGGTAAAGAGTTAGAATCTATATGTACCTAACCCACTCCAAACATGTACATAAAGGCGCATAAAATTCAATTAGTTCTACATCTTCAAAAACTCTACGGTTCTTCTCCTTCCATATGCTCCAAAATCAGCACAAACAGGCTGCTTTTCATGCCTTCATCTTTTCCCAACAAGGCACCTTGCCAACTAAAGCATCCTTGATCAAAAGAAGCATCACCCACTAAACATAAAAAATAGCAAGAATAAGGTGCCACAACAAGCTTGCCTTAGGATAATGGAGGAGAAGATGGTTCAATGTCTCCTCTTCATGCTTACACAAGTAGCAATTCTTTGGAAACTCGAAGCCCTCCTTAGTGGATCCAGAGTTGGATCTTTTCCCAAACAGCTTCCTAAGCAAAGAAGTTGACTTTCTGCTCAAGTACTCCACCCCAAGCTGGTGGGAAAGCCTTTCAAGTTACCTACAAAGGATGAGAAAAAGATTTAACAGAAAAAGTCTCCCTTCGACAACCTCCAAATCATAACATCATCTCTTCCTCCTCTGATCTCATGCCCTTACAATCTTCTAGATACCTCTTCACCTCACCCAACTCCCAATCATTTAACTACCTTGTGAACACTGAATTCAAACAATGAGTTTCTCCAACCTACAACAACTATATACTTTATGGCCCTTGTTGTAACCCCTTGCAAGGTGAGATTAAGATGGGAGAAAAGATCTAAAGGGACTTCTTGTGGGAGGAGGAGAGCTCCAAGGATGCCTCATCTTGTAAGAAAGTCAGTTGAAGAAGAATAAGAAGAAAAGCCTAGGAGTTAAGAGGTTACATCTTAATGGCCCTTCTTGGGAAGTGGTGTTAGAGGTTTGATTTAAACTATGCATCCTTCTAGAAACAGGTGGTTGTAGAGAGGGTATGGAGAGGAAGAGAGGGGGAAACGGAGGTGATGGTGGTCTAGGACTTCAACAAAAGGCTTTGGGGTGAGTCATTAGAAGGCAATTTGAAGTGGGTGGAAGGAGTTCTAACACAAGTTTGACTTTAAAGTGGGGAGATGATAAGAGGGTGAGGTTTTGGAAAGATAGGTGGTGGTTTACTTTAAAATATGCATCCTTCCACAGAAGCAGGGACCGGTTGTAGAAAGTATGGAGGAGGAGGGAAAGTATGGAGAGGAAGAGGGAATGGTACTCAAGGACTTCCAGCTGCAAGCTTTGGGGTGAGTCTTTGCAGAGGTGATTTGAGTGGGTGGAAGGAGTTCTACAACAAGTTTGACTTCAGAGTGGGAGACGATAAGAGGGCGAGACTTTGGAAAGATAGGAGGTGCAAGGAGGAGCCTTTAGTTGTGACCTTTCTAGAGTTGTTTTCAATTGTCATCGAAAAAGAAGCATTGGTAAAGTGGACTGAGCAATGACAGAGAGATGCCAAAGCATTCACAAGAATTGCACAATAGAGAAGATAAGCATAAGCACATCATAATGTTATTAAAAACTTTTGACATGTGGAGCATATGCATACAAAATGCTTAGATTATAGGAAAAAGGTTGTCTTTCAATAGAAGGAAAAAAGATAAGGCATTTTGTATTAAAAAAACTCAAACTACCTTGATTGTGCCCTTTTGAGGAAGATAATACACCTCCTCACATGTGCCACAATACATACGTGATGGTTGAGTAGAAATGTACTTCATATACCGCAAGCATTTACCACATTTACTAAGTGCACGTCCTGAATCAGCCAGTGGAAAATTGTGCTTCAAATAAAGCATCCATGTTTCAATCTGTACCAAGAAGAAAAACACTTACTATTTTTAGACAGAATAAGCATGTGGACAGAAGAAGTGCATAACTATAGACATAGTGCTCTACTCAGATTGAAGAATCTACAAGAAAATATACGATGTAGCTGATAGTTCTAGCTGATGATGCCTCATGTGGTTGCAAGATACCTTCAAGACTTAATGGAAGCAAAAAGAAGATAACTAGAAAGGGTTTTTATAGAAACTAAAAGTCCTATAAAGCAGAGAATAATCTTTTTATTCTAACAAAATAAATCTTAATATATAGATAAACCCTTTTCACTTTCCTTTCAGAAGATAGGAACATTAGAAGGTGCCAAAAATGGTGAAACCCAACAAGAAAGATGAAAAGTGTGAAGGAAAGAGACTGAATTCAGATGGGAAATACTATGAGTATTTATTAAAAAAAACGTAAATCTGTTCACTAAACCAACCTAAGACATGCCATATGAATATTGTGAAGAGAGAAAAAAATAAAGAATCCCTAATTTTATTATTTCCACAGAAAAAATTATTCTAGTCTATACATTACATATTGGACTTATATATATAGGACTCACAATACAGTAAGACAATAAAGGAAGAAAGGCGTAATATCTAACACTCCCTCGTTTGGAGCATATGTATCATATCACGCCCAGCTTGTTACAAATGTATTTAATTCTAGGACCTACAGAGATTTAGTAAAAATGCTAGTTGATCATTTGAATTGACAAAACTAGTAGCCATACATCGATCTGATCTTCTCCCCAATGAAGTGGCGGGTGACTTCAATGTGTTTGGTCGCTCGCTGGAAGAGCTGGATTGGATACGATATGCAAGCGACTGGTTATCACGGATGAGCTTCATGCGTTCATCGCTTTCAAATCTCAACTCACGGAGAAGGTGTCTCGGTAAGTATGAGTTCCACGTATTTGCGGCGTGGCTACGATACTCGGCCCCGGCGCTGAATCTAGCCACCGTGTTGTTTCTTACTCTTCCGGGGATGGGTTACCTGATGAAACCGGTGCCGGAAGTGGAGCGTCGTCGGTGGGTGGCCAGGTGATCTGCGCATGCGTATGGGCCGATAGCACAGGTGTGACCTTATTCTCGTACAATACATGACACAATTGTACTTTTAATATATCGAAGAATGCGGATTCTGACATCCCGTAGTATCGCATGGTGAGCGCAGGAATTGACTAACAGCACTAGGAAGGAATGTACGGCCCAGATGTGGTGAGATAATTCGGTTTACCCTCTGGGTCGATCGATGTCTCAGGGATCTCAGAAAGACTCCCCCACAATCTGGTCTGAGTTTGACATTAGGATCCGTAGGAGTGTCGGCCAGGTTCTGAGTCTAACATCTGGGTTTCTTCGAGATGTCTAAAGCATACTTAGTTGGAGGGACTACACGGAACTAGATTGAGCTATCTCGATTCTAGGAAAGTACTTGAGTTTCACGAGTCTTTAGTTTGAAAGTGGGTGAAAAGATGTTGCACTAGTTTGAATACCATCTTTGATCCAGCACACAACGTAATGACGATGTCATCCGTAAACAACCGAGATAAATCTGGCTGCCAGAAGAGTTATGATAAAAGTGAATGAGTCTGGCTGTCTTCTTGAAATATGCAATTCTTGAGCAATAGTCAGCAGCTAAACCATGCTCGAGGAGATTGTTTCAAGCCATATAGAGAGCGGCGTAACACCTGGCTAGCAGGACTGCTGAGCAACAAGGCAGTGGTTGCTCGTATAAACCCATCAAGCGAGATCACCATGAAGGAAGGCATTTTTAATATCAGCGAAAAGCGACGGGAACACACCATGACCATGGAAAGCGGGGAATGACATCGCAATCACTGGCTGAGGAGAGGTGTCGCCCATAATCGGAACCATAAACCCGAGTATATCCTTTAAGCGACAGCCCGGGCCTTAAGGCGTCAATCGACCATGAACCCGACCTTAAGCAGCCAGACCAGTGACCAGGCGAAACTTACCAGTTGGCAAAACAACAAGATCCCGAGTGCGGTGGAATGCGAAGCTGACCATTTCATCTACCATTGCACATCGCCCGGCGGGATGGGAAAGTGCCTCGTGGTGTTCTTAGGAAGAGAAAGCGGTGGAAATAGTAGAAACAAATGCGAGTAGGTGGAAGATAATCGATGGTAACTCGAAAAATTGTATTGCTAGTAGGCGATTCACATTTCCAGAAGGCTTGATGGGCCAGTCGTCAATGACGAGGGCGGGGCGGGGTAGGAGAGGCCGGAAGGGAGGAAGTGGAGTCGGGGGCCTCGGCGGAAGGGGGAGAAAAGAAGGAACAACGGCACGGGGACGAGCGATGATAAACTGAAGGGGGCAGAAGATAGATCATCAAATCTAGGCGAAGAGATGATAGGAAGGGTAAGACATCGATGGGAAGAGAAGAGGAAGAAGAAGGGTGAGTCCTCGAAGAGGTGACATCGACGGAGAGAAAGTAGCGATGAGTACGAGGGGAATAACGACGATATAGCCACGAGAGTCGGGAGTAGCTGGGAAGATGCATTTAAAGTGGCCTTGGGTGAAACGTGTATCCGGGAGTGAGAATATGAGACAAAGCAAAATCTGGAAAGGCCAAACCTGCGAGGAGGAAGGAAATAAAGGGTTGGTCGGGAAAGAAGGGAATGAGGAATCTCGACATCCTGTCACGGATGAGGGCATCCCGATTAATCAAATAACGGTATGGGGGCGGCGTCACGCGAAAAGGAACATGATAGTGGAGGGGAGTGCACCGAATGGGCCGTGGGAGGTAGAACACAGATGGCGGGCGGTACGTTGTGGAGTCGAGATCCGCCGGAGAAGGAGCCACGCGCCCTTTGGCGCACTCGCGCCGCCTGCGTGGAGCGAGCTGCGGAGAAGATCGCGTGACGGCGCGTGTGATGCCGATTCCGTGAGGGTGGCCGCCGGCGTGTGGAGTGGCTACTCTTGAAATCTGTGGTTTCGTAGGAGAAGAGCTTTCGGAAAGTGTAGAATGACAGAGGCAATGATGGCCGATTAGGCGAGCTGCTGACGCGAGGAAAATCCGGTGAGGAGAAGGAGATCGGAATGAAACGATCTCAGCTGGAAAACAAATTAAGATTTTAACAGTGATACTGTATGAAGAGAAAAATAAAGAATACTAATTTATTATTTCCACGAAAAAAATTATTCTAGTACATACATTACATATTGGACTTATATATATAGGACTCCTGATACGGTAAAACTGATAAAGGAAAGAGCGGCGATATCTAACAAATATAATCTCTGAATGAACCGGACGAGGTCAGGAAATAAGAATTCAACAAGGATATCCTTTATAGATGGTGCATCCTTCTTCCTAAAAGATCCATGCAGTTTGCACTCAGTCTAAATTAATCTTTACAAACTTTCCATATCTCGATTAAAGAGGAGCTCCTTGAGGCTTAGAGCACCACCACGGCATCTGAAAGCAAGAATATTAAATAATGTTAAAGTGATATTAAAGCGCATGGCTTCAAATCTTAATTTAGACTTTTAGAAGAGTTGGTGATTTAACGTAGTATCGGCTTTAGTTTAGCTGGCGAGGAGGTCTTGGAGTTAGTACTGTCTCTGATTTATTGTATTTGTTGATTTGAAAGTTCGCAGAAATTTCACATTTGGTTTGTTTGACTCTCCACGTGTGAGTATAGGGTTGCACATGATGGAGGGTGTTAAAGGCATGATATTAAGTAGTAAACCCCGAATCCTCGAGCTTGACTTTTAGGAGAGTTGGTTGTTTAACGAAGAACAAAGCCCCGTGTGAGATGACTCCTCGTTTCTGCAATACAGCAACGGTTTCCACACCTTTGAATGTTAGTTCCCCTCAGACTCCTGAATTCTGAACTTTTATTCAGTAGACTAGAACATATCTTCTCATCTGGACCTCTTGCATTTCGTAACTTCATCGATTCTCCCTTAAAGAGGTTCCACTGAAAATAACTTTGATTGACTACAACATGGACAAGAAGAAAGCACATATTAATAATCGAGAAGACTTGATGCGTGCTCTCTCTCTCTCTCTCAGTTTGGTCCCCACCGAAGACACGAATATGGAACCTCCACATCAGTACCCTGACCCTTTGCCACCTAAGTAAGACTATGGACTTTCTAGGATATAGATCTTGCTAAGCCCTTATAGTTCCTAGACTACGATTGGTTTTAAGTTTTGACCTAAAATGCACGTTCCCCGAATAACTCAATAGAAGCACGAGTTTGCAACCCCTGACACACTCGAGCACTCTCATAAGCGATCAGAATAACCTCTTTCCTATAGTTCACTTCTAAACCACAGCTGGCTTTTAAACAAAGGAGAATATGGAAGCAATGTCTCACTTTATCCAAACATATATTGATAAATACTAAGATATGATGAGCATAAAAAATCTGTAGTACCTCAGTATTTCCAGACCACCTTTCATATATAATGCAATAAAGCAGCATTCAAACAATCTCCAAAAGTATCAGTGAAACAGATGAACTCAAAGAAATATAACACGTTGTCATTAGCAGTTTCCAAGGTCTCATCACCAGTAAGGCCCCCAACAGCTCTTCTCATAGAGCACTGACAACAGCAAAAGATCTTTTTATTATAATTCCCTGATATTAAGCCAGATAGCCCTATATTTTTTCCTCCAGTTCTTCAAGTGATGCCACCAACTATTCTTTACTACATCTGCATTTCAGGATGCTACCTCCTATGATGTGAAAGACCTACAATTTTCAACCAAATCATACCCACTGATCTTCACCTTACTCAATAATCTAGAGAGGTTTCCATTAAAACTGAAACCAAAACACTAAGCTTTCATTCAATTAAAAAAAACCATTATTCTTAGCTACACGTATAGAATTAGAATTTTTCTCTCCAAAATTGAAATAGCCATGAGCTCCTAATAAGACAGATTTGGGTAACAAAGTCTTTGTTACATTTGGAATGTTTTCTGCTTTGGGGAAAGAAGAACAATCAATCCTCGTCTTGTCTAATTACCAGTTCACCAAATCAAGTAAGGCCATCCCAACTTCAACAAGTCCCAGCAGAGCTGAAAAATAAGTAAGTAACAACTTGAAATCTTTTCACTCTCACAGGAGGACCATAGCACCTTGAAAAAAAAAACAAAGGCATCTCTCATTATTCTTTTAAACTAGGAAGAAACAAAGAATGCCCCAAAATCATACCTACATGTGTAACATCCTGCTTTCTAAACCACTAGAAATGTCTCCATTGTCCTGAACCTTCCTGAGGAGATCCAGTCAAAACATACTATTTTGTATAATGAGAAGCAAAGCTTTTAGTGGCATTGTAGGAGATTTGTTGCCTTCCTGGGCTATTCTAAGTCATTCTGATTATCTGTAATGTTCTTTCAGTTGTGAAATTTGTTTGCTTCTCCCATGAAGGAAGAAGGAAGGAGGAAGAGAGAGGAAGGAAGGAAGAAGGAGGAGGAAGGAGATTTTCTCATTAAACTAGTTCATAGAGGAGAATTTCTCATCTTAGTATTCCTTTCAATAGAAATGAAATAGTTCTTCCTGAAATAAAATAATACAAATAAAATGAAAATAAAAAACTGCTGACTATATTGGAACCAAATCATAGCTAAAGGCATTCATTTAATTTCTTGGGCCACAACTAACCAGCCTGCCAATTTTATTAGATGAATTTAACCATTAACCTCAAAGGCATATTCAAGATGTCACAGTAGAATGCATGGGAAAAGACTTCCTGCTACAACAAGATACTTCAAAAATGATCCTTTTGCAAGCAGTGTTTCCCAAAATAGAATTCATAAAACTAGAGCGATGGAAAAATTTTGTGAGACATAAAGCAGCATGCTCAAAGAAAAGAAAAGAAAGGGAAAGAAAGGAAAAACTAATTAACAAGGAAGATGAACCCAACAAAGGGATTCTAAGATGTGCTTACATAACAACACAAGAAAAGAATGAACAAGACTTGGAATGAGAATGAATGTCTTTAAGATTTATCAGCAACAAAAAATGAATTTCATCACCAAAAGTCAAGCAGCATCACTCAAGGACAAGATAGAGGATAAACATCAAAGATATTTCAGTCATGAACCAACTAACAAAGGATGCAGAACTAATTGGAAATTTCAGGTAAAGGCAGCACAGGTATAAAAGGAAGATGAAAGAATAATATGGATCATGATCATGACAAAAGATGCCATTGTATATAGTTTGTTTAAGCAAATAGCCACAGGGACTTGAAAACTGAAGAAGAGGTTCACTTAACAAACCACATATTATTGGAAGAGGCTTTATTGAGTTATAAAAAACAGACAAGAGAGCTAATAAATTGAACATTCACTGAAATATGTAGTCATCCATATATTCCTTTTTTTTTCTTTTCTTTTCCTTTCTTTTCTTTTCTTTCTTAAACAAGGAAACAAAATAATTTGTTTAAGCAGGAGGCAATTATAAGCAGGTACAAAGTCAATGAATTCTGTAACCTGCTTCACAAAGTAAATGAACTTCTGCTTGAATTGTTGCAGTACATGCTCCACCACACGAAAGTGATCTGCTTGACCCTTGGCAACAAGAGTTATCTGCTGTTCAATGAAACTTCGAATGTCTGGCAAACAAAGATCTGGATCAATGCATTGATAGCCTCTCATTAGGTAAACCCCCAAGGCAGTCGAACCAACCTCCTTCCAGCTTGTACTCAATCTTAAGGCAAATAGAAAATTCGAATTTCAAACATGCATTATATGACATAATTTTCCATAGTTTAAATGCTCACAAGAATCAAAATTTTCAGTGGTAAAGATTATCACAACCTGCACAAAGTTATAGTTTCGCACATATGTTGTTGATATGCATTGGTGAATGGATGCATCTGTGCCTATCCCATTCTTTTCCATTAGGGATATCAGCTCACTTTCAGTAAGATAATCAGGAGGACTGGTTTTCCCCTATAAATTTCATAAACAGTTAATAAGTAGTTATGAGAAATATTAGTAGCATTTTCAACATCCAGGTTTTACATCAAAATATCTGATCTTTAGTCTTTCCTTCTTTTCACCCTTTCTCTACCCACTCCACTTCACTACACCCTTCTCCAAAGTGCATCTTGAAAAGGAGAAGCATTTAATTATATCATGTAGAAAACAAGAAGTGAAGAATGGAGGAATAAACTCCTTGTGTATTTCTTCTTTCAAAAAAAAAAAAATTTTCAGGTATTTCCATGATTCATCATAGCGATATTTGCGTGAGTAGTTTAGTCTATACAATAGGAAAGTCAACCTAACATTCCTAATCAACTATAATCCCATAAGTATATATTACATACTATAGCGCACGCGCGGCCTATAAGTAAAGTCAACCACTCTTTTGTATCTCTCAAGATCGCAAAATAATTCTCCTCTTCTCTAGTGAGTTGCAAACTTGGTGCCATAAGGGAATTAAGGTGGGTTTGCCCTCGCCATATCTCTTGTATTAAATAGATAGAACACATATTTTCTTTAGAATAAAGCACCTGCGGCTTACTCTCCTCACAATCAACAAAGAAGGAAATACTTTAACATCCCTAAACTTTAAAGTGAGATGACCATGAAGGAAGGATTAAAGTGATGATAGGCATATCGTGATTCATTGGCTGGCTTTGTGGTGATGAGCATACAATACACAAGAGAAAAATAAAAAAATACTTCGCCCCTCATAACCCATTTGGGTGGATCCATGTGACTCAATTAGATAGTTTAAGGATAGAAGAATACCTATTTGAGCTTCAAAGATCCTTCCTTCACACCTCGCAGTAATGAAACCTTCCTCGTTGAACCGGAAGGAGGCAGAGCGCCGCACTCTTCTGGCCGCCTGTCCACACGAACGAGCCTCGGGAACCTTGAGAGAAACAAGCAAAGCAGCACGCCGGTTGACTCTTAAAAACCCTAGCGCCTCAAACGGAATGAATGCCCCACTAGGATCCCCATTTAAAATCCACCTTAGTTCCCAAGGCCTGGTTTTCTACCATCTAAGCTACAGGACCCAAGAGTCCACGTGAGCCGGGAGCAAGGCTCAAAACCCATTCTGAGCCCATAAATCATAAGTGGCCTCTAGCAAGACATTATGACCATCCAAATTATGTGGATGTCCATAGTCCAACATAACCTAATCCATAGTGAACGTCGTATTCTTCACTAATAACTTGATCAACACAAGACGGACTGGGTCACCTCAGAGTTCAATCATGCAATTTTTCAGCCTCCATATAAATTGATAACATTGTCAATAACGTGAGAAGGAATGTCCAATTGACCTTCCTCATAGCGTCTCTTCCATGCTCAGATTATTTCTGCATATTCTTTCTCACTACCTGCTATACTCTCTCCCGTGTATATACATAAGGCTTGTATCGCTTACATCCAACTCAATAAAGAAAGCATTTTTTTCTTTCTCTCATTTCACACATGGTAGCAAGAGCTAATGGGTTAAGTTTCTTGTCGTGTCTCTTCCAGCAGCCCCCATCCGACGACCTTCCTTTCCTATGGCCCTCAATCCGGCTACATCAACTCCATCATCAACAATCCTCGTATTCCTTGACAATGTCGCAGAGCAGGATTAAGTATATCTCTATAACAAGCATGGTGCATATGACCTATATGCTTCAAATACTGAGGGAGAGCAAGAGAATCATAAAATATTCTCTAGATATCTTCGCTTTATCTCCTACCTATCACACATTATCCTCTCCCTTTACACTTATTTTGTTTCCTTTTGTTCCATTCTTTTGTATATATATATAGGTGTCTCTATACTGTGTAATTCATCCATTCAATAAGAAAAGTAATCTTTTCTTCTATCCTTTTAAGTGGTATCAGAGTCATGGGTTAAGTTTCTTCCGTGTTCTCTTTTCTAGCAGCCCTCTTCTCCAGCAGACTTTCTCCGACGGACCTACTCCATCAAACCTTCTCCATCGACCTTCGTCCCGATGACTTCTTCAGCCGCCCTTCTATGTCGCATCACGCTCAACATCGAATGCGATTAAATACATCTTTATAATGTGCTTGGTGCATAAGGACCTATATGCTTTAGATCGAGAGGGGTGTTGAACAACGTAGTATGAAATGTCCAATGGATCTTCCTCATAATCCCTTCATGTTCAGATTATTTTCCTCGCATACCCTTTCTTTCTCGTACTCTCTTTCGCTACCTGCTATACTCTCCTATATATATTGTGGTCCACATCGCTTTCTTACACAAAGATTCTTTTCTTCTCATTTCATAACATAAAATGACATTAATAACCCTTATGCATTTTCCATTCTCACATGTCGAGGGCCCATGGATCTCTCTAAAAAAGATGGACAAACTTCCCTTCATCCACTCCATGTCTCGCATGACGATCCCATGTCCAACAATAGTTCAGGAAGAGACCACCTTATTATAGATGATGTCGAACCCGTGTCAAAACATAAAGCTCTTCAAGCAAGGACTTCATATGGTGCCGCCTAAGGACAAAAAGAAGACATCACTATGATGAGAATTATCTATAACCTGTAATCCATGTAGTATTCTCATAATGGGTCGGTCTACATAATGTTCACCAACACGTAATTACGAAGCCATTTCTTAAATATCACATATCTATGATCACTGTAACATGATCATCAATACACTCCATACTAGTCTTGATTCATTAACGCTTCAACAATAATGAGCCACTGTACAACTTAGAATAGTATTATTATATGTCAAACCTGTGTGGTTCACTATCAAGTCACGTGACTTGATGACCATGAGTGGAATCAACTATTCATATGGAATGAATTATCAAATTAGAAACATAAGATGATACGAAAATGCCTTTATTATTAAAATATGAAAGTAATAACAATTACATTATTTCCTGTGGCAATAATCACTAATAGTATCATCGCCAATAGAATTGCAAATTTGCAAGAAAAAAGGCGTAGTATCCTCCTCCGGGCTTCCACTGTTGCTTTGGATCATTAGTCGAGGTTTCTCATTAAGATGATCATGTCAATGCGTTTTGGTGTGCAGAGACTAACTCTATTGCTCCAATCCGCAGAGTCCATTAAGCTCGTGATCCATGATCTCGACATCATTGACACCCAACAAGCTTTTTATCAATCATACTTTAGGAAAACCAAAGGAAGGATCGTACAAAGAACGCCTACATAAATCAAGAGCACAAAAAATGTCCTTAAAAACCCTAGGTCTTACTACACAAATCTAAACTCGTTGGATTATGGGCACCATAAACAACATGAATGGATTCTCGAGAGAGACACACCCCACAATGGTCGCCGAAAAGTGATCGGAGTCTTCACACGCCCCCACGCGCAAAAAGTGCAACACAAGGTAGAAGACAAAAGCGGCGCGTGAGCCACACGTGTTGGGTGGTTTTGCCACTGACTGGTGGCAAGGCTCTGGGCCGGTCTAGCACTCCTCGTGTGGGCTGCACACCCCACACTCCCTTGAAATGGGTGTTTCAAAAAACCGTCTCACGGCTCCTCCTATGTACTCTGGACCCTACTTCAAAATCTCCCATATTTTGTCTCAAATCTAAGCCTTAGGCTCTAATACTATGTAGAAAACAAGAAGGGAAGAATGGAGGAATAAATTCTTTGTGTATTTCATTGATTCATCATATGTTTATATACAAGAGTATGAGTCTATACAATAGGAAAGCCAACCTAACATTCCCAATCAATTCTAATCCTACAAGTATATATTAAATACTATAACATATCACAAGGTAAAAAAAATATTAAAGATCAGCTTGATAAGGGTGTGACAGAATATAGAACCCACTATGGAGTAAATCTTAGGAAAGCTTGAAGCAATTAATTAACATTCAAAAATCAAAACATGAAAGGTTATAAACTAGGGTTATTTAGCTGGTTCAGAACATTACCTCATAGAGTTCAACTTTTGAAACTTCTATTTTTTCTCCTGCTTTAAATTGAGGAAGATTTTTCTCATTTACTGCCAGCCATGGCATAATAGATGTAAATCCTTTTACCATAACATGCTGCCCTATACAGCGAAAAATTTCACCACCAATTGAAAATTCTACCTTGGTCCTGAAAAGCATATCAAATAGTTCATGTCATATATTTAGTTAGTATATGGGGAATGTGATCTACATAGAAGTTTGACATATGTCTACTCTTCAAAGATTAAAGGGAAAAATATTAATTGTTCCATAATCTTTTTTCCTTCACATTTTGTCATTCAAGATCTACATACAAGGAGAACAATTGGTGGTGATAAGCATGGATTAAAATATCAGAAATCGTGAGAATATTGGTGGTTGGATTTACTGGCATATTGGACGGGAATTCTGAAAAGGGAAAATATGTTGATAGCAATGACATTGGTAAAAACATACAGAAATATTTCTAGAAAGTTTTTAAGAAATCATAAAACAAGTAATAATATGCATACTAAAGTTTTTTTTAGTGAAACACCACCAACGCACACCCCTTTCCCAAATGGGTAACTTGTTAAGCCATTTATTGTTTCACATTTCACCTTCCTATTGTGGGCCTTTCTCAAAGATTGCTTTGATCAATCTTATTTCTCTTACAAAGAAGCTCGGGATTTCACTTCTTGGAAACAATGGATGAGGAAAAATGGAAGCCTTCTAGAAAATCATATCGGGGATTAGCATCATTACCATTGAATACACCATGTTTGCTGCAAGTGGTAGTTACTTCAAGTATAATCTACACGATAGCATTGCATGATAAGACGATTTGTTGCAAACGGTTTTTTTAGATTCCTTTTCGAATGATTATTTTGAGACATCTGCTCCAATATCTAAAATGAGCTCCATACAAGTTATTTTATCTTCGTTCCGCTTTTTCACTAACTGATTTTAGGAGATCAAATTCAAATCATTCTTTTATTTACAAAAGGTATGATGCAAACTTCATTCTTTGTTAGTATGTATGCTGATGATATTCCTTAACAAAAGAGATGAATCTCAAGGCGTTCTTTCTCTTAAGAATTTCTTGAAGAGATCTTTTGAGGTAAAAAATCATGATCACCTTAAATACTTTCTAAAGACAGAGGTCTCCAACTCCAAGAAGGGATTTTCCTTTGTCAAAGGAAGTACACTATAGATTTGTTAAAACGTATATGTTTTCTTGGATATCAATCAAAATGATATTCCTATTGATAGGAAAACATGTTTGCTGAATCCTCGTCTCTACCAAAGTTGAATTGTTGAACTTATTGATCTCACTATTACTCTTCCTGATCTAGCTTATTTAGTTGCTCTTGTAAGCCAATTCATGTATGCATACTGGACATTTCAAAGCAGTTCAATGAATTCTTCATTATATCAGGAATGGTCCAAGGAATTTTGTTCCAAAACAAAGATCATCTAAACATAGTTGGCCATACGAATGCAGATTGAGTTCTTTCAATTGTGACTTATGATCACTATAGGATTGGCATTTTTCGGGAGGTAATCTTGAAAACATAGCATACCGAAAAATAATTTGTAGTTTCTCGAATAGTTCGTTGAATAGAGAGCCATGGCTCAAACATGTTGTGAATTTGGTCTATAGTAGTCAGCTTGAATTTTCCCATTTTATCTCCTTCGCCTAAGCATTGTGAAGTGTCAAGGGTCATTCATCAGACGACCAGGTTCCATAAACCCAGAAAATTATGTAGAAATTGATCGCCACTGCTGAGAGAGTTTCCTACTCCCACGCTCACCTCATAGATCAATCGGGCTGATTTTCTACAAAGCTGGGGATAAAGATGCGACAAAGTTCTTTTATTCAAGCTCCAAGCTTGATATTCATCGCTCGAGGGCGCCTATTGCGTAAACTTGTCTATAAGAGTCAGAATCTATTGCATGCTAGATTTGCTTTTGCATATATATATATATATATCCACAACTGGATCAATGAAATACACAAGGAATCTCTATTCCCTCCACCCTTTCTATTCTTCTCTACATGGTATCGTGAGCCTGTATTCTGATCGTGGTGAATTTCTGATGTTGCTAAGTCGCTTTTTCTGGGAGTGGCAAGAGGGTTGAGGCCAGAGGTGTGTTTTTTTAACACGTCTCAAGGGAGCGTGAGATATCATCACGGCTGAGAGGTTCGGCCTACCGAAAAGTCCTCCGGGGCACTCGTACGTAAATACGAGCGCAAGCTGCTCACGCACCGACGTGTTTCATACCGCATTCGGAGCGCGCGTCGCTGCAAGTGGCGCGTGGATCGCCAATGGGTCACCTGACTTTCCACCTTTACCACGTCGACAACTGAATCCACGCATCTTCCACGCCTATCCAAGCCCTGCAACAATGTTTTTCAAACACTTTGTAGTTCCGTGTTTACTCTTGTGTTCGCTCGCTTTCCTCGCCTCTTCATGGTCCAAAGGTGTTTTCAGGAATATTAAATAAGTTCTACTCAGAAGTGTCTTTTCATGAAAAGGTGGTCCTTTCGCTTCAAGATCTTATTTTTCTCGTATTTTCTGATTTTCAAAAGTCAGAGCATAGATATTAATCACACTTAACTTGCTACATGTGATAACTAACTCTACCCCCACTAGCTTTTGTGAGATATATCACCCAATTTCCTCATTTTGTTCTTATAACCATTTGTCATCACATTCATGTCTTATCAGATCCGGATTCTATCCTGGTCTCCTAACACTCCGGTCACAAGCTTTATCTCACCTCCGCTCACAGAAGGTTATGGTGGAAGAAATGCAAGCTTTAGGATGACTACGTACTGAACTTGGTATAATTTACTCACTCGAAGAAAGCCTGACGCCGTAGGTTTTCGTAATTAGTTAATCCCGAAGAGTTCAGCAGCCTGGGATTGAAAGCACTATTATACTAAAGGGTACACTGCACTCATTGGAGTGGACTTTTCTAACACCTTTTTCCCTATCAAGCAGATTTATATCCGTTCCTACTTTTTATTTCTCGGCCGCCAATTTCTTATAATCGGGATCTCCACCAACTTGATATTAAGAACGTCTTCTTCACGGCGACCTTCAGAGGAAGTGGTATACGGAGCAACCTCCTGCATTTGTTGCCTGGCTGTGAGACAGAGGCGTCTGGCTGCCTTCTAAGTTCACATGGTCGGAAACAGAGTCCCAAAGGCGCTGGTTCAAATTCAGCCAAGTTGTCGAGGAATTCGCATGCGTAAGATAAATCTTAACCACTCGTCTCTATAGAACCCAGCCTGCATCATTCTGTGAGTAGTGTATGTGGATGATATTGCTATCACTAGGAGTAATCCCCAAAGGAATCTCATCTCAAGCCCTTTCTTCGAAATAACTATGTTGCGCCGACTAACGCGCAAGATACTTCGTCATCGGTTATGGAAGCTAAACATAAATTTTCTTATCTCAAAGAAAATACGCGTTTCATCTATCACTCAAGACCTGAGCCAGATAAAACCACGCGCCCTCATGGTTCCGTGCACACACCTACTAGAAAGGCTAAACATCTGGTGGTTCCCGAGAAATATAGAAGACCAGTTAGAAATAAATTACTTTATAGTAACTCTCGTCCGAGCATTGCCCACTCAAATAAGCATGTAAGTCAAGATAGTCCACCAATTTCATTAACCATCGGCAATTGGCTGAATGTTTCTATGTTCCTGTGGATCGGTATTTTATAATCAGAATCATGGACATAATACAATTCAATTGTTTTTCGATGCAAATCGGGTAGGAACTAAGGAAGATGAGGTCCACTGGTACCGTGTGTTTGTTTGAGGGAATCTAGTCTCATAGAAGAGTAAGAAATGTAGGTTTGCCTCGATCTAGTGCGTAGTCTAACATAGAAGATGGGCACAATCCGTGTGTGAGATCATGTGGCTTCATTAACACTCATGGAAGCTCAAGATCGAGACATCACCAGAAACCCCGGGTGTGACAACCGTGTTACCCTTCATCGCTTCTAATCCTATGTTCCATGAACAAACTAAGCATATCGAGATAAGATTGTCATTTTCCAAGGAGAAAATTCAACTCGCCTTGATTTCTACAAGATATAAGACTCGAGAATCAACGACATTCGCCCCTGGCGCACCATCGTTATCTACGTAATGCTCAGAGATGACAATATCTACGCCTCCAAGCCGGTTTGTTACTATAAAGATATATCTACTTTTACATATGCAGTTGTAACCTATTATAAACTTGTCTTATAAGAGTTGTAATCTATTAAGATTAGATTTAAGCCAGATGTATATATATATATATATATATATATATATTCACAACTGATCAATGAAATACACAAGGAATTTATTCCTCCAATTTTCATTCTCTCTATATACTGGATATTGGTTGCTTATAATCATATATTTTCTTATATGTTTATCCTTCTTTATTTAGTTGTAGATGATAAGTTAATATGTTGGTTAAGTTATTGAATAGATAGGAATTCTTTTATGTAATCGGTAATCTAGAGCTTATTCTATAAATATAAGATGTTTTCAACCAATCCGTAGATATAGTTGCTTGAGTTTTTCTTCACTGCATTGGTTTTTAACATCAAAAATATCAACGCACACTCATAGTAGATAAACAAAAGAAAAGGATGAGAGGAATATAAAAGGGTAAGCATATGACAGTAGAATTTTTACCTTACATACTTGCAGTCAGGGGATACACTGCCTATAAAATGTTCACAGACATACTGGTATATCTTCCAAGCATCTTTACCTACCATATCTTCATTTGCTGGCTGCATTGGAGTTATGGGAGGGTGGTCACCAACATCAGTTCCTGATCGCGGCCTGTGAAACCATCATCCAGTAGTTTCTGTACATAACCACCTCATGTTGGATTGTTTATTTTGTGATGCCAAGTGTGCTCTTAAAGTCAAAATGAAGAGGGATAAGCAAAGGTTTCCGCGGCGTGGATAGCCAGAGAAAAGGGAAAATTACAAAAGTTGTTACCCACTAACAACAAGGAAACATTTAATGAATAACGAAAGGACCATATCATGAGCTACAATACATGGTTTTTACAACCATAATGAACCACACGTTGTCCAAAACAATGAAATTTGAAACCTTAAATTTAAAATGGTACTCTCTCACACACACTCATATTGCACTCGATGTTTTGCACAAAGTGAAATTTTCTGAGGTATGAGTTTCACGCGTCGCGCATGTACACAGAGGATGTTTTCATGAAGTGAGAATTTGGAGCAAATTTTATCTTCACATGGAAGCTAAAACCTTTGAGTTTGAAGTTGAGATACAAAGATTTGAATTTAATAAGTGAAACCTCTATAACATCTTGATGACACAAAGTTCGATTAACTTCTGGTATCGGGAAAATACTGGGCGATAAAAATGATAGCACATGTTATTAAGATAGTATTGCTCTTAACTGTAAATAAAATTCACCTTTGATTGCTAGAGTCTGTTGTTTCATATTATAGTCGCAAACAGTGGCACTTGACATCATATACAAGAGAGACCTGAGAATGAAGACAAATGTCCAGTTCATAAAGTCCTACAAACAAAGTCTAATGCTGAGAAAATTGTAAAACTAAACCAGCTCAAAGATGGGAACTACATTTCTGGCAAAGCCCCAATAATTCATCCCAACACTCATCCTAGGAAAAGAGGAGAACAAGAAACTGGGCTTTATTTAGGATCTCATAACTAACCATATTTTTCAAACCTTGTCTAATCAAAAGAATAAATAACAATAATTTATTTAAACTCTATTTAGCTTAGATTTAAATCTCAAAAAATTTGAACTCTTTCAGAAACTTTAAAATGAAGAGTGATACACAAAAATCAGAGCACAAAAATGGGAAACCAATATAAATATTTAATAAAAAATATATATTTATACTAAATTAAATACTAAATTTAGCAAACACAAGGTAATCAATAACAGTTAATATCATCACTAATCAAGACAGTAGTTTAATAAATAGAAGAATAAACATATCGGTACACAACTTTTCCCATAAACTAGTCTTCTGATAACACACTATTTTAGCACATGCTAACATTGTAATAAAACTTTTCATGAGGATTGAGCCTTTTTTTTTTTTGTTTGGTAACAATTTCCCAAACATTTAGAATTTTCTAAGATAAGAGACATTACAAGTATCCCCACTGTTGAGTATCATAATATATTCTGTTAAAGTTTAGTCTCCTAATCTATTTAGGATTCTTTTCCTTTTTTCCTTTTCTCTTTAATCTCCTAATTAGACTCTAACTCTGTTTCCTTTTTTGCCCTAATACTAGAGTATAAATATGTATTTTTTCCTCCTTTGTAAATTAATGAGAATATAGTATTCATTTTCTCTTCAACATGGTATCGAGCCACACAGAAGAGGCTGGGGAACACAGGTTGTGGCTCCGCCGTAGTCGACCCCGACGCCCATCCAACAACTGTCCCTCACTTTGTTCATATTACAGTTGTCGCAAAGCCTTACAAGAGCCACAACCACCGTCGGAGCAACCCGTCTTCCGACGAGATTTTCGAGTTAACCCTGAACCCGACGCGTGACACTCCACTAGGATCGCTGCAGCCCGCTCCTCCCGTCTGGAAGCACCCCGCACGTGTCCCACGCGCGCCACCCGTCCCTCACGCTACCTCTCCTCGGTCAGTCGACTTCATCACCAGCCACCTGGTCGATCTACAAGCCTATGTACCTAATTTCTAATCCAACACCGTGATCACCTCTTTGTCCATTTTCTCCCGGGCGGTCACATACTTTTAGCTTCTTCTTAATTTTTCTTCTAAGTCCGACACCATTGAAGCTCATCTCACCATCTAGAGTTGTTTTGTTCCTTCTGAAAGTACTAGTTCCGTTGATTTTGCTAATTTCATGCATTTCTCATCTCTATATTAAAAAAAGACGTCTCTATGGCCGAGAAAGATGTCTCTATGGCTGGGAAATGTCAGACATTTAATTCATTTGTATCTGGAACTCCAATGATTACCTTAGATAAACTTTACTGCAATGGAAATTATCTATCATGGCTGACTTCAGGCAATCATGGTTTATTGGTAATGGTTGTGAGGACATCTTACTTCACGCAGACACAAGTATCCTGTAAGGTCAACGTCCCGGCGAAAAATCGATGCCTACTATGCAATATTATCTGACAATCTATTGATGCCAACACTCTATATAATATCAAATATAAACTTACACTCTCTAATCAGTGAAGAAATCGTACACTAATGATATTCTGCCTTACTGGTAATATCCTCCATTGCCAATTTGAAACAGCTCGGTATGGATATATCTTCTTATGGTAGATGAATGTCTGCCCTTAAGGATGAACTTGTATCTATCTTTCCAAAGTCTACTAATATCGAGACTTCACTGTCAAAGATAGATCCAATCTTTATGATCATTCTTCTACTTAAACTCGGGCAAGATTTTGAGAACATCCAGGAATAAATACTCACTGGAGCAGTTATTCCAAACTTTGATGAGGCTCTTGCTCGGCTACTTCGCCATTCCTATGTTGCCACTCATTCCATGCGATCTCGCCACACCCGACACCCCACATATTTCTCACCAGCCTCCTAAAGTGATTCCAGAGGTGGACGCTGTAGCAACCGAGGTAGAGGACAACGTCCTCAATGCACATACTATCATGCTCGACACAATTCGTGATTGATGCTATCGGGCCACATGGCCGACGTCCCCGTGATCGACCATCGTTGGACTTAGTCTTTTGACGACCGCACAGTTCAGCTCCACCTCAGAAGCCTATCCACACCTCAGGGGTCATTCTACTCATGAATATGAAGAGTACCTTAGTCTCACCTACAACCAAATCTTCCATCGCTTCCGTTACCTAAACCTGAATGTCTCTCGCGCTTACACATTCATCTACACCTTGATCTCGACATCGAGTCTCCGTCCATATCTCTGCACAAGACCTTTTTTCTTCTCTTACCTTCTCGTCTCCTTTACCCACTATTACCTTAGCTAATGGTTCTCAAACAATAGTTGCAAAGTATCAAGCTCTATTATTCCTCCCTTCCCTTGGCCCCTTACCGTACTTTATGTTCCCGATTCTCCTTTTAATCTTATTTCCATTAGTAAGTCGAATTGACCTTCATCAGGTAATTTTTATTTTTCACACAACTCAGAATCTACGTGACCCAGAGTATAGGGAAGACGATTGGTATAGGATATGAGATACAAGGTCTCTTTCACTTCAACTCGCCTCTTTGTTCCACTGTTTGCACTTCCACAGAAGCTCCTCTCCTCCTCCACAAACGT
The DNA here is from genome assembly GCA_016808115.1 of Tetrastigma voinierianum. Classification (NCBI taxonomy): domain Eukaryota; kingdom Viridiplantae; phylum Streptophyta; class Magnoliopsida; order Vitales; family Vitaceae; genus Tetrastigma; species Tetrastigma voinierianum. The sequence goes on from JAEQBH010005217.1 coordinate 43,171, forward strand.
CTCGGTCATCCAAGTCTCTCCAAGTTTCGGAAGCTAGTTCCTCATTTTTCTAGTTTGTCTTCGCTTGAGTATGAGTCATGTCAACTCAACAAACATACCCATGTCTCGTTCCCAAAGGCTAGATCCTCACAAAGCCCTCGAAATCAGCCACACTACCTTTGGATCCTTCTAGCCCACATTCACTTTTGGTGATTTCATTACTTTGCTACTTTTATAGATGATTATTCTCGATGTACTTGGTTATTTTTAATGAAAACTCTAGCTCTGTTATTTTCTATCTTTCAAAATTTTCATGCTGACCTTCGCACTCAATTCAATACTTCAATTCGTATTTTAAGAAGTGATAATGCAAAGGAATATTTCTCTATGTCATTCTTTTCCTTTATGTCTTCCCATGGGATTTTTCACTCAATCATCTTCAGGCTTACACTTCTCTAATAAAATGGAGTGGTCGAGCGCAAGAATCATTATTTAGCCTTGGTAATAACTCACACTCTCCTCCTCCATCATAATGTTCCTCAACATTTTCGGGGATGCTTATCTTTAGTTGCATGTTATTTGATTAATCGTGATGTCATCCTCTCTCCGGTTTTACATGACGTATCCCTAACTGTATTGCTGCTATTAATCAACTTCTTTGCCCATCCTCGTATCTTTGCTATGTTTGTTTTGTCTATATTCTCACCCAGACAAGACAAACTCTCACTGTCGCCTCTCAAGTTATTCTCGCCTTCAAAGGGGTTATCGCCATATCTTCGACATTAACGCTACTTTATCTCTCGTCGATGTCACCTTCTCGAGGACCTCCTTTTCCTCTACGCAAGGTCCTCCCCGTTCAATGTCCTATCAATTCTCTTGTCTTACCATCTCCGCATTTCCTCCCTAGCTGCATGTCATGACTGACCACTCAAAGTTTTATACTCGCCATCCTCGTCCTCCCACAACGCCTGCTGAATCATCTCTATGCCACAATCATCTCCCTACTCCTGCTCCACAACCATCCTACGATCTACCTATCACATTCTGAAATAAGACTGCCTCTACTTCTAACTCATCTTGTTTATAATTTTCTCAAATTGTATCTTACCCTACTACTTTGTTTCCACTCTCATTTCTATCTCTCACCCTAAGCAATCCAGTGAGGCTCTCTCATCCAAGCAAACATGCAATGGCTGAAAATTGATACTCCACCAATCTTAAGACAATGATTGCCGTCTTCCTCTCGCAAGTCTCCCGTTAGTCGTTGTTTGGGTTTATATAGTGAAGGTGGGACTCGATGGCTGTGCTGGACGGCCAAGGCCGCTTTGTCGCTAAGGGTACTACTAACAGGCTCGAACTATTATAATATTTTTTCTCCGATGTCCAAGATTGTCTCTATTTGCTTGCTTCTTTCTATGACTGCTATGCACTCATGGCCCTTTTTTTAATTGGATATTAAGAATGTCTTCCTTCATGGTGACCTTGTCGAGGAGGTTTATACGCAAATAACCCCCGTTTGCTGTCTGTGTGTGTCCGGCTCTGCGGCGTGCTCTACGCTATTCTATACTTTCGCCCAAACAAATTTCCCGAGTCAGCTTAATGGGTTTAGCCTGGTTTCAGAGTTCGCATGATTCAAAGCACAAGAGACTATCCTCGCTTTTATCATCATCCATCTACCGGATGTTGTATTGCATTTGATTGTTTATGGGATTACATCATTATCATAGGCATCACTCAAGATGGTATCTGTAACTCAACAACACCTCTTCAAAATTAATTTCAGACAAAGAGTCGTAAACTCAAGCATTTTCTAAGTATCGAGGTAGCGCTCGCCAATTCCAGAGTGGTTATTTCTCAGAGGAAGTATACCTCGATATATCATGCATTAATCGGTATGTTAAATCAAGCCTGTAGACACTCCTATATATCCAAATGTCAAACTCAGTCGTGGGAGCTCTACGATCCAAGGAGATATCAATGACCTGCAGTAAACCTAACTATCTCACTATCACTCGCCTAACATTTCTTTCACGCGATCGTAGCTAATAGCTCCTACAATCACCTCGTGGATAACTATCGATGTCAAGTAGTCAGATTCTATTATGTCAAAGGAACACTCAAGTCAAGGCGTTGTATGAGATCAGAGGTCACACTCAGATTGTGCCGCCACAAGATGTAACCGAAAGTAGCTCACCTACGATGCTGCATATTCTACATCGTGCCAGATTGCGTTGCTCATCAGTATGAATTTAATATTATGGAAGAGTAAGAAACAAGATGTAGCAGCTAGATCTAGTGTTGAAGCCGAGTATCAAGTTATGGCCTTAGTAACATGTAAACTCATATGGTTGAAGCATCTCCTCCAAGAGCAAAGATTTGGGAAGAATGAACAAATGAAGCTTATATGTGATAATCAAGTTGTCTTTCATATTTCATCTAACCCAGTTTTCCATGAGAGAACCAAGCACATCGAAGTGGATTGCCACTTTATCGGAGAGAAGATTGTATGTGGATGGATGACTACCGGGTTTTGTCAACTCTAATGACCAATCAGCGTATATCTTCACTGTTCTCAGAGGTCCTAGGATAAAGTATTTATGTGACAAGCTTAAAAGCTGACTCATATGCTCCATCTTAAGGGGAGTATGAGGTCAGCCCCAATATTTAGGATTCATCTCTGAGTCTCCTAATTAGACTCGAACTTTGTTTTCTTTTTTTCCTTAACACTAGAGTATAAATATGTATGTTTCCTCCTTTGTAAATTAATGAGAATATAGTATTCATTTTCTCTCAACATATTATGTGGATATTCCATTGAATATCCTATGAATTATTCTTTCCTTAGACTTTTCATTTCTCAGATTTTATTCTTTCTCAGACTTATCAAGCTCCTTTTATTGTTATCCTTCAAGGACACATATTGTCTATCTAATAGAGAAGTAGAAGCTTTTCACATGGTATCAGAGCCATGGGATATTAGAGTCAGGGTTTAGCCATGTAATCAATTTCGGCAACCCATCCGACGACCGTGCCTCATTCTTATCTCGTCCCACTCATCGTTGAGCCTTCCAGAAGCTGCTGTCAACGTCAAAATCCTTCACTGTTAGTGACCTCTTTTCAGCGATTTTTTCGGCAACCTCATCTCCGGCCGACAACCACACCATTGGAGTCCCCAAAGTCTAATCTACCCACTAGAGGAAGAAGCTCCAGCATAAGTCCATTCACGCGCAAGTTTCCTTTTCAGCTGGCTCCCATGTCAACGAAAGTGGGAACTTTCCAGCGACGCATCTCCATTGACATCATCGCTGACTGCCGACAAACACTTATAACTCCCTGGTTCTTCCATCTAAAGCCTGCATCTGCATCTTTTGCCCTTTTTTGTCTCTAGCACCTCTTGAAACCCTAGGTTTCTACAAATTCCGAGGATACTCAACACCCACATTCAAATACTATATATAAAGCTTTGACTGAGAGAGATTGTATGTGTGTGTGTGCATGTTTTTGCCCTTTTTTGTCTCTAGCACCTCTTGAAACCCTAGGTTTCTACAAATTCCAAGGATCCTCAACACCCACATTCAAATACTATATTTAAAGCTTTGACTGAGAGAGAGTGTATGTGTGTGTGTGCATGTTTTTTTTCTTCACCCCACAGCCCACCAAGAAAAAAGAATAAAATTAAATTAAAAGAACCCAGCAAAAACAGGTGCAATCATTTACACAAGAGAAAGCATCTCTAGAGAGAAAAGAGAAAGAAACCAGAATAAATACACAAACAAAAATCTAACCCAAGATAAAGCTTAAACTATTATCAAATCTAACATAGAGTAATCCACTAAGTTCTAAAGGAACTTGACCAATACAAAAGTGATCTGCAAACGCCTCTTCTAATCTTTGATCAAACAGCTCCTCTTCATTAAAAATTCTACTACTCTCTCTCTCTCTCAATGCACCTAAACAAAGGGTGTGATCCTTCACATTTTCCAACTCCACATATTGAACACGGAACATGCCATCCCAGTGTAAGATCCTTAGTAGATCGCAGGAATATCATTAAATGCAATAAAAGCAAGTAAATTCCAAAACAGACAGGCTTTGAAACAATGAATAAAAATGTGGTCTGCAGTCTCCCTCCATCTTTACAAAGACGACCTGTTTCCATTGGCCACCCTCTCCTCATTGCATTGGCCTGAAGTTGAAGTCCAAAAGGTCATGCTAATCATATCCTAAAAGAACATGAGCAATTATTCTTCAAACATAACAAGATGTTTCACCTCATTTCAATTTCTCACCCAGTAAAGAAAGATAAAAAATTAAAAAATTAAAACAAGGAGTAACATGTCCATTTGTTTGATCCAGAAACTCATCCAAAGCATCATTACAATTTTGGATATGTTACATAATAGTGCAATCCAAGCTTCATTCTTGAATTTGATTCAGGAAAGCGTAAATGAGTAAAATGGAATGCAACTTTCTTGATCAAATATAAGAAATTCGTTTGTCAAACTCCAGAACAAAACAAATGTCAGCAGGTATGAAGCATTTCTCATTACATGATTCCCTAGTTCCACACAAAAAGACAAAAAGGGTTGATTTTCTGTAATTACAAGGATTTACTAAGAACATATTAAGCTGTGCTTTATTACAATCTAATAGTGAGTTTGAGTGGTGGATCTCTATATGTAAGCCTAATAATAGAATGCTTCCAGGCATATTATTATTATTTTGATATTTTGATAATCGTGGGTGTCTCCGTCTAGCCGCGACACTCCGACTAATCCTACGGTTCTGAAGTTAATAGTTGTGTAAACCTCTAGTGGCTCTAAGGGGCCTCGAACTAGTGACTGTTGTTATTTTTATCTTACAAAGGTACACAGTCAACACCAAATGATTTTGGTCAGAAATACCAGGATTACCAAAACCAAATGTACAGCCTCTCATACAAGAATAAGAAGGAAAGCATAAGCATCCATAGGCAAGGGGGAAAGAACACCTATTTGATGGAAAACTAACAGATACCAAGAAAAAGGAAAAACAAAAGGGTTTATACTAACTTCACATAGTAGCATTTTGACAAAGACCAACAAATTGAACATTAAAATTCAGAACACATATATACAAATTTTTTTTTTTTTTCCCATGAGAAACAAAAACTAGCAAAGAGTTTAACAAAACCTGATGAAACCTTGAGTATATAGGCGTTCAGCTAATTGCATAGCCATTTGAGGTCCAAAGCCTAGTGCACTAGAAGCAACCTGAATAAATCAAGGCAGTGTAATCAAATTATCTCACCACATTACTAGATGTCAATACCTTGTAGATAACCTGTTAGTTAGGCCTACATACTTTGTTTTTAGCTGACTACAATACAGAACATTACAAATATTATTACCATACATCATATATTCACATACAACAATACAGAACATTACAAACATTATTACCAAAAAAAATATATTCATATAGATTCTCATCCTTGTAACATTAAGATAATGGATGGTGCTACTTTCATGATCGCTTTTACCACCCTTTTTCTAAAGAAGCCATACTAAGAAAGTGGCGCATTGGATATAATAAGAAGTGGTCCCATTTCTTTTCTTTTCTTTTCTTTTCTTTCCTTTTTGTTATAACATATATCTACTTTATATATAGATTGTAACTAGTTAGGAAACTTGTAATATAGAGTTGTAACAAATTAGAAATGTTAGATTGGCTTACCTATTGTACAGCCCAACCCTTTTGTATATATATACATGATGGATCAATGAAAAATACAAGGGAATTATTCCTCTAATTCCTATCTTTGATTCTTTCTACATGGTACCAGAGCCTAGGACACGGATTTGAGCGAATTAGAAAGAATTTTAGGAAGGAGTAAGAGGGTCATAGGGGTGTTCTTTTGAAACACCCATCTAGAAAGAGAGTGGCGTGACCCAAGAGGACCGCCGGCCATCGACGAGCAAGGCCACCAAGTCCAATGGCCGGAAAGTGAGCGCGTGAGGCTCATGCATAGATCTTTTGTTTTTGGTGTACTCCCATGCACTGGCGCGTGAGGGCGCTGGGGCCTCCGACGCCGACACGCCTCCTCCACCAAGGTCACTGGCCACAACACGTCTTCTCCGACACCCGCCTTCCCTATCCAATGGGCGAACATTGTCTTTAAAGCTCTTTGACCCGACAATACTCTTCCTTCTCGCTGCTTTCTGATTCATTCACAGAATATCCGTAGGTGTTTTGTGATTCCTTCAACACTCGTCAATTTCTTCAGATTTGTGTCATGCACCTGTGGTTTTTCGTAGAGGCCAGGTTTCATGATTTCTAGAGGTATTCTCATTCCCGACCTCTTTTCGCTTCCTAATGAGTACTTCAAAGATAAAAAGTCCTGCTTTCGAAATTTCTAAAGTGGTCCTTGATGATTGTGTCTAAAACTCACAGAGGACAAACTGCCCTCGGGTCTCAATTACTTTGATGGCAAAACAATCCACTCCTACGCATGGGAGTATTCTATGGCTGACAATCATTCCAGAGCTACAGGACCTCCAATTGATGATTCAGCAACTATCGATGACGACGCCTGCCTCTTCCTACAAATTCGTAATTCCATTGAAGGAAAAGTGTTCACCTCATTAATCAATGCGGAGTTTGTTAAGGAATTAACTAAATATCACACCTGTATCCGTAAAGGGAATATTTCTCAGATATTTGATGAATGTAGCCTTTTATCGCTCTAAGAAACAAGATCAATCTCTTACGGAACTCTTTAAGGACAATAAAAAGACATATGAGGAACTTAATATGCTATTACCCTTTAGTCCAGATGTTAAGGTTCAGCAAGCTCAATCAAGAAAGATGGCAATGATAGGTTTCCGAGCTGCCCTCCCTTCTGAGTATGATTCTGTTAAGGCACAAATTCTGTCCAGCACTGAGATTTCATCTTTCCAAGAAACATTCAGCAAGATTCTCTGCACATAGATCTCCTCACCGCTCCATTTGCTCGTATGAGCGAAGGCCCCTTCTGGCCAAAAACATTGGGTGAGCCGAAAGCAAATAATAGAGAAATAGTGGTTCCAAGAGTAACTCCCATGTATGCTTGGATGAGTTTGTTTGTTGGCCACTGCTTGTAAGCCCGGATACAGGAGCACGCAGACCCGTAAGAAGCAAGCAGAGTCTTAATCGATTTTCTTCCGCTTCATGTAGCTTCCACTAATGAGGCATCAAGCATCGCCGCTAGCTTCAGCTTCACGGAATTAGTCGAGTTCCACTTGTATCAGGAATCATTGAAGTCTCCATCTACTCCAATTAATGTTATTGCTAAGCGTAACTCAATAAATGTCTTTGTCTCCGCTCGCTCTTCGAATTGGTCATTAATTCAGAGCCACGATGGCAGGAGCATGTAATTTCTGCGCCTATTCTCTACTTTTCAATCACAACCTTCAACTTCCACTGTCACTCTAGCAGATGGATCACAGTCATGTGTTCTTAGGTAAGGTACAATTTCTCCCACTCCATCTATTCCTTTGTCATCCGTCTTGAGTTTACCAAATTTCTCTTTTAATTTGATGTCTGTGAGCAAATTAACTCGAGCACTTAAGTGTTATATCTTATTCTTTCCTGATTTTTTGTTTATGATATTATGGACAGCTGCATTATCAGAGGACGTAAATATGCCCTCATGAGATTCCATCTGATGCACCAAGACCTCGCTTGTTCTCGAGTTGCCACACCAGAGGAGACACATTGCCTAGATTAGACCATCCCTCTCTTCCCTTATTGAAAAGTCAGGTCTCATTTTTCAAGTTTGCCAACACAGACAGAGTCTTGTCAATTCTAAAGATCACGCTCTCATTCTAAATTCTGTAGCTTAATAAACGAGCCTAATATTCCATTTGAATTGGCATTGACATTCAGAGATCTGGTTTGGGTCCATGTCCAATGTGTCTCCACCCAGTTCTAATACTTTGTCATTTTTATGGGATGATTATTCATGAACCACTTGGTTATGGCAGCAATGAAACCGCCTGAAGATATTTTCATTTTCGTGCCTTTTATGCCGAGATACATACTAATTCATGTTTTACCCAAAGTCCGAGAAGGGATAATGCTAAAGAATATGTTTTAGAACGCTTGGGCTATTCATGCTTCAAATGGCATCCTGCATCGACCCCGTGGTCGATACTCCTCGTAACCCAAGCAGGCTGAGACAAGAAGAACATTCAAAAGACTATCTCCTTGAAACTCTATTATTTCAATGCAGATTGTGTCATAAGTATTTCTAGGGCCGATATTTGTGTCCATATCATACTTCATTTTTTTATTAACCAAATGCCAATGCCTTCAAAAGGATCCAATTCTCAATTACTTAGCCAAGGGGGCACAGTGTTTTTATATAGGTCATTAATGCGCAATCCTAGTACAATTAGAGACTGAGTCTCACTTTAACCCAACGCCTGCTTCGCTTTACCGTGTCCTTCCCCTGACTAGAAGCACCACCCGACTATTAGGATCTCCTAAGCAATGCCTTTAATCCAGACAGCTCTTGTCAGCTTACAAATTAAGGGACTCTAGCACCTGTCGTGGCCTGGTGCCTGCGGGCAGCAGGTTGCACCTAAGGCTCCCGCCCTTATATTAGACCCAGCCTCCTCCACCACCCACTGTCCTCTCCCACGCCATGTATAAACAAGCCCTCTCTCGCTTTGCCATTGTTGGCTGTAAGTGCTACCATAGTCAAAGTAGGTTTGTTCTTCCCTTCAGGTGTGCTTCGCTCACACTGTGTTGCCGAGCTTCTCTTCTCGTGCCAGCACTCAACGTATGTCTCGCTTCCCTTGTTTTCCTTCCCTGGTGTGCACATTAGGCCAAGGTAGTGCCCACATATCATGCCATTCTCGGGTCATCTAGTCGAGGGACTAACAAACCTCCCCACTCAGAGCTACTTCTGGCTGCCCTCAACAACTCAATCAGATATACTAATGAACTGCCTCAACCGCCATAGGGTGGTACCCTTCTCCCAGCTTGCTTCACTAATGGGCGTCCCCTTCCAGTGAATCAAGTACTTCATCCACTTGTTCTTCCAGTTGCCCATCTTCCTATCCTGCTAAATACTTGTGATCTCTTTGCTAAACTCAACCCTGATCATAGGCGGCTTCCGCTTTGTTTCGCACTCTATCTCAAAAAGCGGTCATGATGATAACGCTTCAAGAAGCTTTATGGAATGCTTCGTGAAGCCTAATCGCCGTAGTTTCAAACAGAGTTTATTCAACCTGCCAGCATAACCTGGGGTGGGACCACTATACTGAATCGCCCCTTCTAAAACCGCTTTGTTTTGATTTTCTTCCATATCGGGAGTGAGTTTTGAGCAGAACTTTCCCTCCTCATCCAAAGGTCTTCTCCTCACAAAGATACTACTTCATGCATCTACTTGCCTTCTAGGTCATATCCTGTGTTTCATCTAGTAAATCTTATTTGAATTTTTTTTTAAAACTTGTAATGCAAGTGAAGACTCACACTACGCCCAAGTTGCTCAAAAAAGATCGCCTAATGGCGCACGCAGGCTAAAAACCCAATCACACCGTGGGGCTCATCCCAAAATATTTAACTTCAATTTAATATCAGAAGACAACTACGCTGGCTCAAGAAGTTCCAACCAATCTGGGTTTTCGAGCGATCAACATAAGGCGCAAGTATTCCCAAGCATTTGATTCACTCGTCAACTGACCAGTCAGGTCTATGGGTGATTAGTCGAGAACTTGCACCTCAAAGACTTGCAACTGGAATGTACCAACCAAAAATCTTCGCATTTAACCTTGTGTCTCAATCACTCACTATGTTCTCGTGCATCCCAAATGCTTCACAACACATTAAGAAGATCCTCGCCGCTTCTCATCTAGACATTCACTTTAGGACCCGGCATGAAGACAGTACTAGAGAACCTATCTACCATGCCAGCAAATTTGAAGCCATCAACCTTCGGGAACCCACTAATGAAGTCCATAGTACGCACCGCTTATGGTTCCTGATAGGCGTGGGTTGCGCTCGCTCTTTCCGCTCTTCAATCTGCCTTACTTGAAAACACGGCATACCCTGCATACAGCTCTCGTGACGCCTTCCTTCATCTCAGCCATTGGAATGGATCAGGCAATGCCGTAATTCTCTCTTCTTCGTGGTGACCAGCAACTCCACTTGTATCACGCCTCCTTCCAAAGAATTCTCGTCCTTCAGCTTTGTTTCAAGGAACATAGAGCTTACTCGTGAAATAGAAAGCAACTCGCCCCCTTTCAGCCATTGGCCTTGTGGATGCCCTCTTCACCTCGCTTCTACCAAATTTCATATGTGTATTCAGGAGCTCTCGTCTTATTCACTCAAAGAACTCCGCCACAACTCACCCAATGATCCCTGACATAGCCTCGTGAACTCTTTCACCAAAGCATCCGCCACTCTGGTCAGTCGAATCTCGCGAGAACCCACATGAAGTCAAATCGACTACATCCGCGCCATCAAGCTTGCTCTGCACAAGGATTCTTCGGTGGTTTTGAAGAATGTACGCGACATTATCCTCACATTACTTTAAACCTCGGGGGCCCATCAAGTAAGGTTCTAAGTTTTAAACAAATGAATGACCGGGGTTACTTCCTTCCTGGGCTGGTGGGAGTACTTATTCCGCCATCCAACTTACGCCTCAAATGCAACCCGTGTCCCCTCAGACTAGCACACCCTATGCCCCGTCTCGACGATCAATGTGAACTTCAAAGGCAATCCCAAGCCTGATTAGCCTAGAACTAGTCACAGGACATCCTTGCTTTGGTTATGCACTTAACACACTGCAGATCCCATCCCCACTTCCTCTCTTCAATAGGTACACCCATGAGGGTAAGCTATCTTAGAATAGCCTGAAATAAAAACATACGTAAAAGTTAGACAAACTAAGAAAAGATCGAAGTTCTGTCACCTTAGTAGGTACTAGCCGTTCTCGAATCGTTGTCACCTTCGCGACCATCCGGTACCACCAGACTTTAAATCACAGACAAGAACTTGATCTCGATTTGAGCAAACTCGCACTTTTCTTTCTTGACATACAACTGGTTCTACCTCAATTTGTCAAACACCTTCTCAAGGTGCACCAAGTGATCTTCTAAAGTCTAGCTATAGATCATCATATCCAAGTGCACTACCACGATGAAGTCCAAGAAGTCGAATAGAATAGGACATCATTCATGAGGTTACAAAATGTCGTAAGGGTATTAATCAACCCAAAGGGGATGACTAGAAACTCGAAACTCCCATATCTCGTCACATAAGTGGTATTGGCTTCGTCCCCTTCAATGAGCGAATCCTTGCTTAATACCTTAATCGCAAAGTCAAGCTTGGTGAAAATTTCGCCTTACCAATTGATCGAACAAATTCTCAAGAACCACCGTATCACTGATATCGTTTTGATAATGACTCAGAAACTAAAGCTCGATAGTCCACACACATCCGTGAGTGAACCATCTTGCTTTTGCAGAACAGAATCGATGCCTAATAGTTGATTTTATAGCTATAAATGTATACTATGTGCAGCAAGTGCGCTTCGCCTGCCAAGTAATAAAAGCTCGAGGCAAGTATAAGATTATCCTAATGGTGATTGAGTTACTAATTACTGAACAGAATAGTCTAGATTTATTCGGATTAATAACACAAGGTAAATTTAAATGGAAAACAAAAATAACCTAAAGAAATCCTAAAACTAAAATCTCTAACATGAAAATAGAAAATGTAATTACAAGGAAGCTCTTGGTGGTTTTGATTTCATCTAACAAATTCTATGATGAGGCCTCCAACTAGATTCCAGATGCCTAAATTATATATACAGTGGGCGAGATCATAATCTACTAATCATGGCTCTTTCTAACAATAACAATCTACTCCTGGAAATGTTCTAATGCATCTCTACTCTCAAAACTATCATAACAAAGGATGGGCCAAGCATTAGAAACCCAATCACCACATGTAAATTCAAATATCTCATTCTACAGAAACATGACATTTTATTCAGCTTGCCCAATCCTAATTATTGTTTCTCAACCTCAAATTAGGTCACAAATCATGTTAATGGTGATCAATCATCAACAAGCATTAGGAATTGAATAGAACACTCAATATATAAGAAATCCAAACATCAAAGATTACAAATTTTTGATGCAGTACAGAAGATGGGGTACAGAAGATGGTTTTCCATTGATGCGAAAACGTTCAAGATTATGGTGGAGGGGGAAGGAAGGAAGGTAAAGGAGTACATAACGGAAAGAAGAAAAAGGGATGGTGAGTCGGATCTCGATTCGTGGAAGAGGGACTCAAAGAACCTACCGAAGGGAGCTGAGATCCGCTTGTAAGGGAGAGCTCTTCAACTAGTGCTGACTTTCTTGACCGGGAAAGAAAATGAAGAGGAACCCAGAAGTCGAGGGTCATATAAATGAAGTGAGATTTTTACTATGCTCGGTTACAAAAGGAGGACAAGAGGCACACAAAATTTTCTTCCCAGTGAGGGTCTGTAAAGTGGATGGTCAATTTTGGCAGGAAAATTCATGGGCTTTAGGGATAGCAAGTTTTAGGAAAAAGAGGTGGAAAACTAAAGGGAGGAAACTATCACAAGGGACTCTTCAAGCGAGGTCGTGAATCTCAAAACCCTTCAAATGCAACAGATGTAAACCGTGCCTAAAAGCTGGAGGATCCTGGGAACCGCCAGGAAGTTGGAAGATATCTGAACTCTTTCCTTAACCGTGAAAGAAGTGAAGGCATGGCTTATAGAGGAGCGTGAAGATTAGCGCGCAAAGTTCTAGTGGCTTATGAACAATGACTTGTCAGTTAGAGTTCACCTCTCTAAAGAAGCAAAGTGGAAAAAGCTCGAATCGTGAAGAACCTTATGAGGATCACATCTTGAATATGCTGGTCTCGAAGTTTGGATGTGGAAGAAAAAGAAATGGTGAAGGAGGTACAGGGTTATAGGGCCACCAGAGACTTGACCCAGAGGCTTGAATGGTCATGATAGTCAGGAGGCCAGAGTTTCAGACAAGGAAACAACCCTAAGAACTAAAGTCTCGTGGGCCAAAATCCTGGTTAAAATTGCAAGGACGAGGAGGCTAAGCTCACAACATCTTAGCTGATAGAGGTTGAAATAACAGATGGTGGAATCCACTGCCTTCTCACTCAGGCTATCCCGTTAAGGGTAATCTCGATTTTGAAAGGCCTTATTCGGGAGGTAGAAGCGACAGTCTAACACGCTACCCAACAGTGGCCTCCCTGCAAAGAAAGTGGCGTGAGAAAGAGCAAAAGCCAAAGGGATGGGACGCCAGGCTGAAGGCAAGGGAAAAGGCAGGGGTCTTCTGACGATAGTCCAACTGACCTCGTAAATGGGGCCTTAATGATGCAAGAAAAACCAAAGAGTCAGTCTTTGCCGTAACCCCGAGGCCGATCAACAAAAACAGCTGCAGTCCGGTCAGCTTTTTATAAGGATGATGGGTAAGTTCACCCTATCAGCTAAACTCAAGACTCGGGCCCATTCTAAATTTTAGGCAAGCTCACATTTTAAGGCTAATCTAGGGCCATGAAAAGAGTAGTACGGCAAGTGGAGTCACTCCAAGAAGAGGGGCAATAAACTCAGTGAAAAGCCCTCACTTTTGTGGGCAGACAATGGGCACAAAACCAAGGCTTGAATTTACTTTAAATTCTGGAGAGGCTAGTGTTAATGGAGGCTCCAATCTATCGAAGGGCATGACAGAAAGTAGAGGAATAGAACATCAAAGAAAAGAGGCGGCGATAATGTATGATCCGAATGAAACCCATTCCCCAACTCCTCCATTTTTGGACCAAGCCCTTACAATCGAGGGGCCTCTTGATTAGGGCTCTCAAGTCCCATGAGCCGAGGGAGGGACAGAGATGTTTATAGCTCTCAAATCCCTTTGAGGGTCTTGATGCCAACAGAGGACTATCAGGAGGTTCTTCTGTAGGCGTAGAATTGGTTTCACGGAGTGATTCTCCCAAACTCCGTACAGCTTGAAGGGATAGTCAGGCGGAGTCGCGAAGAAGATTCGAAGGAGTCGCTTCTTAAGGTTTATAAATTTCGGGGAAGTCTCTAAAGGGATATGAAGATGAAAATTTAATTATAGGCCTGATGCTTAAAATCGCGCGTAATGCTAGAAGTAAAAGGGAAAAGGGGGGTGATAGGACTACCAAGTCTTCGAAAGGGAAATAAAGAGGTCAGAATGGTCATGAAGGAGTGAAAGGGAATAGAAAAGTAGTGTTTGAAAACGGGACATGGGGCTCTTAATCGAAAGCAGTTAATGAAGATCAAAATCCTTCTCGTGGAATATGAGGGGGCCAATGATGTCGAGAAGAGAAATGACCTTCAAAGCCTTCTTAAAAACTCGAGCGATTTAGTGCTCTCAAGAAACCAAGCCAAAAGGCATCACCGGGGTCATATATATGAGTCTAAGCTGGGTAGCTTCAGATCAATATAGTGATGTAGGGTGCATCGTGGAGGAACATTGATCTTTTGGGACTCAGATGTATTAATTAGTTGATTCCAACGAGATCATTCCTTTATCCTCGAAAAATCCACCAAGGACAATTTCACGTGGGTTTTTTCAGGTGTTTATGGCCCTCTGACACGGTGAGAAGGAAAAAAAATGTGGGGAGGACTTTAGTGCCATTAGAGGTTCACGGGGAGATCCGGCAGGGTGTACTCCTGGAGGCGACTTTAATGTCATTCAAGCCTCAAAGTAAGAGAAAAACGGGAAAGTAGTAGAATTACGGGCCCATGAGAAGATTCTCTGCAGCATGTTGCTAGAATTAAAAGATTCTCTTCAAGGAGGTTCTTACACTCTCGAAAGGGGGACAGGCAACCACATGATGGCTAGATCGACGCATTCGTTCTTGTAAACAGATTGGGAAGACTATTTTTGGAGGAGCATTTCAGAGTTTGGCCCCTGACCTGACTGCTAGACCATTTTCCAAATCTGCTTGAACGAGGGGGTTTTTCGCTGCAGGGTCGATCCCATCTTGCTTGGTGTCTGATTGACGAAAGCGCAAGCCAAGAGCTCGACTGTTGGACTAGTGGAAATGTACTCGAGTTCGGGGTCCGACGGGCCTATGTGTTGATGGAAAGATAGGAAAGCTCACAAGCTTAATCTTAAACCTTGAAACAAAGAGGATTTTTAGAGGGTAGAAGAGAGGAAAACAAATTTTAGAAAAAGTCAGTTTACTGGACGAGGTTGAAACCCAAAGGACTCTATCTCTAAATGAGAAGGAGGCTAAGGTGGAAGCAATGGAGGGCTTCAAAAGGTGGGCTCTGTTGGAAAAAACATCCTTGAGACAAAATCAAGAGAGTTGGGCGGCTTAGGAAGAGGGACGTAAACACCGGGCTTCTTTCCAGCAGAATGGCAAACCTCATAAAGGTAACTGATATCACGGCCGAATAAATGGAATCTTGATCACTGAGGAAGAAGAGTTAAAACAGTATCAGAGATGTTTATGTTCTTCTTCTCTCGTATCAAGGCAAGGGAAGGGCTAACCCTGAAGGTCTGAACTTCTCCACATCGATCAATCGAAAGCTACAAGATTGGAATTGCCCTTCTCGGAAGAAGAAGTGTATTTTGCTCTCTGCAAGCGTCATGGGGATAAGGCTCCAAGTCCAGATGGTTTTATAGTTGCTTTTTGGCAACTCTATTGGGATTTCGCTCAGGGAAATATAATGAGATTGTTTAAGGAGTTTCATGAAACCGTAAAATCTTTGAAGGAACCCAAACACAACTTTCATCATGATGTGCCAAAGAAAATGAGTTTGAGGACTCAAGGACTTCAAGGACTTCAAAGACTTCATGCCACCATACGAGCATAATCTATTTAGGATTCTTTCCTTCTCTCTTAGCTTCCTAATTAGACTTCTAACTTTGCTTCCTTTTTCCTAACACTAGAGTATGGGCCATGTATGCTTCTCCTCAAATTAATGAGAATCAATGATCTTTTCTCTCAACATGGTATTAGAGTCACATAAAGAGTTTGAGAATACTAGGTTAGTAGGTTTCACTGCAGTGGTCAATCTTCCGAACTCCTTCCAAACATATCTCATGTCACAATCCAAATCATGCTAAGCACCTTCACAAATCTCACTAAAGCCAAACCATCATCGAGTACCCACACATCAACTTTTAATCCAACAGATTTTCCACACACTCATTCCGGCCACGAAGAGCACACCAACAAGAGCTCCTCCGATCTACCTTCTTCCGGTGGTTTCGCCGCTAGGTAATAGCATCACACGCGGCCAACGCGCTTTCGATCGCATCCGCGCTGCAATTTACTCACAAGACGCGGGCGGCACATGCAACACTATTTTTACACTAATCGCCCTTTCCGAAAATTCGCCGACAGTCTATCCATCCACTCCACGCTACCCGCCATCGCTGAAAGCTCCTTCTTTCAATTTTCTTACTACCACTGGCATCAGAGAGCTTTTCGTCGCTGGAATCTCCATTGTTGGTGTTTTGATTTTTACGAAGCATTTTCGTGACTCGTATACAGATTGCTCATCTCAAATGATTTTCATCTCATGGCTGAAAAAGATTTCGCTGGCCGAAAAGGTCGACTTTAATTTTCAGATCTAGAACTCCAGTGATTACTCTTCGGATAAACCATGTGGAGTGAAAATTATCATCAAGTGAGTGACTGTAGCTGGACTCGGGTTTATTAGGCAATGGATGTGGCAAATCATCTAGCACTACTGTTTTTAGCCGCTATTCTGAAGATACATAAACGCATTCTAATGGAAAAAACCCATGTTTTTACTTTAGAACATTCTTCGCAAACTATTGATGCTGACTCATAATATTGTTAGTGGCCTATAAAACTTGCTACACCTCTGAACTGTAAAGAAACCACACTAATGATATTCAGCCATTCTTACCTAAAATAGTAATATCCTCCATCGCCAATTTTGAAACAAATTTCAGATGATATATCTCTCTTACATAAAAATTAATGTCCGCCTAAGGGATTTAAATTTCTATCTCATTTTTCCAAAGTCTACTAATACTGATACTTCCCTGTCCAAGATGGATTGAGTCTTTATGATCATTCTTCTACTTAACCTCGAGCCAGATTTTGAGAACATTCGGGAATAGATACTCATTGGAGCAATTATTCCAAACTTTGATGAGGCTCTTGCCTCTGCCATCGCCACACCTCCACTCCAAGCCACCCAACCATGCCAGATCCGAGATTAACCTGACACTTCGTGATGGCTCTCACTCTCTCGAGGCATTCCGCAGGTAATTTTTCTAAGAGGTAACCGAGGACTCACAACGCCCCACGCACATATCACATACAAAGCTGGGGAGACACACTACACATCAATGCATCGGGGCTACATGGCCGACTCCTCCTATCATTCATTCGCTCCGGCCTCCGATCATTTAGTATGTTCGAGTTCCGTCCGTAGATTTTATCCACACTGTGGGGTCATTCTGCCCAACAGAATATGAGGAAGACCTTCGCCCCACTCCAAGCAACCAAATCTTCCTCCATCACTGGTCATCATGCATCGATAATGCCCTACTCGCCTTTACAAGACATCTATCCAAGACCTCGATCCCTGAGCACCCAAACCCTCCGATCATGTCTCTAGTAATAAAGACCTATTTTCTTCTTCTCTTACCTTCTGGTCTCTTTTAATTCACTCCACCTTAGCTAACAGAGCCAAACCATAGCTAAAGGCATTAGCTCCTGGGCTTGTCCTCCCTTCCTCGCTTCCCTTACCTCGTAGACTTTATGTTCCTAATTTTCTTTAATCTATTTCATTAGTGTTGACTTGGATCTCTTATCAGGCACTTACTTTTCACACAACTCTATAACCTTGTAGACTTGGCACGGAAGACGATTGGTGATCGGATATGAGCTCACAAGGCCTCTTTCACTCAACTCGCCTCTTTTGCTCCACTACTTGCACCCTCCACTAAGTTCCTCTCCTCCTTCACAATTGCCCCTACCATCTAAGCCTCTCCAAGTTTCAAGCCGGTTCCTCATTTTCTAGTTTATCTTCACTGAGTGTGAGTCCTGTCACTTTTAGAAACATACTCAGGTTCACTCTGCAAAGCAGTACAGAGATCCTGTGGACAAAGCTTCCTTTCGAAGCCTGTTTCACATTGATGCCTGGGTCCTCTCAGTCTACCTCACTTAGGATTTCATACTTTGTTACTTTATAAATGATTATTCTCGATGACTTTGTTATTTTTTAATGAAAACTCGTTGAGGTATTTTCTATCTTTTCAAAATTTCATGTCAAAACGTGACTCACTGCAATATTTCTATCTTCGTATTTTGCTAGAAGTGATAAACACAAAGAATATTTCACGTCATCTTCTCTCTTTATGTCTTCCTGCAGGATTCTTCACCAATCATCTTGTGCTTACACTCCTCAACAAAATGGAGTGGCCCAACGTAAGAATCGTCATTTAGTTGAGACAGCTCGCACTCTCCTCCATCATGGCTAATCTCAAACGTTTTCGGGGATGTTATCTTAATGGTTATTATTTTGGATTAATCATATGTCCTCCCTCTGCTTTGCATGATCAGATCCCTCATTTTATCTTACTACCTACTCAACCTCTCTTTTATCTCCCTCCCGTGTCTTTTGGTCAGGTTTGTTTTGTTCATAGCTCACTCGCAAGATAAATTCTCACTCAAAGCCACGACGTGTGTCTTCTCGGGGTTATTTCGCCGCAGGGGTTATCGTTGTTATTCTCCCGATACTAATCGCTTCATTCGGTTTGCTGATGTCACCTTCTTCAAGGATTCCTCCTTCTAATCCTCTCGCGCTACGCCCTTCTATTCCAGATGTTCCTATCTATTCATCTTGTTTTACTCCTCTCCCAATTTCCTTCTCCACCTCCGTGATCTCGTGACTCAATTCTCACTTCAAATCTATACTGGTCCTCCCTCGTCCCTCCTACAGTGGCCTCATGTCGACCCATCTCTTATGCCGCAGCGAGACCTCCCCTGGCCTGCTCGCAACCATCCGACGACTACCAGTCATTCTAAAGGTACTCCAGCTTCTACTTCTAACCCACATCATGTTTATAATTTTCTTTAGCTTAATGCTTATCTTTACCCTAATTTTTACTTCAAGTTCCATAAAATGTGATGTTTCAAGTTCCACAACCGTGATTCGCTCCTATTAGGCTCTCAATCCAAACATGATTCAATTCCGCTTGTTGATATGGCAACTAAAAATCCTATTTACATCCGTTATCTCCCCGGATCTCCTTCTATCACATCAAAAATTGGATTGGTAAAGGGAGAATTATCTTTCCCGTCAGCCATGGAACCGTCTGGGCTGGACAAGGTTATGAGGATCATCTATTACACCAGAGGATGTTATACTCGACGTTGATACAAGGTGCAATAGAAAATTGATGTAATAAACGCGAAAAGGTGATATGACAGTCATTTTTGATCAAAATTTATTTATATTCAGCTACAAACATAAT
Organism: Tetrastigma voinierianum; assembly: GCA_016808115.1. Classification (NCBI taxonomy): domain Eukaryota; kingdom Viridiplantae; phylum Streptophyta; class Magnoliopsida; order Vitales; family Vitaceae; genus Tetrastigma; species Tetrastigma voinierianum. Next base: position 62,661 of record JAEQBH010005217.1, read on the forward strand.
AAGTTTTGGAATCAGTAAAAGTTCGTTAATGATATCCAACGCCTTATATGGCTTCGCTATTGTCAATATCCGGAAGTAGTCAGATATGGATTCACCTAATTATATTGGCTGGGACGCTTCTTAGAGTGAGGTTCTTGACACTAATGCCTCTTAGACAGTGATGTCGGAGCTCAACAAAACACGCATTGACAAGTTCTTCATGGTCCCATCAAGTATCGCCTCCGCTCGGATCTTCGAGACCGGCCCGAGATCGACTGGCAAATATCACCCCATCCCTTTCGATGATGTTTGCTCACCGTATCTACTCCACACAGACTTTGTCATCTGATAGCCCTTTAGATTCTTCTGTGTTAGTTTCTCACACTAACCTTCTGGGAGGACACAATGGTAACCGAAGTAGAGGACAACGTACTCACTGCACCTATTCCAATAAGCTTGGCCACACTCATGATCGTTGTTATCAGTTGCATGGACAACCTCCCCGCACTACCCACGTTGACCCGCAAATCCTCAGATTCCCGATTCCTCACCTCCACAGCCCTCCACATCTCAAGGCAGGACCCCACCAACAAGTGAGGCGATGACTATCTCGCCATCGCGCCCAAGTCACCTTCAGACCGTCCGCCCAGACCTGCAATGCCTCCCGTCCCTCGGCCTCACTCATACCTTCTCAACCCTAGATTCGCACTGCGCTCCGGTCACATATCCGCAATAAAGATCTTTTATCTTCTTACTACTTACCCCTACCTTTACCCATCAAGCATCGAAGCACCTGCTCTATAAACTGTGCTAAAGGTATTGATTCGGGTACATCCTCCCTTCCCTACAGCCTCTCACTCCCTTATACTCTTTAGTGTCCCTTTAATCTTATTTGACTGGTAAAATCACTGCATTTTAATCGGCTTCCATGATTTTTCAATAAATTCTAGACCTCAGCAGTCTGGCACAAGGAAGACGCATTGCACGTATATGAGTCTCAAGCGCTCCTAACACCTCACCTCAAATCATTCCAGTGCTTGCTTTTCCACATAATGCTCCTCTCCTCATCCAAATGCTTCACACACTTAGTCTTCTGTTCCAAGATGGTCCCTGCTTTTCTTCCACGACTTCATACATCACAAGGTGGAGTCTTGTCGACTGGGAAACTTATACTTTCCGGGAATCGAGATAGCTCAATCCGGGGCCTGTATAGTCCTCTTCCCCAACGGAAGTATGATTTGTGGACATCTTGAAGAAACCGATATGTTGGGATCAGAACCTACGACACCCGACATCCTAACGTCATAAACTTCAGGTCAGACAGGTCTTTAGAGATCCGGAGGATCGACATAATCTGTAGGTAACCGAACTACCCACCATATTACGGGCCAAACATTTTCTTTCAAGTAAGAAAGCACATCCATATTAGCCACTATGATAACCATCGATGTCAGAATCCACATTCTTCGATATATCAAAAGTACACCAGCCAAGGTGTGTCAGACGAGAATATAGTCATACTCATACAAATACACACAGCATATCAAGGCCGCATGCAGATTGGGCTGGCTCACCTTACGATAGACTTGCCCAATTTTCGTGATACCGTTTCATACAAAAAGTAGTGGTAACCCCAATGTTCGAAGAAAGAAGCAACAACATATAATGGCGATCTAATGTTCGGTATCAGACTTTATGGCCCCAAAGTGGGGTGTGAACTATACTACGAGACACCTTCTCCAAAAGTTGAGATTTTGAAAGGATGAACAGATGAAGCTCATCTGTGATAACCAGACTGCTTTACATATTGCATCCAATCCAATCTTCCATGAAAGGACCAAACACATTGAAGTTGATCGCTACTGACAGAGAGAAGGTCGCGCTGTGATGTATACTTACTGCTTCACTAATCTTTTCAAATGATCAACTAAGATATCTTTACTAAATCTCCTCGTGAGGTCCTAACAGAACATTTGTAAATAAGCTTACATATACATGATGCAGATCGGGCAGCTCACCCATGAGATAGACATCCTACATTAGTGGTATCAGGTGTTCAATTTGGAGGTAACTTAACATCTCGAAGAGAGAATCAAGATGTAGTAGCAGATCCATGTTGGCCGAGTAATCGAGCTGGTGGCCTTAGCAATATGTGAACTCATATGGTTAAAGCATCTACTCCAAGCGCTAAGATTTGAGAAGGATGAACAAATGAAGCTTATATGTGATAACTGCCGCCTTGCACATGATTTAGCATCTACCCAAGAGCCTATGAGGAGGACCAAACACATCAAGTGGATTGCCACTTTATCGTATAAAAGATTGCACGGATGCATGACTACTTGGGTTTTGTTCAACTCTAGAATTACTTAACTCGCAGATATCTTCTACTAGTTCTTGTATGGCTCCTGATAAAGTATACGTGATGTAAGTTTGGTGCTTGACCTTATGCCCTAGCTTCGGAGTGAGGGAGTGTTAAGGTTTAGTCTCCGTAATCCATTTAGATTCTTTTTCTTTCTCTTTGTCTTCCACTAAACTCAAATTCATGCTTTCCTTTTCCTTAACACTGTAGAGTATAAATACGTATGTTTCCTTCTTTAAATTAAATTAGAGAATCAATGTATTCCTTTTCTTCACAACAAGGCCTATAGGTTCGGGTAGGCAAATTGTATAAATTATTATAAAAGTCCTTGCTATTAGGCTAAAAGGGTTACAAGTGTTTGTTAAGCAAAGCTCGGCATGTTTTCATGGAAGGTAGGAGATTTTGGACATCTCTAGACACGAATGAAGTGATAAGACTCCCTTGATTTATAGAAAAAGGAAAGAGGCATCCTTCGTGCAAGTCGATATCGAAAAGCCTATGATCATCAACAAATAAACTCGGAATTTTAATATCCTTGCCAAGAAAAGACGGATTTGGCTGTAAATGGTCAACCAGACATGGTGCATTTCCACAACTCCTTCCTCAATCCAGATCAGCACGGAAGTCCAATGGGTTTCTTTGTAGTTCCTGTAATTGAGGCGTGTGAGACCCCCTTCCCTTATTTGTCTGCTCTCGAATGGAAGTATTTTCTCCGCGGATTGATAATCGTCTAAAAAGGTTATTTGCCCAAATTTTTAAGCATATCGGAAGGAATAGGTGGAACGGAGTTCGCATCAACATCATGTTCATGACACTCGGTTTTTTTAGAGACTCGAAGACATTCAAGTATACCTCACTGATTTTAGGTGGTTTGAAGCTCTTCTCCGAGCTGAAAATAACCCGAGGTGTATTCTTATTATGGGAAGGTTGTAAACCTATGATCTAGCTCTCGATAAGGGTGCAGGACTATAGACTTTGGTTTTACCACCTATCCGGGCCTCCCTTTTAAGGATGCACCATAATGCCACCAAGTTTGGTGATGTGGTCAAGAAAACTTTAAAAAGATGGCCCTCTGGAAGAGGCAATATATCTCAAAAGGAGGTAGACTTACCCTTTTACAAAGTACCCTCTCAAACCTACCTATCTATATCATGTCTCTGTTTTGCATACCTAAGGGTGGGAAGGCAAGACTGGAGAAAATCCAAAGGGACGTCCTTTGAGGCGATGGTAATTTGGAAAGGAAAATCCATCTGATCAATTGGAATATTGTTTGTTCAAGTAAAGAGAAAGGAGGGTCATATTCGTAGCCTTTCCACGGCGAATGTGGCTTCCTCTCAAAATGGCTGAGATTTGTCATGAGGAAGATTCCCCGGAAGAATATTACCAGCCGTAAATATGATATAGAAGTCAGGTGAGCCACAAACCCAAGGGAAACAGCGGGTAGGCCTGAGAGACATAAGCAAAGAGCTAATCTGGCTTGAAGGATTTGTTGTTTCTTCCCTAGGTGATGTAGAAGAATTTGATTTCGGGAGTGATGTTCGTAGGGGAGAACCTCTAAGAGTGACTTTCTCTTCTCTACCTCTCGATGATTCAAAGGAGCTATGGTAGTCAAGTCTCGACTCTACTAGGTGTGGAGCTTGAATCCAAATTTTGTAAGACCTTAACGATCGGGAATCGATACTACTTCAAGGCTAATAGGTACAATCACACAAAAAAGTCAATATGCTAGAAAAGGACAATTTAAGCTAGAAGATAGTTGGTAAAGGAAGATTTACGCTAAAGCAATCTTACACACTGGAGGGAGTGAACTCCATTTGCGGCTCCACAAAGTTGTTAGAGAATGCTGTGTCCCTGGGAAGTCGAGTTCTGTGGGAAGCTTCAGGGAAAAATGTTAACCACAGCGCCTTAAACGGTGGGCTCCAACTTGCTCGATGCCCTCTCAGGTGAACAAAACAAGAGAAACCGCCTGAGCATCTTATCCACCCGCCCTTCGATTCAGGGTCAGGTAGCGCCTATCTCTATCCCCTGCCTGATCAGGTTTGCCCTCCTCATCTAGTCAAAGATTTCCTCACGGGCTAAACCCTATTCCCTATTAGAAAGAAAGCAAGGAATCTATGGATGGCTGCTTCTGCAAGCCTTCTTTGGGCTATTTGGATGGAAAGAAATAGGGTTGTCTTTGATGATCCCCCTTTTTTGTTGATAGGTTGAAGTTGTCTTTCATTAGCTCAAGCATATTCTCTTTGCCACGGCGATCACACGGAAGATCTTCTTGTAATAATTCTTTATACATCTTGTGTATGAAGGTTTCAGGTCAGATGGCTTCTTATCCCCTTTCTTTAGTATAGGCTTTGGCTTATCTTCCTGTACCCCTAGAAGGAGCAATTCGGTAGTTGCCTTGGCTCCCATTTTTTTGTTTTTATAAATTGCTTTTGTTTGCCTATCAAAAAAAGATTACAAATCAAAACTACACACCATAGTTCATTGTTCAGACTATATCAAAACCCTAAAAAATGAGTTTAGCTCATAGAGGAGGGAAATACAACAAAAGAAAAGAGAGAAAACATAAAGAGGAGAAGAAATAACCTATATGGAAGATGAATGCCCAATCTCCTCTTCAAATCTTCATCTTCCTTAAAGAGAGCTACTGGGTTTGGGAAACCCCAGGGCTTCCTCTCGTGAATAGTCTAACTCCCCGCTCCCAAACTCCTCCCCTCAACTCCTCTCCTTCTTCGTACCACTTGATCCCCTTTTAATGGCCAACCAAAGAGAGCAGAAGAAATGGGCTTTGGCAAACTCATGGGCCTCGGCATCACGCTACAGCGTGATGGATTTGGAGCTACGACGTGGCGGAAATCAGAAACCATTGGAGAAGTGAAGAACAAACCACGCAGAGGAGTGAGAAGCTCATGTCCCAGAGGAAATTCTCCAAGTCATTAGCATTCCAAAAAGCTTTGGGCTCAGGCACTTGCACCTTCATAGGAGGCGGATCCAAGGCAGATGGTGTCCCTTACACTATTGCTCGTCTATCAGATGATATTCCCTCTGCAGGACCTGGTCTAATTCTCAATCTACCTGATTTCTCAAAAGACTTTGTTACTTTTTATAGATGATTATTTCACGAGACGGCTATTTTTTACAAAACTGAAACAAGTTATTTTATATATTTTTCAAGCTCCATGCTGAATTGAACTCAATTTAATACTTCAATTCATATCCTACGAAGTGAGAAAAGCAAAGTATATCTTTTTTGCCCATCTCTCTCCCTTTTATGTCCTCATAATGGGATTCTTCATTACCTTCAGGCTTACACGCTCCAACGGAACGGAGTGGCTGAATGCAAGAACCGTCATTTAATTGAGACCTCTAGTACTCTCCTTCTCCATCATAAGGTTCCTCAACATTTATAGGAGGATGTTATCTTAGTCGCTTGCTATTTGATTAATCATATGTCATCCTTCATTTTACATGATCAGATCCCTCATTCCATTCTTTTTCTTACTCAACCTCTCTCTTCCGCTCTCGCCACATTCGCTGTAGCTCTATTTTATTCATATTCTACGGACAAGACAAGCTTCAACAAAGCCACGAAGTGTCTTCACATCCCACTCTCTACAGAGGTTATGATGCGGCCTCCCCGACACAAAATCGATATTTACCTATTTAATGCACAGCATTCGAGTATTCCTCCTTCTTCTCCTCTCGCACAAATACCCTGTGTTTCTAATGTCTTACCTCTTCCCCTTATCTTACCATCTCCAGATCTACCTTCTCCATCTCTAGATGCCCAACCTTGACCACTTGAGGTTTATACTCATCCTCCACATATTGACATCAAGCCCCAAGCTTACTCATCTCATATGTCGTCCTTCTCCACAGCGTTGGTCTTGCCCTCTAGCGATGATCTACCCATTGCCCTGCGGAAAGGTACTCATTCTTCTTGTAACCCCCATCCTATTTAAAATTTTCTAAGCTATCATTGTTTATCTTCATCATACTCTGCTTTTGTTTCCACCTTATCTTCTATTTCTATTCCTAAAACCATCAATGAGGCTATATCTCATCTCAGCCGAGACAAAGTAATAGTTGAAGAAATTGCCGCTTCTTTCATTCTATAACGGGCACATAGGATCTAGTCACCTTACCTCTCTTTGCAAGTCTCCAATTGGTCATATTTGATTTATACAGCAATAAGGTCGACCAATGGCAGTGGACCGCCTTAAAGCTTTGTTGGTTGCCAAGGATTATACTCAAATATTTGGTTCTGATTATTATGATATATTTTCTCTTGCTGCCCAAATTGCTTCAATTCGTCTTCTTCTTTCTATATCAGATAAGCTCTTTAGCTCCGTATCACACTGACATCAAGCAAATGTGTCTTTCTTCAAGGTGGTGATCTCGCATGGAAGTATATATGAAGCAACTTTGGTATGCAGGCTACGTTATTCCTTATATGGTTTGAAACGCTCTGAGCATGCTCACGGTTTAGCTCGCTGGTTAAGGAGCTCAGGATTCAAGTACAACAACCATTCATGGGGCTTTTCTATCAATATACCTACGGGTAGTGCATTTATTTGATTGTCTATGGATGACATTGTAATTAGCAAGCGTGATTAGATGGTATCTTAAACTAAAACGACACTTCTTCAACCACTTTCAGAAAAAAAAACTTGAGGAAACTCAATTATTTATAGACATTAAGGTAGGTCAATCTAATTCCAATGTGGTTATGTCTCAGAGGAAGTATGCCTTGAATATATTGGATGAAACTAGTATGCTAGATTGTAAGCCTGTAGACACTCATATGGATCAGTCGTCAGCTTGTATCAAATCCTATGATCCGTGGTATATCGAAGACTTATGGGTAAACTAAACTACCTAACCATCACCCAATCGAACATTTCCTTTTTTGTGAGTGTGTGTAGTTGGGTCGCCTTGCCAACCACCATGTGATAGCATCGGATGTTGTGATTCATATCCTCCTGGCTTAAAGTAAAGGAACACACAGTTAAGTATACGCAATGGCAGGTCATACCCAAATTGTATAGTATTGTGGATGTAGGATCACAAGAAGCTCATCCACGTATGTACGCCCACTCGTTGTACCGTGTGTTTATTCAGGCACCGAATATCCTCGGAATAGTAAGAGAAACATGATGCAGTGTTTCTTCGCCGCATCTAGTGCTAAAACTAAGTATCGAGTTATGGCTTTGGCAACATGTGAACTCATATGGCTAAAAATCTTCTTCGGGAGCTAAGATTTGGGAAGGATAAACAAATGAAGTACATTTATGATAATCAAGGAGCCCTGCATATTGCATCTAACCCAATCTTTCATGAGTGGACCAAGTCATCAAGTGGATTGCCATCTGGGGTGAGAAGATTGCATCAGATGTGACATTATCGTCAATGCACTGACTTAACTACCGTATACATTTACACATAATTCTTCCTTATGCCTAGATTAAGTACATTTGTAACAAACTTAATGCATGTGACCTATGTGTCTAAACAGGCGTTAATGAAAGATCACAGGATTATTTTAGAACATTTTGTTATTCTTTTCCTTTCTCATTGTTATTATGTTTCCTTTTATATTCTCTTCTTTCATGTATAAATCATTGTATAGAAGTTTATTGTAGTTCAATGAGAACGAGAATTCCTTCCTCTTCACTGCTCAAAGTTCTCTTATTTGTCATAATCCTCATATTTTCATAACATCAAAGTTTTTTCATGTGTCTTATATGTAATTGAACAACATTAAACTATTACAAACTTGACAAAGCCTCACTTATGTATATGCTGATTACTCTTCTATTCAAAAAACGAGCCTATTCATCTCCAAGTGAGAAGTAACTGTATTCTCGAGGCTGCAAGCACATGACAATGTGATTTCCAAAGTACACAGCCTCAATAAACTCCCCAACACTGAACAGATTAATTGAAAGTCTGTTGCATCTTTCTCAAATCCATACAAGTTTAACTCTATCGACGCTCCTGTTTCTTTATATAAAATAAATCCTCCAAACAAAACACTACAATAAAATAAATTAAATAAAAATCCAAACAAAACCTTGATGATCTCTAAGATTAGATTAATAACAATTTCCAATGAAAATTTTTTCTTAGAAGTTCCTAGCATCAAATGAACAACCATAAGAAAACAGAACCCTCCCCCTCTGTGACTTCACCCTCCCTCCTTTACCTTCTTATCTAATGGCTACAAATACAATTTCGCTAACTCGGGTTATCATCCTCCAATCTCACTGAATGAGCCTGATTTAATTAGAAAAGGCAGCACACAGAGCATATGAACAGGAGACAGTAAATAGAGTTGGAAACTTTATGAAACCGAATAATGAACAAAGCAATGAACTGGATGGGATAAAACACAAATTTTCCAAACTGGGGGAAAAACAGAATTGAAACTCCTTGCATTCTAACCTTCAGAAGATTAACTGTATTGAGACCAGAAGGTCGACTTTTGCTTTCCTGTTTTTCTGATATGTCAGTTACTTCTGCAATTCCATCCTCCATCACAAACTTTTGAAACATGACAGAAACCTGTGATAGTTAAATCCATGAAACAGAATTTCATCATGAAGGAAAGCACAGAGTGAGTTATTAAAAGCAATCAAAGCAGAAAAGACCTCACATCTAAGTCAAACAACTTGTTCCGTTCCCATTCCAACTGAAGTTCATAGCCATTGTGTGTGATATAAGGATACAAAGTCCAAAACTTCTCTGGCTTAAAAGTATTAATTTGCAAGTAGCGCTGTACACAGAAGCCAAGAGTAGGTGTTTGACAGGGACCATATCTGAAGCAAGCCATAGTAAAGCACAATTGAATGACCGATTTAAGTTGAAAATGGAATACTAAAAAAATGTAATGGACATATAAATAGGTTCAGAAGTGAAACAATCTATAATTATTTGAAGAAATGAGTTTAAAAAATTTATGATACAAATTATGACATCATAAAGAACAACTAGTAGGCATACACTTAAAAGTTGACTAAAATTTTGAATCAGTAAATTTTTAGAACATGTATATAGAACAAGTGCTAAAAGGAGATATTGAGATCTGACCACATCTCAAATCCTTATTTTTTTTCAAGTGTTTCCATCTCAGCCCTCAGCTTATTCCACTCCTCACTATTTAGTGCCTTGGATAAGATCTTAGGTATGGCTATTGTGTTGGGCTAGAGAAAAAAAAATTCTATGAAATGATGAAAGTCCATCCTGGGACACAAAATGGGAAAGTGGATGTAAAGGGTACAAAGTACATGTTCCTATGCTTTTTCTAACTGCAACGAACAGATTTAGATCACTAATATAAACAGAATTAGGAGAAAGATCAGAAGAAGATATATCATTTGCCTAATAAGAAGTGGCTGGTTGAACCTACACAGGTTCAACAGTAGTTGCTCCGACCTTGATAAAAAAAAATTTTAATCAAAAATAAAAAAATATATGATAAATTAATAGGAAAACAAAAGTACAAAGGAATGAAGACATTTCCTTCCTTCAAAAGCAAGGAAAAAAAAACTGAACAAAGAGAAAACTTTCTCATACAAACAAGTGCTGACAAGACCAATACTATCCAAATTAATGTAGATAATTACAAACAGTCAACCAATTAAGTTATAAAACTGGAAGAGGAACTCCTCTAAAAACAGGGATACAAGAAGCCCATAAAGACGAAGAAAGTAAAATAAGTCTCACACCTCCCTTATGATCTCTCTTTATTTCAAAAATTCTTGCATTTCTCTCTAACCAAACAAGCCATACAATTTGCCACAAAGTCTTGCCTCTATTAAAATTTCCAAACTTCTAAAGGTAATGACAAACATATGTTCTATGCCCTAGGTGAAACCCACTCCAAGCTTGCTAAACTAAAAAGCTTGTGCCTTTGCCCAATAATGAAAGAACAATGAAGGAAAAGGTGATCAATCGACTCTCCATCTCCTCTGCGAAGAATACACCACTAAGGATTAAGGGATCTATTAGGTCGTCTCAACTATAGCAAGTCATTGCGTTTACCTTCCTATGAGCTACCAACCAAGTATAAGCCTTAACCTTTGAAGTAGCTTTTGAACTCCATAAAAACTTAGTTGGATGAAACAAGATGAGATTAGGGGGAGTAGATAAAGTCAAGAAAAAAGATTTGATAATAAACAAAACTATTGATGATAAAGACCAAGCTCTTGAATCTGCAATAGAAGGAAAGAGATGCGCAAAGCCAAGAGAAGACATTAGTATCTGGAGGTGTTCAATTTTTTAATCAATATGATTGCGCCAACAATTGAGGTTCAAAGTGGAAGGAGGAGAAAAGCCAATAACCACTTAAATGGTGAGGTTTCTCACATAAATGACTCTATAAAGACTAGGTATTGTGAACAAAGCAGTTGATCACCCATCATAAATCTTCCCAAAATCGAATTCTCTCCCCATTCCGCCTTACAAGAGAGGTAAATTGAGAGAACGTATGAAAACCTTGAGCTCTAGCTTTCCAAGGATATCTGTGAGACCATCTAACCACCATATTGACATCTCATCCATATGGATGTGTCCCATAAATACTGGTTGTAACCTTATGCCAAAGACCATTCCTTTCCCTAGAAAACCTCTAAAGTCATTTTCCTGAAGGCGTACATTTTCTCAAAAAGATCATCCCAAAACCTAGACCCTCTTGCTTCTTTGACCTACAAACAACCTCACAACTTAGAAGATGGTACTTTTTACCTTCCCCTATTCCCCACCAAAGGAAATCTCTTTGCAACCTATCTAACTAACTTCATAACTACTAAGACTGGGATAGTTTTAAATGACCAACTCTCCTAAAAGCTCAAGCTTGTAGGATTTGGGTTTAATATGAATATCATGTCTTTAACACCCTCCTTCACATGCAGCTTCATACCCGCGCATGGAGAGTTAAACAAACCAAACAGTCCTTCATAGACTTTCAAATCAACAAATGGGGAATAAATTGCAAAAATGTGGCTCCAACCCAGGACCTTAGCCTTTGATACCATGTTAAATTACCAAATCTTCTAAAAGCTCAAGCTTGTAAGATTTGGGTTTAAATTGAATATCATGCCTTTAACAGATAGGAAGTAGCTAGGTTGTGTGACATATACATAGTTTTGAAAGGTGCCTTGCTTACTTGGCTAAGAATTGTCTTAAGCGAGCTTAGATTTGATCCTAAGAAACCAATGGTGTTTTTCTGTAATAACACAACAACTATTGAGATTGCAAACAATCCAGTACAATTTGATAGAACTAAGCATATTGATGTTGAGAAACCATCAAGAACAACTTAGACTCAGTCAATAACAATTCCTCGCCAAGAGGTTGACTAAGCAGATATAATAACCCATGATGTTGCCAAGGGACCTCTTAGATAAGTCATACAGAGGAATATATGCATGCTAATTCAACTGACGGAGAATTAGCATATAAATCAGCATTTATTTGATTGATTATGTTTCCTTTTATTAGCTAGATTTAGTTTACTGATTTATTGATTGATGGATTGTAATTGATTGATTGACTATCCAAAAATAGTCACATGTACTCTATATTTATACCCTTGAGATAAATGAAATGAACCATTTAGCTAATTTTCAATTCTTTCTAAGTTGTTTTCTTACATTAGAAAGGATGAGGTTAGGGGTGGTATAAGGTATTAATTGTTTGTCTTTCTTTAGTACGGTTTGTTTGACAAGAGAGAAATGCAAGAATTTTTTAAAACAAAGAGAGATCCAAAGAGGACATGAGGATAGATTTACGGTACTCATCATCAGGTTGTTTGTACTAAAGCCTGAAGCGGTGGTTCCTCTTCGCTTTTACTCTTAATCAGCAATTAGACTGAGTAAGGAAACTTTCCTTCTCTTCTACTTTCTTCAATTGTTTAATATATTTTTCAGTCTTTGATATAAAAAAAAAAATAACCTTGGTATCTCAATTTTCTTGTTATCTCTATTCCACTACATTTTTAACTTTGATTTTCCTATAATGTTTTTTTTCTTCAGTTTATTACCATTTTCTGGATTTTCTTAAGTGTAAATTTCTAATTTCTTATCTTCATTTTTTGTGTTGACAATGTCATTTTTCTTCCTATTCTGCTAGGAAAAAGCAATTGAAGGTATTTGTGAAAGAGAAAGAGCTGAACTTTATTGAATTTTCTGTGTATAAAACTCTTGTACAAGGCTGATATTTATCGGACTTTAGGAAACACAGCCCTACTACAATATTAGGAAACATAATAAAATAAATCAGGAAACAAAATAATATGAATCAGCTAATATCCTATCTCCTAATTTAGTTATTCTATTTAAATAAACACAAATCAATCTTTCTCAATTATAGAATCAAATCAGTCTTCCTCAATTATAGGAATCAAATCAGTCTTCCTCGATTATAGGGATCACACCCCCCCTCAAGTTGGTGTGTATATATTCGTCATGCCCAACTTGCTTGTAAGAAGCTCAAAATTTGATCTAAAGAGTCCTTTGGTGAGAATGTCAGCTATCTGTTGAGCTGAAGGAAAGAATGGCATGCAAATAGCACCTTCTTCAAGTTTCTTTATGAAACATGGCCACCCCAATATGTTTAGTCTTACCAGGTTGTGACCGGATTAAAGCAGTTAATCGCCGCCTTATATCATCACAAAGAAAGCCTCATCTCGACTTCAATGGGTCTTTAGCCCAACTGCCATTAAACCTCGCTTTTAGCCGTAACATTTCACACACACCATAGAGCCATATGCTCGATACTGGCCCGCATTACTGGCTGTGCTAAGCAACACTTTGTTTCGTTTCTCCAAGTGACTAAGTTACCCATACAACATAAAATAATAACCCAAGTCGACTCTATCGCTCAATGATCCCTACCAGATTTCACCTCATCCGTAGGCTTCCAATAGTCCTTGATCTCCTTTAAAGAACGATCCCTTTCTCGGGGTACTTTTATACCAACCAAATACCGGTGATCAAGGTGTTCTTCATATGGAGAGTGCATAAACTGGCTCACAACACTCACTAAGAAAGCTATATCAGGACAAGTATGAGCCAAGTAAATAAGCTTGCCCACTAGCTTCTGATATTGAGTAGTATTAACAGGAGTTCCATCTTTAATATCCGCTAGCTTGTGATTCGAATCCATAGGGGTGTCTATAGGTCAACATCCACTCATCCATGTTTCCTTTAGAAGATCTAAGACATACTTACGTTGGGACACAACTAAACCCTTCCTTGACCAAGCTACCTCCATCCCTAGGAAATATCGTAGCATTCCAAAATCTTTGATCTCAAAACTAGAAGCAAGGCTCTTCTTCAACCGCTCCATCTCTATCAAGTCATCTGCTGTGAGAATGATATCATCCACGTACACAATAAGTATTGCTAACTTCCCTTCCTGAAAAAGAGCAGAAGAAATACGGTGTGATCACTTTGAGCTTGTGCATAGCCTTGATCTTTGACTAACCTGGTAAATTTTTCAAACCAGGCCCTAGGAGATTGTTTTAGGCCATATAGTGATTTCTTCAACTTGAAAACTCTAGGATTAAATTTTCCTTCAAATCCGTAGGAGGGAGTCCAGTATTTCTTCCTAGATCACCATTCAAAAGGTTCTTATGACATCAAGTTGTCATGGCAATCAAGGTTTACTACCATTGATTAATTTCTCCACTGGAGCAAAAGTTTCAAGATAGTCAATGCCAAAGGTTTAAGTAAACCCTTTAGCCACCAACCGAGCTTTGTACCGTTCTAGTGTACCTTTGGAATTGTACTTGATTGTGAAGACCCATTTACACCCTCCTATCTTCTTCCCCTTTGGCAAGCTTGTTATTTCCCAAGTCCGATTCTTCTCAAGAGCCCTCGTCTCCTCTTCGATAGCCTTTCTCCACTCTAGTTCTTTAGAATTTCCACATAAGAAAGTTGTGAAGTAAAAGCCAAGAAAGTGGGTGATAATTTATCATAAGAGAGTCAGAGACATAGTTAGACATGGGGTGTCAAAACATGAACGACACCCATTTCAGCATAAACAGGGCGATCCAAATCATCAATTTTGATCTAGAGCGATTTTTACTAAAAGACTCCTGCATTGGTCGCCAAAGCTCCACTAGGTTCGGATTCCCTTAGTCAGGAAGAGAAGAGAACTTTTTCCTTTGATCGATAATTTTCCTATATATAGATCTTTAAGGTTTTTCAGCCACATTCCTATCTCTCTGAACAAGAGAATGACTCTGCGAAATTAAAGCCAAGGAATCCAAACACTTGTTATTCCCAATACTTATTTGTTTTTCTAATGCCTGATCATTATTTTCAGATGTTTCAAATTCTTTTTCATTGGCAGATTGGATAGAGACATCTGATTTTTCTGGAATGTTATTTTGGAAAGATTCCTTTTGGTTAATGGGAATTGGAGATTCCTCTAAAAAATCAGTAAAATTAGTGCCTCTATTAGTAAAATTTTGATCAGGATTTTGACCTGCAATACAAAAAATATCATCCTTCAGTTCATCAACATATCCCTCCCTGAAGATGAGAGGTAGATTTTCAAATATCAAGTGATCATCCAAAGTAACAACAAAAGCTAGAATGATATCTATTTGATATTCATCTTTTACCTCCCTGAGTTCTCCCTCTCACATTCAAAATATTATAGTTGAATATATGATCACATTTGGAATTTGCTTATGCAGTTATTTAAGCTATTTATGAATTTTGACAAGAAACAAGACCATTCTACCAATCATTAAAAAGAACAAAAAAAAATAGCATGCATAATAAAACCCAAAGAAATCATGCTATAAAAAGTAGTATAATGTAATATAAATAAATAAATAGATACACAAAACAATATGAAAAAGAAAGGAAGAAAACCAACGAGATAACTCTGGAGTCAAGATTCCCATATTTTCCTTGGAAATAACTGGTTTGAAATCGCGTAAATGCTACTCCAACTTTTAAATCTATCTCTTGTCGAGCATCAACAGCCAAAGCCTCATCCTCATTTGGCTCAACAAGGTTGTCCATGGCCTTCAAAATGTCTTTCTCAGTAACAGAAGAAAACCGTGCACGATATACTCTTCTTCTAGCCTCATTTCCACGAAAACCAGTGCACTCCATAACTGAGGAGAAAAAAAAGAGAGAGAGAATCTTAGGCCATGAACAATGATTTGGTTGATAACGAAAAAAGAGACTTGGTTCAGAACTTCAGTTCTCTCCTTGATTATAATTTTGATCATATTCTATTGAGTCTAACTCATAATGTTCATTTATCAAAAAAATGGTTCTGACCATTAAATAATTGAAAAGCCAGCAAGAAACATTGGCATATGCTTCAATAAAACAAACATATAGATTATTTGAATCTGAAACAGTCAATATCCTCAAGCACGTAAACAATTTGACCTGCGATACCTTGGTATAAACCTGTATAGGTGATGTGGACCCAATGCCACCCATGAAACAAAGAAATACTACAACAATATGTGAACATTATGTCTGTTACAATAATGTAAGGCAAGAATTACAAACTATAAAGAAAAATGAAAGATGGATAATGCTTTCAAAACCAATTAGAAATTTCATTCCAAGTAATTGGATTTCAGATTCTCTTTTATATATAAATATGAACAATCACTGAAAATATGAAATTTTCCTCCATTCATAACTCTTAAGAACCAAACTCCATCCTTTCTGCTCCAAATTAAAATACTCAGAATTCATGGGTAGTGATGTTTTCTTTCATACACTGCTTCGCAAAGAAGATCAACACACCACGCGCTTTCCCCAACAAATCAATGGCCTAATTAATAAACAAAAACGAATCAAGAATTAGTCTACCTTCCACAAAAGCATTTTGAGATTAAAGGAATGAAATGTGATATTCTTCCTTTTTCTTCATTTTTATCTTGTTTTTTCCTTTTATTCCTGATCAAAAACAACTATTTCACTGCATTGAAGAATGACGAGAACTAAAGAAATATGCAAGTCAAGGTTTGATTTTAATACAATAATTATGTAATGTTTTATCTGACCCCTTCACTTATACATATAAAACTTCCAAGGTATTTCAATTTGAAAAAGGAAAACACACAAACACAAGCACCTAAAAAAACATGTTTTAACTATTGAGTATCTATTCATTCTTATTTTGTGTAATCCTAGATAATTGAAGGGAAAATTGTGTAAATTATCGATCACAAACTACCTATTTATATACAAGACAATCCCAAATCAAATAGGCAAGAATATGAAGTTTCCCAACTTGTTACAAAGATAACTAACTCGATCCCCGCTCAAAGGTTTTGTGAAAATATCTCCTAAACGTTCTACAGTCTTTACATATCCTTTAGAGATCAATCCCAACTAAATCTTCTCATGGACAAAATGACAATCTATCACAATATGTTTGGTCCGTTCATGAAATACCGGGTTACACGCTATATGCATGGCAGCTTGGTTATCACACCAAAGCTTCACTGATACTGAAGTTTAGATGCCTACTTCAATCAATAACTGACGTATCCACATGATCTCACATACAGACTATGTCATGGCTCTATACTCTGACTACGCACTAGACCACGAGACAACACTTTACTTCTTACTCTTCCATGAGATGAGATTTCCTCCAAAAAAGACAATATCCTGAGGTGGATCTCCAATCCTTCTTATCTTGTCCAGTCTACGTCTGAAAACACTCAATTCAGGGTATGCCCATGCTTCTTATACAATATTCCACATCCAAGAGCCTCTTCATGGCATAGACACGCCTACAAATGCCTTAATGATCAAAGTCGTAAGTGATGACATATACTGATTCAAAACACTTATTGAATAAGTAATATCCAAGCGAGTTATTGTAAAATAATACAATTTCCAACCAATCTTCTGTATCTCTCAGAATAGTGAGTTGTACATTAGGAGCCATAGGAGTACTACATGGTTTAGCACCCAAGTTTTCTATCTCAGATAACAAATCAAGCACATATTTCCTTTGAGATAACCAAATTCTCTAGTTACTTCTCATGACTTCAACACACAACAAATATTTGAATGCTCTAATTTTGTAAACCCGACAACGAAGAAAGGATTTAAGGGATGATACCTTGGGAATACCTCGCTGATGATAATATCATCCACATACACTACTAATAGAATAATTCCTGTATCTGAATTCCCGTAAAGACATATTCGTCATAACTTGTTTCTTTGCATGTCAAATTTCTCAACTGCCGACTAAATTTACTAAACCAAGTAATTTTATCTTGCTTTCAAACCATACAAAGATTTCCGAAGACGACACAACTTCCCTATCTCCCCTTAAGCAACCAAACCTAGAGTTTGCTCCATGTAAACTTCTTCCTGTAGATCTCCATGCAAAAAGGCATTTTTGTCGTTTCGATGCAAGTCCCAACCTTGAGAAGTGCCAAGGGAGATAAAACAAATGTGACATATGTGTCAACTTTGCTACATGAGAAATGGCCATAACTCAACCCTAAGTCTGAGCATAACCCTTAGCAACAAGATGGGCCTAACCCATCAAAATTAAACTTTATTACAAACACCCAACAACAACCAATAGTCTTCTTTCCAGTAGGTAAAGGCACCAAGTCCCATGTATCATTGTCATCTAAAATCTGCATTTCATCCACCATAGCACTACACTAACTAAGGTGAGATAAAGCCTCACAAACAATGTTAGGAAGAGATATAGAATCTAGAGACGCAATAAAGGAACAAGAGGAAGATGACAAATGATTATAGGAAACAAACAAAGAGATAGTAGAGTACACTAACGCCTACCTTGTGGTTGGTGCACCCAAGAACATCACCGACTCGTCAGTTTTCAACGACATCGGGAGGTGAACCGATGGCCGTAATATGTCTATCGCGCCGCTGCAGAAAACACACGCGAGTCCGCTGCCAAAGGTCTCACCACCGGTGGGTAGATCTGATCGATGATCCATGGAGGGTCCCACCGTATGGAAGGAGTTCACCGTTTCGTTGTCAACAATGAAGTTCTTCTCGCGATTTTTCCGAAACCATTTGCCCTTTAATGAACAAATTCAAGCCCTAGGCTCTAATACCATGTAATAATAGATAATTGAAGGAAAACTTGTGTATATTATTGATCACAAACTACCTATTTATATATTGTTGAGAATCATGATTCCTTTAGAATATCCTATATTTATTCCCTGCGATATCTGTAAAATCCTTTGGTTTGACTTCACCTTATGTCTTCCTGATGTATATAAGTAGATAGGACCTATAATGTTTAATTCATTCAATCAATAAGAAAAGCATCCTTTTCTTATATTTCTTAACATGGTATCAAAGCCATGGAAGGTTTGAGTTAGGGTTTTGTTCTGTCTTCAATTCCAACAACCCATCTAATAGTCTAATCTCTTTCCATCGACTCCACCTTCAGACCACATCACCGTCTGTATTTCTTCAATGTAATTTTCCTAACGATTATCTGGTTTCAAGATATCCCCACTAGTCGACTATTGTATCACCGACTATCCACCGGAGGCAAGAACTCCGACAACCAAGCTCCCACGCAAAGTCACGCTGAGATAGTCTTTCGGGCCACGTCTTCACGCCGACGAGGTCTCCGACCACCACTCTCCCACCGCTAGTCTCCCGCACGTTAGAGTCTTGATCAATTACATCAAGTCCACCTCACGTTTGTCTATTTGTTCAACTGACTTTCTGCACTATCCATGTCATCTTCCCATTTTAGCTTATCCAATCGATGTTGAGGTCCTCGTTCAAGTGAGTCTACTTTAAGATTTCAAACTGTCACTTTCATGTATTTATTATTCTCGGCTGCATTTCGTTGTATTTTTAAATGAAAAATCAAGTAAGAGGTTGGTCTTCAAAAATTGTATGTTGAAATCCGAACTTGATTTAATATTTCAATTCATACTACGTAGTGATAATTTCAGGGAATATCATTTTGTGCCATTTTCTTCCTTTATGTCTTCACATGGGATCCTCCATCGATCCTCTTGTGCTAACACTCCTCAACAAAATGGAGTGGCTAAATGTAAGAAATGTCATCTAGTTGAGACAGCTTGCACTCTCCTCCAAAATAATGCTCCTCATCTTTATTGGGGAGATGCGGTCTTGACACCATGCTACTTGATTAACTGTATGTCGTCCTACATACTACTTGATCAGATTCCTCATTCTATCTTTTTCCCTGAACAACCTCTCTTTTGTCTTCTCCCTCGTGTCTTCAACTGCATTTCTTTTGTTCATATTCTTACTCCTAAACAGGACAAGCTCTCTCCCAAATCCATAAAGTGTCTTCTTAGGTTACTACCGGCTTCAAAGAGGTTATTGCTGCTATTCTCCTAAGACACATTGATTTTTCATCTCCACTAATATCACCTTCTTTGAGGGCACCTCATTCTTCTCCTCCACAGAGTGTCCCCAAGTCTCGATATTATCTTCTCCATTACCTCACCATCAAGCACGCAGGCTCTTCATCCGTCGAGAGGTCACTCGACCACTCCCAAGTTTATATTCCCATCCTCGTGTTGACATGTTACAACCTCGCGACCACCTCGATACTATCCTGCTGTGTTCTCATTCCACCAATGATCTAATTATCGCACTTCCTCGAAATAAGACTCGCTTTACTTATAACCATCATCCTATTTATAACTTTTGGAGCTAGCATCGTTTATCTTCACCCTATTCTACATTTGTTTCTACCTTATCATCTATTTCCATTTCTAAGACTATCAGTGAGGTTCTTTCATCCCGTCAAGTAAATAAGCAACGCTTAAGATGGTCGCTTCACCCAATGATACGTGGGACCTTGTCTCCTTAGCTCCTAGTAAATATCATGTTAGTCAGGTCGGGTTTACAAGGCTACTGGTCCTAATGGATCAAGTGATCCTTAAGGCTCACAATACCAAAAAGTATACTTAGGTGTATAAGCCACCACGATACCTTTTCTCCTAAGTTGCCAAGATTGCTTCGCTCGGCCATTTCTCCATAGTTTACAGTGTGCTTTGCCTCTTTATCACTGATATCAAAACACTTTCCTTCATAATCGATTTAAGATGAGGGTATATGTAGCAACCACCCGTTTTGTTGCCCGTAAGAGTCCGGGTTTGCATGCAGTTACGTTGTTCTTTATATGGTTCAACAATTCCTTCTAAAATTTGTTCGGCCGATTTTGTTTAGCATGAGATTCAAGCACAAAGAAACCATTCGCCTTGCTATCATTCTTCGAGGTAGTGTATTTACTTGGTTGTTTATGTGGATGATATCGCCATTACAAGCAATAATCAGCATGGCATTCAAAAACTAAAGCAGCACATTTTCAACCACTCAAGTACTTATTAGGCATTATGGTAGCACAATCTACTTCTTATGTAGTTATTTCTTAAAGAAAGTATATTTTGGACATCTTGAAAGAAACAAGTATGCTAAACTGTAAACCTCCGAACACTCCTATGGATCCGAATATTAAACTTGCACTAGGACAGGCCGACAGGGGGAGCCTCTACGAGATCCTAGGAGACATCAATGACATGTAGGTAAACTAAACTACCTCACCATTACACATTCATACATTTCCTTTCTTATGAGTGTTGTTAGTCAATTCCTACAATCACCATGTGATAACCATTCAGATGTCGTGATTTGTATTCTACGCCATGTTAAAAGGATATCATATCAAGGTGTGTTGTATGAGAATAAAGGTCAGACCCAGGTTGTTGGTTATAGTGATGTAGATTAGGCCAGACCAACCACAAATAGACGCTTTACTTCAGGATACTATGTTTTCATTGGAGGTAACCTGATATCCTGGAAGAGTAAGAAACAAGATGTAATGGCAAAGTCCAATGCTAAATAAATATCGAGCTATCGCTTTAGCAACATGTGAGCTTATAAGGTAGAAACATTTTCTTTGAGATTTCAAATTTGGAAAGGATGAACAAATGAAACTCATTTGTGATAATTAAGTTGCCCTACATATTGCATCCAATTCAGTCTTCCATGAAATGACCAAACACATTGAAGTCGATTATCATTTCATTAGAGAGAAGATCATATCAAGATGTATGGCTACTAGTTTCGTCAATTCGAATGATCAACTAACAAACATCCTCGCTAAGTCTCTCCAAGGTTTGAGGGTCAAATACATATGTGACAAGCTTGAGGCATATGACTTGTATGCTCTAACTTGAGGGGGAGTGTTGAGAATTGAGTATATATTCTTTCTTATTCTATATTTATTATTTTTATTCTTTTCCGTTTTTTTATCCTTGTTTATCATGTGTGTGTGTGTGTCAATATATTATATATGAGGGTACATATATTGTAATTCATTCATTCAATAAGAGAAGTAGATCCCTTTCTTTCTCCCTGAATCTTACAAACATCAAGCATCCACAATATTGATTCCTAGAATCCTAGTAAATTACCACAGCAGATAATATAGCAACTAATATCATAAAAATCCAAATTGGAGATATCAAACATTACTAAATAAGAAATTTATATTGCACTAAAGAATATTGTATTTTAAAGAACTTAGGCCTAGAAAAACAAAAAGGGTACCTTCAAAACATATATTTTCTCCTTCACGATCACAATCCAACCATAGGACCAAATTACCACAATCGTGAGCTTCTTGCCCCAAATGCCTACAAATATGAGCCTTAAACCCAGCAGAGATATCA
The DNA here is from genome assembly GCA_016808115.1 of Tetrastigma voinierianum. Lineage (NCBI taxonomy): Eukaryota > Viridiplantae > Streptophyta > Magnoliopsida > Vitales > Vitaceae > Tetrastigma > Tetrastigma voinierianum. The sequence continues at coordinate 84,722 of JAEQBH010005217.1, forward strand.
GAACATATTTTTATTTAAAAAATTGAAATAAATATGATTAGAATAAAGGTAATATACACAAACAATGCAAAAGACAACTTCTTATTGTTACCTATTTAAACAAAATGTCACATGCGGGTTTGGGGTTTGGGGATTATGTACACTAGAAAACATGATATTAAAGAGTACATGAAAGCATTTAAACTCATGAAACTCTTTCTAGATGAAGAAGCATAGGAAGTTTAGAAGAAAAGTAAAGAAATTTTGCTTTTCAAAAACCAACCTAGTGAAAATTCAGCACAGAACTTTAAGCCTAAGCATCAGGCTAGTATAATCATAGTTTAGGTATTAAAGCAAGAACCAGACTGAGAATCTCCTTTTAGTGTTAGGTTTCCAAAAATATGTTAAGACTCAAAACAAATGTTCTGCAAAATTTCCACACTGTTAAAAAACCTGAAGAATGAACCAGGCACGTGTATTTGAACTCAAAATTGAATTGTTTGAAGAGAATTAACCTATGACAAGACTTGATTCTTCAAACTTTGCCAAAACTAACCACCGCAACACCACATGACACAAGGCATTGGGATCTTCGTCAGATATACCTAGTTGGCTTCAATTATGAGTATCTTTATTTTTAATTCAATTCTCTCTTCTTCTTTTTCTTCTCAATGATACTTTAGAGGTGCTACCACATTGTAAATAATAGATTTGTTGGCTTTAAATGAAGATATTCCAGAATAAGAGAACAAAAGATATAAAACTTTTATCAATTTTTTGATTGATTTCTAAATGATTTCCTTAAAAAAGTTTGTGAATCAATTATCATGAAAGCATTTAGGGATAAGAGAAGGAACAACGATGATTACAGATGATTGGGAAGACTACTCTGGAGGAGCAATTCAGTGTTTACTCCCTAGACCTACAAAAGACCATTTTCCAATCCTGCTTGAAGGAGGGGGGGGGTTATGCCAGATGGCCAGTGTCATTCAAGTTTGAAAACATGTGGTTTAAGGCGAAGGGGTTCAAGAGCTTGATTTTGGACTGGTGGAACAGCCTTGAGTTTAGGGGATCCAGCAGCTAAGTGCTGATGGAAAATTTGAAAGCTCTCAAAGTTAAGCTTAAATCTTGGAACAAAGAGGTCTTTGGAAGGGTAGAAGAAAGCAAAAAAAAAGCAGCCTTGAAAAAGTTGGCTTACTGGTAGAGGTTGAAGCCCGGAGAACTCTATCTCTAAATGAGATGGAGGCAAAGGTGGATGCAATGGAGGATTTCAAAAGTCGGGCTCTATTGGAAGAAACGTTCTGGAGACAAAAATTAAGAGAGTTATGGCATAGGAAAGGGGACAGAAGTACAAGTTTTTTCCACAAAATGGCAAACTCTCATAAAAGAGGTTGCATTGTGAAGTTGAGAATAAATGGAATATTGATCACTGAGGAAGAAGAGTTAAAACAGGGTATTGTAAATACCTTCACGTCACTTCTCTCGAACCAGGGCGAGTGGAGGGCTAACCCTGAAGGCTTGAACTTCTCCAGAGTTGATCAATTATAAGCTACAAGATTGGAGCTAACCTTCTCGGAAGAAGTGTTTTCTACTCTTTGCGAGCTAAATGGAGATAAGGCTTCAGGCTCGGATGGCTTTATGGTTGCTTTTTGGTTGTTCAATTGGGATTTTGCTAAGGGAGAAATTATGAGAATGTTTAAGGAGTTTCATGAAACCGGAAAATTCGTAAGGAATTTAAACACAACTTTCATTGTTATGGTGCCGAAAAAAAGTGGGGCTGAGGACTTCAAGGACTTCATGCCTATTAGTCTAGTAGGCAGCCTATACAAATTATTGGCAAAAGTCCTTGCTAATAGGCTAAAGAGGGTGATGGGTAGGCTTGTTAACAAAGCTCAGAATGCTTTCGTGGAAGGTAGGAAGATTTTGGACGCCTCATTAATAGTGAATGAAGCGATAGACTCCTTAATGAGAAAAAAGGAAAGGTCCATCCTCCAGTTTGACATCAAAAAGTTTACGATCGATAAAGATGAATTTTATCATCCCTGGCCCATGTAAGATGGGGCTCATTAAATGGGTCAACCGGATTGTATGTGTATTATCCCCTACTTCCTTTCTCAATCCAACTAATGCCACCCAATGTGGTTCTTAGAAGTTCCAGAGGTCCGAGGTATGATCCCTCTCCCTTACTTGTTCAGACTCTGAAATGGAAGCTTGTTCTTCTAATCGATATCGCCAGTTTCTCAAGGTTATCTCCCAAGATTTAAGGTTGTTGGAAGGAATGGTGGAATGGAGCAAATCACCCATTTATTGTTTGCGGATGACACCCTGGTTTTTTGTAAAGACTCGAAAGAGCATCTGCCATTTCGCTCTGATTTATCAGGGTTCACACTCTCTAGCAAAAATAACCGAGAAGAGCCTCTATCGCCAATGGGAAATGCTGTGGAACTTAGATAATCCGGCTCTCGAGTCAGTCATGATCTGGACTTTGCTCACTACTCACCCAGCGCCCCTTGGGGGATGCACGTAACGCCTATCAAGTTTGGGATGGGTCAAGAAAGTTAACCTGAAAAGTCGGGGCCCTTTAGAAGAGGCAATATATCTCAAACGGAGGTAGACTCACCCTTTTAAGAAGTACCCTCTCAAACCCGCCTATCTATACTATGTCTCTGTTTCGCATGCCTAAGGGTGTGAAGGCAAGATTGGAGAAAATTCAAAGGGATTTTCTTCTAAGTAAAGGGTAATTTAAGAGGAAAATCCACTGATTAATTGAACACTGCTTGCTCAAGTAAAGAGAAAGAAGTGATTTGCAATTGTGAGTCTTTCCACTGGATAGGCTTCATAAGTGATTTGAGACGTCAGGAGGAAGATTCCCTTGAAAAATATTATCAGCCTGAAATATGATACAAAAGAGGGAGGGTGGTTAACTAAAAATCCGAGGGGAAGCTACTGGCAGACCATCGAAAGACAAGCAAGAGCTGAATCGTGAAGCAGACCAAGCATTTTCTAGTGATGGGAAAGAATTAGATTGGATGATGCCCAGTGTGGGAGAACCTCTATGACTTTCCCCTTCTACCTCTCGTCAATCGAAAGGAGCTATGGTAGCTGAGGTCTGGGATACTACAAGGGGGAAGGTGTCGCATCCGCTAAAAATTTGTGGGTGCCTTAATGATTTGGAATTTGGATAATCGTCCAACGCTTAATAGCATAATTCCAGAATAAAAAAAGTCAATTTTGCTGTGTTATATATTGTAGAATAAGAAACTAGTCAAGAAAATGGAAACATGAGTTAGAAACTCATATTCTTTCCCGTTTGATTTAGGTTGTCTCAGATATAACAGTTATTTGTGATCAATGAAGAGGCATACTTTTTCCTTCAATCAATTATGATTACATGGTATCAGAGCTAGGGCTCGAATTTGAGGAAAATTGAGAAGGAATTTCACGAAGAAGAAAGAGGGTTATGGGGGTGTTCTTTTGAAACACCCATCTAAAGGGAGAGGGTGCACCGCCCCATGAGGTGACCGCCGCCACCCGACAAGGTGTGGTCAAAAGTGCCGTGGGTGTGAGCTACACGCGTAGATCTGCACATTTGGCCTGTTTCCCATGCACCGGTGGGTGGGAGCACGTGGGACCTCCTCCGGCGACGAGATTCTCCTACAGTGTCTTGACCACCAAGCAAGCATCCTAATTACTCCACTTGCTGTCTAGCCGATCCGGAGCAGTGTCCTTCAAGATTTTTAGGTCAATGATCATTCTTACTGAAGTTTTGCCCTCACATTTCTTGCTTTCTTCAGCCTTCACCTAATATCCAGAAAGGTGTTTGTGGATTGAGGCGAGATTACATTTCGATCGATGTTTTTCAAGAAATGTGGTCCTTTTCTCTGTAAGATCTAATTTTTCTGGTATTTTTCAAATTTTCAGCGACCTATTTCAATTAGATCTGCTTCTACGACTAACAAGAAACCCTCAGGAGGAGTTGTGTGTTATTATTTCCATAATTCGGGCCATGTATGCCGGAAGTGTAGGAGGTTGCAACATAAATATCAAAGTTTTTAGTCATCTTAGTATCAAAATCACACTTAAAGTCACATCAACCTATCACTACCTCGTTGGAGTCGAATTAAAACCAACACATGTTTTATTCCACTTCCTCCACATGGGTCGGTGGCACCAGACCATGCCACATGACGGGTAACTCGGTTTATTGAATGCGTTTCAATCTCACCCCTTCTACCTCTCTGTTACCCTTACAGATGGGTCAACATCTTATGTCCTTGGATCGGGGGCTGATTCATATCGACTCATCTAATCACTTTAGTCTGTGTTATGGGTTTACACAATTCTCTTTTAATTTAATTTACATAACTCCGCTTAAATGCATGGTAGTAATATCTCATTCTTTCTTGATCATTGTTTGATTCAGGATCTTTAAACGAAGACAATTATTGGTAGAAGACGCAAGTCTGGGGGTCTTTACATCCTCGACACATAGGTGCGAACTCACATTGCTTGTTGGGTTTTACCCCATTTGAATTAAAATTATAAATGCAGGTCATCCTTCTCTCTGTTGAAGAAGATATATCCTCAGTTTTCTAGTCTATCCTCATTGAATTGTGAGTCATGCCAATATGCTAAGCTTTATCGTGTTCATTTGAGTCCTAGAGTCAATAAACGAGCTTCCGCTCCTTTTGAGTTAGTTCATTCCGATGTGTGGGGTCCTTGTCCAGTTATGTCTCCCACTGGGTTTAAGTATTTAGTCGCCTGGTAGTGATTTCGCTAGCGTCTTGGCTTTATTTAATGAAAAGTCATTCTGAGCTTTTTTCTCAGTTTAGTACCTTTTGTTCTGAAATTCAAACTCAATCTCATGTCCCTGTTCAAACATTGAGGAGTGATAACGCTAAGGAATATTTGTCGGAACCTTTTCAGTCCTTCATATTACAATGTGAGATTCTTCATCAGACCTCTTGTGTTGATACACCCTCTCAGAATGGGGTAGCTGAGAGAAAGAATAGATATTTTTGGGTGCAGGCTCTTTTGTTCCGGATCATGTTCAAACACTTTTTGGTACGATCACGACCTCTGCTTTGTTCTTGATTAATAGGATGCCATCATCAATTCTAGATTGGGCTACTCCTTACCACCAGTTGCTCCCTATTGATCTCAAGGTATTTGGATACACATGATTTGTTCAAGATGTTCGTCCTCATGTTTCTAAACTTGATCCGAAGTCCTTAAAGTGTATCTTTGTGAGATATTCTCGTGTTCAAAAAGGATATAGGTGTTATTGTCCCACTCTTCGACGTTACTTTGTGTCTACTGATGTTACATTCTTTGAGACTACCTCATTTTCCCTTCCTTCTCCTATTACTAGTCAAGGGGAGGGTGATCATTTATTAGTGTACATTATTGCCTCACCCAGGACACCAAATCGACTAAGCTCCAGAATCCTACTCCGGCTCCGTTCTATTAAACCTCCTGCCTGGGTATATTCTCGGTGCGGAACCCTCAGATCTCTGTCGGCACCATTGCCATCATCGGATCCAGTCGAATGATGATCTTAGGTGCTCTCGTAAATGTAGCGTCGGTGTGTTCACCCAATCTCTTTGTTTGTTTCCTATAACCATTTGTCGACTTTCTCTTGTTCCTTTATTGCATCTCTTGATTCTATCTCTCTTCCCTAACTTTATGCGTAGGCTTTTCCACCACAGTTTGGATTAACGCTATAGTGGATGAAATGCGGGCTTCATATGACAATGGTATAGGACTTGGTGCCTTTACCTCTTTGGAAGAAGGTTTTTAGTTGTGTGATTGGGTGTTTGTGTGGGTTTAAATCCTAATGGGTGCATTCTTCAGATTAGAGGAACCAATCGCACATTCTTCAGAAATTGTCTCGGACTTATGGCGTTGATTATTTTTTACTTTTTCTCCTGTAGCTAAGTTGACATCTATTCATCTGTTTATTTCTCTTGTTGCTTCTTATGATTGGGACTTGCATCAGCTTGATATCAAGAATGTCGTTCTACATGGAGATCTTTAGGAAGAGGTTTACATGGAGAAACCTCCAGGATTTGTTGCTCAGGGGAAGGTAGCGAAGGTGTGTCATCTTCGGAAATCTCTGTATGGTTTGAAACAGAGTTCTCATGCTTGGTTTGGAAAATTCAGTCAGGCAATTGAGACATTTGGAATGCAGAAGAGTAAGTCTTACCATGCCGTCTTCTATAAAAATTCCAGTTCTGGTATTATTTTATTAGTAGTATATGTGGATAACATTGTCATCACTGGGAGTGACTCCAAAGGTATATTATCTCTTAAATCTTTTCTTCACATTCAATTGCACACAAAGGATTTAGGAATGTTGAAGTATTTCTTGGGTGTTGAAGTCATGAGAAGTAAGGGGGGAATTCTGTTATCTCAACAGAAATATGTGCTCGATTTGTTATCTGAGAAAAGGAAATTGGGTGTCAAACCATATAAAACTCATATGACTCCTAATGTGCAAATCACTAAGGAAAGAGACCTATTTGAAGACCTTGAGAGATACAAAAGACTGGTTGGGAAATTGAATTATCTTACAATAACTCACCTAGATATTGCTTATTCAATTAGTGTTTTGAGTCAGTATATGTCATCTCCCACAGTTCATTGGGCAGCTGTAGAGCATAATCCTATGCTATTTGAAAGAAGCTCCTGGACCTGGAATATTGTATAAGAAGCATGGGGATACCAAAATTGAGTGTTCTTTTTACGCAGATTAGGCAGGATCTAAGGAAGATAGGAAATCCACCTTAGGATATTGTGTCTTTTTTGGTGGAAATTTGATCTCATGGAAGAGTAAGAAGCAAAGTGTTGTCTCGCGGTCTAGTGCGGAGTCAAAGTATAGAGCTATAGCCCAGTCCGTATGCGAGATCATGTGGATCGCCGGGTTATTTGATGGAAGTGGAGCGCCGAGAGAGCCGATCGCAGGCGAATCTTTGGTTTGATGTGCTGGTTGTCATGCATATAGCATCCTAACCGTGTTTAAATGCACGGACCAAACATATTGAGATAGATTTTCATTTTGTCCGTGAGAAGATCCAGTTGAGGTTGATCTCTATAGGATATGTAAAGACTGGAGAACAATTAGGATATATCTTCACAAAACCTTTGAGTGGGGATCGAGTCAGTTATCTTTGTAACAAGTTGGACATGATCCCAGCTGTCTAAGGGAGTGTTATAGTATTGCAAAATTAGAAACTAGTTGAGAAAATGAAACATGTAGAGTTAGGAAATTTCATATTCATTCCTATTTGGTTTAGGGGTTGTCTTGTATATAAATAGGTTATTTGTGATTGTAGAGAGAAAAGGAATACATTCATTCTCATTAATCTACAAAAGGAGGAAACATACATATTTATACTCTAGTGTTAGGGAAAAAGGAAACATAGTTAGAGTCTAATTAGGAGACTAAAGAGAGAAGGAAAAGAATCTTAAATGGATTAGGAGACTAAATCATATTTACCCTAATTTGGAGCATATGATCAAAAGCACAGCATCACATATATACTTTATCCTTGGACTTAAAAAGACTTAGTGAAGACATGCGCTGGTTGGTCATTAGAGTTGACAAAACTACTTGATCATACTATCTGCGATGCAATCTTTTCTCGATAAAGTAATAATCGAAACCCCGATGTGTTTGGTCCTCTGCATTGGAAAAATGGGTTAAATGAAATATGCGAAGCTGACTCGATTATCGCGTATGAACCGTGTGTTCATCCTTACAAATCTTAACTTTTAGAGAAGATCGCTGGCCAGTATGAGTTCGCGTATTTGCTAAGGTCATAGCTCGGTACTCGGCCCCGTGATGGATCATTACTACATCTTGATTCTTACTCTTCCGAGGATGTTAAGTTCCCTCAGTGAACACATCATGCGATGTGAAACGTCCCATCTATGGGTGAGCTTACCCAGTCTGCATCACTGTATCCAACAACCTAGGTATGGCCTTTGTTCTCACACAACACCCCTTGACCTGGTGTTCCTTTGATATAACGGAGTCTACGAACTAAAGCATCTCAATGGCTATCACAAGGTGATTATAAGAAGTGGCTAACTACGCTCACGAAGCGAGATGTCGGCGGGTGATAGTGAGATGGATTCGATTTACCTCTGAAGTCGTCGATATCTCACCAATCTGTTAAAGAGCTCCCAATGACGCTACATCTGGTTGGCCGTTCGGATATAGGGCGTCGCCCGGGCTTCTGATCCGACATACGATGTGCATCGATATATCCAAGGTATACTTTCTCTGAGAAATAACCACTCCGGAATTAGACGAGCTACTAGAAAATACTTGAGTTTGCCCAAGCCTTTTGTCTGAAAGTGGCTTAAGAGGTGTTGATTGAGTTTCTGAATAACATCCTAGTCACTGCCTGTAATGACAATGTAATCCACATAAACAATCAAGTAAATACATTTTCCAATAGATGAATGATGATAAAAAACGGAATAGTCTGTTGACTTGGTCGTCTGAGGCTACGAATCGGTAAAATTGCCGACTAAACCAAGCTCGAGGAGACCGTTTCAGACCATATAAGGAACGACGTAATTTGCATACCAAACCAGACTCCCCCTGAGCAACAAAACCAAGTGGTTGGTCCATATAAACCTCCTCGGCGAGATCACCATGAAGAAAGGCATTCTTGATATCCAAATGAAAAATAGGCCATGAATGCATAGCAGCCATAGAAAGAAGCAAGCGAACATAGGCAATCTTGGCCACCGGAGAAAAAGTATCATAATAGTCTGAGCCATATTGTTGAGTGTACCCTTAGTGACGAAGCGAGCCTTAAAAATGCCGTCCAATCGACCATCGAGGTCCACACCTTCCTTTGTATAAACCCAGCCAACTGACCAATAGAGACTTGTCAGGAGGAAGAGCGACAAGTTCTCATGTGTCATTGGAGTAAAGAGCATCCATTTCCTTAGTCATTGCCTGTTTCCAGCCTGGATGAGAGAGAGAGCCTCACTAGTGCTTTTATAGATAGAAACAGAAGACAAGGTGGAAACAAAGGCAAAGTAGGGTAAAGATAAACGATGAAAGCTAAGAAAATTATAAATAGGATGTGGGTTAAAAGTAGAGCGGGTACCTTTCCGAATGGAAATAGGTAGATCATCAGACGGTTGCGGAACCGGAGCAGGAGATGATTGCGGTATAAGAGTTGAATCAACACGAGACCCTGTAGGAGGACAAGGACGACGAGTATAGACCTAAAGCGGTTGAATCACGACATTTGTAGGTGGAGAATGGAAATCAGGAGAGGGTAAAACAAGAAGAATAGATGAACATCACAGACGAAGGGCGCAGCTGCGAGAGGAGGGAAAGACGGGAATCTTGAAGAAGGTGACATCGGCGGAGATAAAGTAGCGATTAGTATCGGAATAACTGTGATAACCCCTTTGAAGGCGAGAATAACTTGAAGACACGCCATTGGCTTTAGCGAAGAGTTTGTCTTGCTGGTGAGAATATGAACAAAGCAAACCTGACGAAGACTCGAGGAGGAAGTAAAAGAGAGGTTGAGTAGGTAGTAAAGATAGAATGGGGGATGATGCTCTGTCAGAGAGGCATCGAGTGTAATCATCTTTGTAATTTCTATTTTTAGATAGCATCCCCCGAGAAGCGTTGAGAACCTTATGATGGAGGAGAAGAGTGCGAAATTTGTCTCGACTAAATGATGATTCTTGTCTGACCCTCCGTACATTGAGGAGTGTAAGTACAAGATGATTGGTGAAAAATCTCATGGGAAGACATAAAAGAAGAGAATGGGGTAGAGAAATATTCTTTCGCATTATCACTTCTTTAAATACGAATAGAAGTATTGAATTGAGTGCGAATTTCAGCATTAAATTTTTTAAAGATAGAAAATAACTCAGCTCAAGTTTTCATTAAAAATAACCAAGTATATCGAGAAGAATCATCTATAAAAGTAACAAAGTAACGAAATCCTAAAGTAGAGGTAGACTGGAGCACAGAAGGACCCCGAACATCGGTGTGAACAAGCACCCAAAGAAAGGAGACTTTTGTCAAGAGTCTGGCATTTGGAACAGACCAGTTGTTTCTGGCGATGGGGCTCAGCCAGACGAAGATAAACTAGAAAAATGAGGAACCGACTAAGAGCAGAGGCTTGGATTGTGGAGCGTGTGGAGGAGGAGAGGAGCTTTCGGTGAGTGCCAGCGAGTTAGACAACCTGGTAAAACTAAGATGAAAGAGGCCTTGTGACTAATGTCGGAGTGCCGATCATCTTCCACATACTCACAGTTCTACCAAAGATTCTGAGTTGTGTGAAAAAGTAAGTACAAAAGGTCACGAGTCAACTTACTAATGGAAATAAGATTGAAAGGAAAATTAGGAATATAAAGTACAGAGGTAAGGGGCAAGGAAGGGAAGGGACAAACTGAGCCAATGCCTTTAGCTATGGTTTGGGAACCCTTAGCTAAGGTAATTGTAGGTAAAGTAGAAGGAAAGGTAAGAGAAGTAAAAAGGTCTTTATTACCATAAATATGATCAGAGACTCCAGTATCAAGGATCAGTGCGAGATGAATGTGCGAAGCGGCCAGAGACATTCTGGAGTGCAGCCTTGACGATGGAGGAAGATTTGGCCGCCCAAGTATGGGCGAAGATTACTCTCCATCATTGCAGGCGTAAGAATGACCCCTGAGGTGTGGATGGGCTCCACGAGACGGAACTGAGACATCTTTGAATGGTCGGCCAGGCGAATGGCGGTCTGAGGAGGTCGGGACATGTAACCCAGATAGCATCGATCACGGGTGTGACGAGCGTGACAGGTAACCTCGGTTGCTACCCGCGTCCACCACCTGGAATCACCTCGAGAAAGGGCGAGAAACCATCCGCAGGCTGTTAAAGTTAAATCTCTCCGGTCGCATGGATCTGGATCAGCAGTGGAGGTGTGTGATGTAGAATTAGAGCCTCGTCAAAGTTTGGAATAACTACTTTCCAGGTGAGTATCTGTTCTGGGAAGTTCTCAAAAATCGGCTAGGGTTAGCGAAGAATGATCATAAGACTCGATCCGGCTTGGACGGGGAGGTCTGATATTAGTAGACTTTGGCAAAATAGAATAAGTTCATCCTTGGCGGACATTCGTCCACCCAGTAAAGAAGATATATCCCGTAAAGATGTTTCAAATTGGCGATGGAGGATATTACCGGTAGAAACGCTGAATATCATTAGTGTGTGGTTTCTTTACGATTCCGGATAATTAGCAAGTTTTATAGGCTGATATTATATAAGTCTTGGCATCAATGATTAAGAGAATGTGCAAAGTAAAGCATCGATTTTTCCATTGAGTATATGTTTATCTTAGAGAATAAAATTCATGATAATAAGATGATCCTGCGGCATCCATTGCAATCGACAAAGGTCCACAGTCGCCTATATTGATAATTTTCACTCCATGTGAGTTTTATCGAGGTAATCATGGAGTTCAGGATCTGAAAAGATTAAAAAGTCGACATTTTTCGAGGCATAAGAGGCGTCTTTTCAGCCATAGAGGCGTCTTTTCGACTCATAGAGATGAGAAATCGTGGAATGCGAAACCGCTCCCGAGGTCCTGAAAATGTAGTGACTCTGGAAAGAAGCACAAAAATGGAGATTTTGGTGACAAAAAGCCCCGCTGATAACGATGTGGGAGAGAAAAAAGTGAAAAGAAGGGCTTTTGGTGGCTGGCCGGGGCGTGTGTGGGCCGGATGGATGGGCTTGTCGGCGGTAGATCCTCTTGGAGGGCACGATGTAAACAATGTCACATGACGCGGTGAGTGGATTCGGTATACGACAGAGAAGATCAGCGCATGTGAGTGCGTGTGTAGTTGTTTTCCAGCAAGGCTTCCACCGGAAGGTAGATCATAGAAATTACGTATTGGTGTGCTCTTGGCGAGAATGGAGGTCGTAGAAAAATCGTAGATGAAAGTTCTTGTGACCAGTGTACTCAAGCGATGGTTTGGCTTCTTCCGTGAGTTTAGTGAGCGTAGCGATCGGTTGTGACCTGATGCTTTGGATGGGTTGCGAATTTGCTTACACGGCGAAACCCTAGCTTTAGTATTCTCGAAACTCTTTTATGGCTCTGATACCATGTTGAGAGAAAAGAAACACATTAATTCTCACTAATTTACAAAAAGAGGAAACATACATATTTATACTCTAGTGTTAGGGCAAAAAGGAAATAGAGTTAGAGTCTAATTAGGAGACTAAAGAGAGAATGAAAAGAATCTTAAATAGATTAGGAGACTAAACCTTAACAAGGGTTTGGGAAATTTTCTTTGAGGAACCAAAAGCTATTAGGGAAGTGAGTTTGGAGGTATCTTGAGGAAAGTCTTACCCTCTAGCATAAGGTTATCTAGAGTATTATGGGACAAATCTTAACAAATGGAATGCTAATGATAGGGTCAGATCATCACCTCATTGCCCTTGGAAAGCAATTGCACATATGCTCCAAGTTTTCTCTATGCACACTTGCTTTGTGATGGGTGATAGAGTCAAAAGTATGCTTTTAGAAAGATTTGTGGCGAGGGGACCAAGTCTTTTCAGAGTCACCATTGCTAAAGAATCATCTAATTTCAGCTATCTTAGTTAATTATAACGCTATCTTTGGATCTTACCTTTCCTTGCAATCTAACTCATGTGGAGATTGAAGATCCTGAATGATTAATGTCCTTACTATCCAACTTTCAATTGACTTTTCATTATCCAAATGTGAAAGCTTGGGTATCATCCTCTTCAAGATTTTTCTCAATTAATTCGTTCTTCTTAGCCTTATCATTTTCTTTTGATTTTGTTTTGTTCTACCAACTAATTTTTTATGGAAATGAAGATTTGATAGTTGAAGATACACAAAAACTTTCCCAATTTTAAACTGGAATGAGAGTTAAAAACCAGTGGCAAATGATAACACATCATTAGAGATGTTTATAAAGTGTCCAATTCACTTTGAAGGATGAAAAGAATCCGAACAAGCCAAGAGAACAATGACAAAAAAATATAATAAAATGGAAAAGTATCAAAGACAGCTAAAGGTCATAGAGGCTGTTGGAGATATTATCATCGGATATTATCTTGTGAAAGCTTGGCTCAGCTAGTAAAGAAGCTAATAGGTTGGTCAAGTGAAGAAGCCAATAACTTTCTTTAACCAAACATTTATAACACAATCCAAAAGTAACAAACATAAATGGTGGAAAACATATATAACACAATGCCTAAGAAACAAACATACATCTAATGATTTAGATACTCCTACAAAATCTTTGCATTTAGCTATATACAAAATGTGCCTTCTTAACAATCAAAATGGACTGAAATATCTAAAAGATTCTGCCTACCGATGTCCTTGGACTTATTAGTTAATACTATAAGAACATTAATATCTTGTTAATGAGCCATAGATTTTTTTTTATCATGGTAGCTTTTGCATTTCAAGACTTCAAAAATAATAGAAGAAATAGAGAGGAGCAAATAAAATAACAAGAAAGCCACACCTTAGGGTTTGATTCTGCCTTTTGAATAGGAGCTTGGAAAAGATCCAGAGGATCTGTAGCTGTCCAGTCTTGATATTTTGCAGGAAAATCTACACTAGATTTGGACGTACAAAGAAGAAAAATACATTTAGAAATAATGCCAGCAAGTTATTGAGGTTAAGCACGCAAGGAACTAACTATTTTATTTTTACCAGATGAAAACTAGCATGTCAACTCAAAAGTCAAAACTAGCCGAATATCAGCAGTTATTCAACCGTAATAACTTAAATCCAAGTATTTTGTCACATTAATAATAACTGTGGCAGCATTAAGATTAAGACCTGATGTTCATACTTGTTAAAAGGCATGATATTCATATTAAACCCAAATACTACAAGCTTGAGCTTTTAGGAGAGTTAGCCGTTTAACATGGTATTAGAGCTTGGTCTAGCAAGAAGTCATGGGTTCAACACCTCTCTATGCAATTTATTCCCTATTTGTTGATTTGAAAGTCCATGGAGGACTTTGTTTGGTTTGTTTGACTCTCCGCATGTGGGTATGGGGTCGCACGTAAGGGAGGGTGTTAAAAAGCATGATATTCATATTAAACCCAAATCCTACAAGCTTGAGCATTTAGGAGAGTTGATCGTTTAACAATACTATACTGCAAGACTTAATCATTTCCGACAGTCATAGACATCACACATATAAAATACATTAAATTAAACAAAACAAAGAGTGTAACAAATACATAAATAGGAAAAATGGTGGAGATGTGCGTGTGTGCACGTAGAGAGAGATTCTGCAGCTCTCATCTGCCAGCAACAATAAACAGGCCCTTAATAATATCGTTAAGCTAGCTGCACCGGTTGAAATCAGAATTTAGATTTCAGATGTAATATAAGTACCAGTATATCAGCGGTTCTCTCATCTAAAAAATAAAGCCACTACAAAGAAAGTGCTTTCCATTTTAAACAGAGTTTTGATTATCACTTTGAAAGAGTTTTCTACTGAAGAATTTTATTTTTAGCTTTACCACACAACCTAGGCAAGTACTCTCTATCACTGAAGAAGAGTAGTTTTTTCTTCTCCTTTTTTTTCTTCTTTTCTTTTTGGGAGATAAAAGGGAAACTGTATTAAAAGAACCTATGGAGGTGCAAATGAGCATACACAATGCATTCACAAATGCCAATAAGACCAAAAAACAAGGTGAGAGAAAAACAGCAACCACATCTTAAAACCTTTTTTTTTTCTTTTTTTTTGATAAGTAAAAAAACAGAACATATTCAAAAAAAGAGCCGCCAAAGTGGCAACTCAAAGAAAGTACAAGGAGAGTACAAGGAAACGAACCAAGCCTCCAAAAGAAAACCACAACAAGCCAAAGAAAAACAGAGAAAAACCCCAAAACACACCCAGAACCAGCCAGCGAGGAGACTGTCCAGAATTGGACAGCCCCTAGAACCTTCTGAAGCCTGCAACAGAAGAAGACAACTGAAAAAAGGCCCCCAAATCAATGGGAACCTAGTCACTCAAAGAAGTCAACAAATATCGTAGGACCCTCTTTAATGCACATTTAAAACCTAAACACTCCATCAGGATCAAGATGGACAAGAAGTGGTATCCTATAGACAAACTAACCTATTCGGCTATAGGACCGTCAAAGATACATTTGTAACTGGAAAAGAGCAAAATATCAATTCATTTTTCAATCTACATATATCCCTCCTTCTATGTTACATACAAAAACAAGAATAGTTCAAATACATGCATTTATCACATTTTAAAAAATGGAAACTGCCAATGAGAAAAATTGATGGCCAAATTACAATTCAAATTCAAAATATGCCACATTTTCTAAAATAAAAATCTCTAAAAGCTTAATAAAATTCTTCAAACAACCTTTAAGTAGCTACAGATGTTTAAAATTTTTTACTTTAAGACCAAATTTAGATTATATTAGGCATATAGAACAAGTTAAGGATAAATATTTATCTTGAACAAACATGGACCCAATAGAACACAACACAAATGCCACCCCTACAAACAGCTAATTTATATAAAAAGGGAAATAAGGGGTTATAAAGAGTGGAGGAGAAAAAACAAATTAACCACCAAGGAAATCCAGAAAGACTAGACCCCCTTTTTGATGGGTAAAGCCTTTTCTTTTTTTTCTTTTCTTTTCCTTTTTTGTTCCCCAGTTACAATCCCCACTGTGACTCAAAAATAGAAACTCCGGCAAGCCCACCCCAACCTTTAAACTACAACCCTTCTGTCCCCACTATAACTCTTACATAGAACCAAACACAAACCCACCCTAACCCTTAAACTACTACTATTACCAATCATCATCATCATAATAATAATAATAATAAGGTAAAACAAAAGTACACAATAAAAATTCATAACTCTACTCATGAAACTCCTCGAAAATAACAACCCACGGCCTGGATAACCAATAAAAAATAAATAAATCCATAGTTATCAAAGGCACGCCCTAGGCACCACCACTCCCGAAGGCAACGCCTCGCCTCAAGCATTTTCAGTTTTTTTTTTCCTTTTTCTTCTTCTTCTCTTTCTTCATTTTCTCCACTGTCAGGATGCACAAAGAAGCCCTAGGACTTTTTTTCGTGTAACAAAGACCAAAACAACGCCGTTTTGGTCTTATATATTTTTTTCTTTTTAAACAGACCAAAACAAAGTTGCATTGGATAAGTTAAAATAACTTATCCAAAACGGCGTTGTTTTGAGTTGTACATTGAATTAAAAAAAAAACCCTTTGGTGCACCAAATTGACGCCGTTTTGGACCCAAAAGGGCCAAAACGTCATCATTTTGGACTCTGATGGGCCAAAACATCATCGTTATAGCCCCAAATGCTTGATTTTCGAGATTGTAGCCCCTCCACCTTCATTTCTGCAATGTTTCAACTCTAAAAAAAAAAAGCCTTAACCTTCCCAACTACTCTATAATCCCTATAGAAGAGGAGAAGAAGCAAAAAACCAACTAAAATAGTTAAGAAATTGAGAGAAAGTCATGTAAAAATAGGAAACAACCATCATAAAAATCATAAAATATATATTTGACATATGGTGTGCCTCACTTAAAAAAGTCCGCACCTCAAATGCGCCTTGCGCCTTGTTATAGTATGTATCATACGTTAACATATTGGTTATAGTAAGCATCATACATTAACATATGGGTTTGTATCTTATTAGGATACTTTACTTATACGGTTGTAACCTTAGGTAGAATAGATCATCTTACCTAATGTATAGCCTAACCTTCTTGTATATATAAGTATGATGACTCAATAAAAAAGACACAAGGAATTCATTCCTCCAACTCTTCTTCTCTTAGTTTCTACATAGTATCAAAGCCTATGGCTCGGATTGGGAAAGTTTTTGACTGCTTTTAGGTAGTTTTTCAGAGTGCTCAAGAGAGCTGTGAGGGGTGTTTTTTTTTAAACACCCATTTTGAGGGAGAGTGGGATCTCACCGTTGGCTTGAGAAGCTTCGTTGGCCCAGAGCAAGCTGCGGAAAAATCCGGCAGCTAGAAACCCTGAGTGAGCTCGAGCACCGCCACAGCATTTCGAGGCCAAATTACATGCGTTGCGGCGTGTGGGCGTGTGGGGGTGTTCATTGACCTCCTCCTTGATTATTAGATCCAGCCTTGGCAAGACCTCTAGTCTACTTGGTTTCTCTGTTTGGAACCTGGATCTGCTGTTTTTTGGTGATTTTTGTGTCCAACGGCCCACTGTGCCTAGGGTTTCTACAATATTTTTTTAATCTCTACCTTCTTAAGGTACTTTCTAGGCCTGATCTACTTTCCTTGGCGCCTAATGGTGAGTCAAAACGGATAAGAAGCTGTTTCGGCTGAAATGGTCGATGATATCAAGATCATGGATGACAAACTAACTTATTGCAATTACTTGGATTAGAGTAAAACAGTCCGCCTCTACTTGAGGAGTATTCCTATGGCCAGTCATCTTACTGAGGACCCCCCTACTGATGATTCGAAGGAAAGATGGCTAGAGGATGATGCCCGTCTCTTTCTCCAAATCCGTAATTCCATTGATGGTAAAGTACTTACTCTCATTAATCATTATGAGTTTGTTAAGGAGCTAATGGATTATTTAGAATTTGTGTATTCTGGAAAGGGAAATATTTCTCACATCTTCAATGTGTGTCGAGCCTTTTATAGCTCTGAGAAACAAGATCAATCACTTACGGAATTTTTTATGGACTATAAAAAGACATATGAGGAACTGAATGTGCTCTTACCCTTTAGTCCAGATGTTAAGATCCAGCAAGATCAACAGGAAAATATGGAATTGATGGGCCGAGCCGCCCCTCCCTCTATCTGATTACGGTAAGATGCGGTCTGTCCAGGTCCCGAGTTTCTTCTTTCGAAATGTTGGTCGAATATTCATACGAAATATCCCCACTTGTTCTACCATGTACGTAGATGAGAAGTGCTCTTGTTGGTCGAAACAGTGGTGAGTCAGGAAAGCTACAATATAGAACCTAGGAGGTAACACTAAAGGGCCTAATTCTAGAGGGGTTGTGTGTTATTACTGTCGTAAGCCTGGACATGTGATACGAGACTATAAGAAACTAAAGAACCGAAATCAGAGATTTTCGCCCGCCCATATAGCCTCCTCTACTGAGGCATTTGATCAATTGGTCTAATTCTCTACAGACGAACTCACCAGGTTCCACTTGTATCAGAAATCATTGCAGTCTCTATCTACTCCGGTTATAACTATCGCTGAATCAGGTAACCCAAACACATGCTTTGTCTCTTCTTCGTCTTCCGAATGGATCATTGATTCTGGAGCCATAGATCACATGACAAGTAATTCTAGTCTATTTTCTACTTTTCAGTCACAATCTTCACCTTCCACTATCACTTTGGCAGATGGGTCACAGTCTTGTGTTCTTGGTTCAGGCACCGTTTTTCCCACTCCTATTCCCCTATCATCTATCTTGAGTTTACCTAATTTTTCTTTTAATTTGGTATCTGTGAGCAAACTAACTCAAGCTCTTAAATGTTGTGTCTCATTCTTTCCTAATTATTGTCTCTTCCAGGATCTTATGATGAATCAGATTATTGGTAGAGGACGTGAATCCGAGGGTCTCTACATTCTTGATCTTGCAGTACCAAGACCTATTGCCTATTCCAGGGTTACTACACCATTTGAGACTCATTGCAGATTAGGCCACCCCTCTCTTCCACTATTGAAGAAATTGTGTCCCCAGTTTTCGAGTTTTTCGTCCTTAGATTGTGAGTCCTATCAATTTCCAAAACATCATCGTCTTAGTTCTCGTCCTAGAGTAAATAAATGAGCTAGTGCTCCTTTTGAGTTAGTCCATTCGGATGTGTGGGGTCCATGTCCAATTGTGTCCCCAAATGGGTTTCGTTAGTCGATGATAATTCACGAACATCTTGGTTATATTTAATGAAAAACACTCAGAGTTATTTTCTCACTTCCGTGCCTTTTGTGCTGAAATTAAGACTCAGTTTCATACTTCTGTTCAAAATATGAGAAGTGATAATGCCAAAGAATATTTGTCTGAACAATTTCAATCATTCATGCTTCAAAATGGCATCCTTCATCAGACATCTTGTGTCGATACTCCTTCTCAGAATGGAGTTGCTGAAAGAAAAAATAGACACCTTCTTGAAACCGCTCGAACTCTATTATTTCAAATGCACATGCCCAAGCATTTCTAGGCCAATGTTGTTTCCACTGCCTTTTTTTAATTAATCGGATGCCTTCCTCTGTCTTGGATTGGGTCACTCCATTTCAAACCCTCTTTCCCCATAAATCTTTGTTTCTCATTACGTCTCGAGTGTTTAGGTGTACTTGTTTTGTTCAGGGTGTTCGTCCGCATGTGTCTAAACTCGACCCTAAGTCATTGAAGTGTGTCTTCCTTGGTTACTCTCGAGTTCAGAAGGGATATAGGTGTTATTGTCCAAGTCTTCGAAGGTACCTGGTTTCTACTGATGTCACCTTTCTTGAGAATACTCCTTTTTCTCCCGACCCGATCCACACTAGTCAGGGGGAGGATGATGATTTGCTCATTTATACTGTTGCCTCGCCAGCTCCCACTTCTGTTCCACCTTTGACAAAGCCTCCTATCACTCAGGTCTATGCTCGGCACCTACACCCCCGGTCGAGGCGTCCACGGTGCCGACATCGGATCCAGTTCTTAGTGATGACCTTCTTATTGCTCTCCATAAAGGTAAACGTCAGTGTACTCATCCTTCTGCTCTTACAACCATTTGTCATCCCATTCTTGTTCATTTATTGCATCATTGGACTCTATTTCATTGCTTAACAAGGTTTCTGAAGCCTTAGCTCATCCTGGTTGTCGTGGTGCTATGATCGAAGAAATGGATGCCTTGACTGATAATGGTACTTCGGACTTGGTGCATTTACTTGTTGGGAAGAAAGGCATTGGTTGTCGATGGGTGTTTACAGTGAAGGTTAATCCCGATGAATCCATTGCTAAGCTAAAGACCCGTCTTGTTACTAAAGGGTATGGCCAGACTTATGGGGTGGATTATTCTGACACCTTTTCCTTGGTTGCCAAGCTGACCTCTATTTGACTGTTTATATCTCTGACAGCCACTCATGAATCCATCAACTTGATATTAAAAATGTCTTTCTTCATGGGGATCTTGCAGAAGAGGTTTATATGGAGCAACCTCTTGGGTTTGTTGCTCAGAGGGAGATTGGTAGAGTTTGTTGTCTCCGAAAATCATTATATGGCTTAAAACAAAGTCCCCGTGCACGATTTGGCAAGTTAAGTGAAGTGATTGAGAAATTTGGCAAGCAAAAGAGCAAATCCGATCATTACATGCATTATAGAAACTCTCAGCCGGGTATCATGCGGTAGTTGTGCATGTTGATGATATTATCATTACTGAGGATGATATGACAAGTATATCTTCACTCAAGTTCTTTCTTCATGGTCAATTTCACACAAAGGACTTAGGCATGCTAAAATACTTCCTAGGTGTTGAAGTTATGAGAGCCAGTATGGAATCTTCTTATCACCAGAAGAAATATGTGCTGAATCTATTATCTGAAACAGGAAAATTGGCAACAAAGCCATGTATGGAGTCCACATGGCACAAGCTGCATCTTTTTTTTTTTTAAAGGCAGTGTTGAAGACCACGAGAGATATAGAGGGTGGTGGGGCCGAACTGCCTCACGATGGCGTGCCACTTTGATATTGCATCTTTCTTGTTAGTGTTGTAAGTCGATCACGTGTCTTACTCCAACAGATTAGTCATTAGCGGTATCAAAACGGATTCTATGTTACTTGAAATGAGCGAGTGGTATTTTGCTCTGATAATCATGGGCATAATAAACAGGTGTTTCGCGGATGTAGATCCCGATGATAGGATCTAAGGAAGGCGAGAGTCCACTTAGGGGATTCTTGTGTGTTTGTTGGAGGAAATCTAGTTTCATGGAATAGTAAGAAACAAAGTGTTGTCTCTCGATCTAGTGCAGAATCTGAGTATAGAGCAATGGCACAATCTGCATGCGAGATTATGTGGCTCCATCAACTTTTGGCGGAAGTCAGTATTAAAACATCAGTTCAGTAAAGACCTAGTGTGGCCCTGACCAAAATTTGCCCTTCATATTACCTCTAATCACATTTTCCATGAGCGAACTAAACACGTAGAGATAGTTGTCATTTCATTCATGAGAAAATCTGACTCGATTTGATTTCATCGGAATATGCTTGAAGACTAAGAAACAATTAGGTGAGGAAATATCTTCTAGGCTCACAAGTGGAGACCGGGTTAGTTACCTATGTAACAAGTTGGGCATGATTAACATCTATGCTCCAACTTAAGGAGGAGTGTTAAAGTATGTATCATACGTTGACATATTGGTTATAGTATGTATCATACATTAACATATTAGTTTGTATCTTATTAGGATACTTTACTTATAGGGTTGTAACCATTTAGATAGAATAGATCATCTTACCTAATGTATAGCCTAACCTTCTTGTATATATATATGTATGATGACTCAATGAAAAAGACACAAGGAATTCATTCCTCCAACTCTTCTTCTCTTCGTTTCTACACGCCTCAAGGCCCCAAGAGGCTTTTGTGCCGCGACGCGCCTTGCGCCTCAAATAACTATGAATAAATCAATCAATAACTAGTCACAAAGCTCCTTACCAAGCCAACAACCACAGCTTGGATGGCCAACACCATGGAAATATCTAGTATTTTGTAAATGCATGCATCCCACATCCAAGCAGGAAAGAACTGTTCCTCCTTGAGATGCTAAGAGATCACCAACCCCAAAGAGAGGAGGAACTTCCAGGAAATTAAAAACATTACCGGCTCTGTACTAATGGCCGGAAACCTCTTCAATGCCCAACATAATCATAACATGAAGACAAAGCAAAGTTGTTTTTTGTTTAGTAGGGGATTCTTTTTATCGATTCTACCTTCCGCCCCCCTTCGGTTTGTACATTATTTGTATTTTTTAAATGTTCTTGTTTTGTATATGTGACATTTCCTTTTTATTTGATTAGCCTTTGTATTTTTTGAACGGTTTCCCATCCTTCATTTGTACTTAAAAGTTTATATCGATAGGTAATTTTTAAGAGCTAGCCCTGCATTTCCCCACCTCCTCACATAGAGTACACAGAAGGAACGTTAAATGAAAATAGCAATCCTTTATTGGGATATTGTACCAGTAAGAACAGAATGGCCCTCGAGGGAAGGAAGACAACAGTGAGATATATGTGCTTCTACACTTTTATTTGGATGGTAGTTGTTAAATGTATGATATTTATATTAAACCCGAATCCTACAAGCTTGAACTTTTAGGAGAGTTAGTCATTTAATAGTAGTTAATAACAAGCTCTTAGGAGTTTTGCTCAGCATTATTTTATGCACTAGAGTTCAGTCTATCTCCAACTAGGTGAGTGGTGGACATGCAGGCTGAACAAATCTTAGGGGGGGCGTATTCAATTAAGACCTTTAAAGTCATTTATAGACTTTTTTTAAGTGAATGACTTTTGCAAATTGATAAATTATTAAAGACTTTCGTAGACTTTACAAATGTATGGATGATTTTCTTAGACTTTGATTTTATAGATATTAATAGACTTTTAATGACTTTAAATGCATGTACTAAATTCATATTTCTAATAAATAAATAAATAATCATAGTCTAATTTTTATAGATATTGATAGACTTTTAATAATATAATAAATTCATATTCCTAATAAAAAGTAAATATCCAATATCAAAAATTTCTTAACTTCAAAAATCTTCTCATTTCTAAAATTTTCCAAATTTCATAAATTTTCAATATCCAAAATTTCTTAATTTCAATCAATAAAATCAACTCATACTCATAAGTTTTCTTTTCAGCTTAAACCTCAATAAACAAACCTTAAACTCGATTGGGATCCAACGTTTTTAAAGGCGAAAGTGTAACGTAAGGCGTTTTCATGTCTGTTAGACAAGGCGTAAGCCTTTTGAGATTATATTATATAATTAATAAATACTTTCTAATATATTAAAAAATAAAATATAAAATCACCTATTAAATACAAGTTTTAGTTTTCAAATATGTGATTTTAAATAATTAAAAGAAAAAATACAACGTATTATTTATATAAAATCACATATCTAAAAATTAAATTTATATTTAATATATTATTTATTTTAACCACTTAATTTATAAAATACCATGAATTTAATTTTACTTTTGCAAGATAATATTTAAAAATAAAAATACATAAAAATAATGTTTACAAAAATGGATTTATTTAGCTTTCAAAAAAAATGGATTTTTTTAATTTTTTTAAAAAATAAATATTTATTAAATAAGATAATGTTTTTTTTTAAAGGAAAATAATATAATATTTAAAAATATAATTTTATTAAATAAAGATCATGTTTTTTTAAAGGAATAAAGATCATGTTTTTTAAAGGAATAAAGATCATGTTTAAAACACAGATTATATAATATTTAAAAAATACAGATTTATTAAATAAATATAATGATACCAATATATATAAAATGTTTAACAAATACAAATTTAATGATTAAAAAATCCATATCTATTAAAAATTATAAATAAATAAATCTATAATAATTAAATATATATATATATATATATATATATATATATATATATATATATATATATATATATATATATATATATATATAAACACATATATATAAATGTAAAGAGAAATAGGAGAGAGACTTCGCTCTTGCAGGGCAAACAGTAGATGAGGAAAGGAAAAGCAAGGTCATTGAAAAAGAGGGATGCGAAACGGTGAAGATAGGGTTTTTTTTGCTTTTTTTCAAAATGTGTTTCAGGGTTTATTAGGGTTTTTTTTAGGTGTACGCTTCTTTCCATGAGGCGAAGGAGCAACGCTTAATGTAAGAAGGCATATGCCTTCCATGTCCTCCCTTTTTTTTTGAATGCCTTGAAGCTTTTTAGGAACGCTCGCCTTAAGGCTGCTTCAAAAACACTTTTTAAAACACTATTGGGATCTTTCAAAGAACATTTAATATGTTGAAAAATTCTTAACGGATCTAAAATAATAATTTTTAAGCTTAAACCCATACATAAAAAATCTAATTTTCAAACTCTAGATCCTCAAACTTCAATCTTATTCTATGGAGCTTTGCAAAAAGGAATGTTATTTAGAGAAGAATAGGAAATTTATATTTATATATATATATATAAAAAACGAATTGTATGTTTGAATACCAATTTTGTATGATACCATAGACAAATAATAGATTAATTTTACTAGTTCTGTATAATTTCTCTTCAAGATTAGCTTCACTTGTTCGCGTCACCATAGATAGCTTCACTTGATTAAAAAGTCATTTCAAATCTTTAGGAAAAGTGGAGGAAATTTTTGAATGGTTAGTATTTGTACTTCCACAAAAAAGTCATCGAAAGTAATAAAAAGTCTAATGTCTATGTAAATTTATGACTTTTTCAATAATAGTATACTTTAATAGAGTCTATAAAAGTTGTAATTAAATAGCACCTGATTTTTATAGACTTTTTTAAAGTCTGTCTTAAAAAGTCAATTTGAATACACCATGACTTCTATAGAGTATTTAAAAGTTGTAATTTAATATCCCTTGACTTTTTAATTCCATAAAAGTCATCAATTCTCCCAATCCAATACACCCCCCTTAATTTCGATAATGTTCCTTGGGAAATCCAAATGAATATTTAAGGACCTAGTCATAACTGTTGAGTATCATAATTTAACTACTTCATTTCTTTGACTATTTCCTTTCCTGTATGTTATTTTCTTTCTTTTTGTCCTTGATATTGTTCCATTTTGTGCCCTACCTTTGTATATAAAAAGGTAGGATCTATACCGTATTTTACACATTCAATAAGAAAAGTATTCTTTTCTTCTATTATTTCACATGGTATCATAGCCATGGAACGTTCGAGATAGGATTTGGTCGTGTCTTCAATTCCAACAACCCATCTAGTGGTTATGTCTCTTTCAAGCCACCCCACCTTCATCGCAGAAAGCATCGAACTCTCCGCCGCCGTCAGAACACCTCGTCGTTGCCAAAAAAATTTCCGACGAACTTTTCCAGCAACTGTCTCAACTCTGGTCGGTGACAACACCATCAAGATTACCAGGACCAGATCTCTCCTCCGGCATCAAAAGGTCAACGACGTGCCGCCAAGAAGCGTCATTTCTCTTCGTAGGCATCTCCCACGCGCCAACGCGTGACCAGCGATGGCGCTCCACCTGCAACTTCCCCAACCACCGATCTATCTCCCTATCACTTTCTCCACTTTGGGTGCCATTTTTTCCCATTTTCTCTCCGACAACTGATTCTAAGGCTTTTCTGTCACCTGAATCTTCTCCCTTTTTGTGTTTTCCGACACTCTACGACACATTGAAGCCCTTGGAGTTGTTTATTCCTTCTCGAACTACTGGTTGTGTTGATTCGATCAATTTTCTAATGATTTCTCGTCTATATGGCTGCCAAAGGGAGCTCATCCACACCTCCAGGAGTTAATCTTACGCCCAACAAGTATAAGCAGTACCTCCACCTCACTCAAGCAGCCAAATCTACATCTATTTCGTCTGTTGTTGAGACCGGTAATGTCTCTGCTTGTCTTTCACATTCATCTAGACTTTGGATTCTTGATTCTGGAGCACCTGATCATCTTTCTAGTAATAAGGACTTTTTTTTTCTCTTACCTTAACTTCTCCTTTACCCATGGTTACTTTAATTAATGGATCTCAAACCATAGTTAAAGGAATCGGTTCGACATGCCCTCTTCCTTCCTTAACCCTTACCTCTGTCCTTTTTGTTCCTGATTCTCCTTTTAATCTGATTTCCATCATTAAGTTGACTCATGACCTTGATTGATTACCTTTTCTGATAACTCTGCCACATTGCAGGAACCGAAATACGAGGAGGACAATTGGCATAGGACGTGAGTCTCAGGGCCACTTTCATCTCAGCTCACCTTCATCTTCCACTGTTTACACCCCCATCGATACTCCTCTCCTTATTCACAATTGCCTTGGTCATCTTAATATTTCCAAGTTTCGGAAAATAGTTTCTTGTTTTTCTAGTTTGTCCTCAATTGAGTGTGAATCATGTCAGCTTGAGAAACATAATCATGTCTCATTCCTGAGGCGCCTAGATCAATGGACAAAGTCTCCTTTCAAGCTTGTCCACACTGATGTTTGGGGTCTTCCCCGGACTGAGTCTACCTTGGGGTTCCGGTACTTTGTTACTTTATAGATGATTATTCTCCTTTATTTTTTTGATAAATAAACAGAATAGTATATTAGAATAATAAAGAGAAGAAGCCCCACAATATATAGAAAGTATACGAGGGAGGCTAGCACATGCAAAAGAAGCGAAACAACTCCCTTGCATTAGCAAACCACAGAGAATACACTGAAAAGAATCTAATCAAAGCATCACTCCTCGACCTCGATCCCATTACAAAGTGAGCATGCTTCTGAAGGATTTAAGTCTTGAGAAAGAGAAATGCATATTATCAAAGACTATACAATTTCTTTCCTAACAAATTGCCCATATAAAAATAAGGCGTAGCCCTCAGCGACTTTCTAACCCTCTTCACGATAGGGAAAACGAGACTGACAAAATCGGAATCTTGTACCAAGTAAGGCGGAGACTAGGAAAACCCAGGATAGAATGGGGCCCTCCCGGCTCCGACCAAGGGCGGTGAATTAGGAGATGGATTCGGCTCCTCATCAATCTACCACCTGAGGACATCACGCTAGCCATCTGAAAACCCCTCTTTTTAAGGTGCATCGTCATAAGCGCTCTCCCCCCCTAGGACATACTTGTGTCCATTCTGAGGCGCTATGATAGATGATGTCTTCTTCGAGCTTGTTCACCGGAGTATTTGGGGTCCTTCGATTTGAGTCTACTTTGAGGGTTAATGCTACATTCTTTTATAGATGATTATTCTCGCATGCTTGATTTATTTTAACAAAAACCTGGTGAGTTATTCTCACATTTTCAGTTCCATGCTAAAGTTCGAACTCAATTTAATACTTCAATCTGTATCCTACAAAGTGATAATGCCAAGAAATATCTTTCTAGACCTTTCTCCTCATTTCTGTCCTCCCATGGAATTCCTCATCAATCCTCTTGTTCTTACACTCCTCAACAGCATAGAGTGGCTAAGCACAAGAACCGTCATTTAGTTGAAACCGCTCACACTCTCCTACTCTATAAGGTTCCTCAACGTTTTTGGGGAGATGCTACCTTAGCCGCTTATTATTTGATAAACTGTATGCCATCATCCATCTTACATGATCAAATCCCTCATTCCATCCTTTTTCCTAACCAACCTCTCTTCTACCTTCCCCCTAATGTCTTTGATTGTGTCTGTTTTGTCCATATTCTTACTCTTAGGCAAGACAAGCTCTCAGTCAAAGCCACAAAGTGTGTCTTCTTCTGTTATTCCCGAATTCAACGAGGTTATCACCACTACTCTCCTGATACACATCGATATTGTGTCTCTGCCGATGTCACCATTTTTAAGAACTTTTCTATGTTCCCTACCACCACCCCCTCCTAATTCTAATGTCCTATCTCTACCCCTTCTTTTTCCCATTCCGAATACCTCATCTGTACCACCGGCCACACCTCGACCATTGCAGGCTTATATCCGACTCCTGTGTGCTAACACCAATCCTCCAACTAACTCATCTCCTATAGCACCTTCCTCCATGACGTCGGTCTTGTCGTCTCCTACTAATCTTTCCATTTTCGTTTTTAAAGGTACTCATTCATCTCATAACCCTCATCCTATTTATAGTTTCCTGACTCATCACTACTTATCTTCACCATATTCCTCTTTTGTTTCAACCTTGTTTTCTGTGTCGCTTCCTAAATCTGTGCAAGATGTTCTCTCTCATCCAGGTTGGAAACAGGCAATGGTTGAAGAAATGGTTGCTCTCCATTATACTAGCATATGGGACCTAGTCTCCTTACCTGAAAAGTCTCTTGGTGGTTGTCGTTAGGTTTATACAGTTAAGATCGGTCTGAATGGCCAAGTAGACCGTCTTATAGCTCGGTTGGTTGCCAAGGGTATACTCAGATATATGGTTCCGACTGCTATGACACTTTTCTCCTGTTGCCAAGATGACTTATGTTCATCTTCTCCTCTCTATGGCTGCTATGAGATCTTAGACCATGTTTCAGTTGGACATCAAGAATGCATTTCTCCATGGCGACCTCGCAAAGGATGCATAAATGGAGCAACCACCTGGTTTTCTTGCTCAGGGAGAGTCTAGTTTGGTATGCAGGTCATTCCTTATGGCCTAAAACAGTCCCCTAGAGCTTGGTTTGGTCGCTTTAGCTCCAAGGTATAGGAGTTTGGTATGACTCAGAGCACATCAAACCGCTCTACTTTCTATCATCATACATCCTCAAGGCAGTGCGCATCTATCTAATTGTTTATGTGGACGACATTATTATAACAGACAATGATCATGATGGTATTCGAAAACTTAAACATCACCTCTTCAGCCACTTTCAGACAAAAGACTTGGGGAAACTCAAGTACTTTCTAAGGATTGAGATAGCTCAGTCTAAATCCGGTATGGTTATGTCCTAAAGGAAGTATGTCTTGGATAGATTGGAGGAAATTGGTATGATAGACTGTAAACCTATAGACACTCCTATGGATCCGAATCTCAAGTTTTTACTGGGACAATGGGAGCCTCTACGAGATCCAAAGATATATCGACGACTTGTAGGGAGACTAAACTACCTCACCATCACTTAACCAAACATTTCCTTTCCTATGAGTGTAATTAATCAGTTCCTGCAATCACCGTGTGATAGCCACTAGGATGTTGTGATTCGTATCCTCCGTTATATCAAAGGAACACCAGGCCAATGGATGTTATATGAAAACAGAGCTCATACTCAGATTATTGGATATTGTGATGCAAGCAGAGGCGAGCTCGTGCAACGGGACATGCGCTGATTTCGGGATGTGTGTATTTATTGGAAATGATCTAATATCCTAGAAGACGAAGCGGAATGTAGTAGTCTCGTGTTTAGTGCTAAAGCGCCATCGAGCTATGGCTTTGGCAACTTGTGAAGACCTTATGAAACCAAGCGACCTTCATGAGCTAAGATTTGGGAAGGATGAACCAATGAAGCTTGTGTGTGATAACCAAGCAACTCTTCAAATTCCTCCAACCCAGTCTTTCATGAAAGAACCAAACATATTGAAGTGGATTGTTACTTCATTCGAGAGAATATTGCCTCAAGATGCATAACTACTAGTTTCGTCAACTCGAGTGACCAACTAGCAGACATTTTCACTAAGTCTCTCCGAGGTCCAAGGATTTAATACATTTACAACAAGCTTAGTGCATATGACCTATATGCTCCAGCTTTAGGGGGAGAGTTGAATACCAGAATTTGACTACTTCCTTTGTTTGACTATTTCCTTTCCTCTTTATTATTTTCTTCCTTTTTTGTCTTTGATATTGTTTCCTTTTGTGCCCTACCTTTATACGTAAATAGGAAGGACCTATACTGTATTTTACACACTCATTCAATAAGAAAAGTATTATTTTCTTCTATTCTTTCACAATAACCATTTAAGTAAGTTTCACAATAACCATTTAAGTAAGATTATGCAAATCTTGAAGAAACGAGTGTTTATCTTAGCTGCTGAAGTGGAAAAGAAAATATCGTTTTACTCAAGGTCTCAAAGTTGGAAGAAAACTAAAATAAACAATTTATCAGATGGGAGGAGAGAAGAAAGATTCCACCACAGTTTTGTCTCACGTGACTTGAGAGTCAGAGGATCAAGGAGATATAACCACCGGATACGCAAGATTGTGAATGAGTAGGGGTGCAACTTTACAGGTTGTTTCTTCTTGTGAAAGCCTAGATCACCTAATCAGAAAGTCAATAAAGCAAGCCAAAGGATTCATTTATTTGGCATCAACTTCCGGTATTCTTTCCTATGCAAAGAAAAGCTTCTACGAAGAGGTATTTTGTTTACATTTTCTTTTTTTTTCTTTTTTTGAACGGCAAAGATAAGAAGTATTTTGCTTATATTTTCATACATTGTGGATTTCATTTCCTTTTTGAAGGATCTCTCAACCTTCTTCTTTGTATACTAACCTTACCTTTATTTGATACTGTAACAGTATAGTTTCTATCAAATAAATAAATTTAAGAAAATGTGTCCAACAACATGTCACAAGTGCATGCAATGTTTTACAATTTAAAAAAAAATTGAGTGACTAATCTTAAGAGGAAATTAACTATGAACAGGCACAACAATATAGCATCTAACCATGTTCCTCAACAACTTAAGAGAGAAGGAAACCTGAAAACATGACCGATAACTGATGTCACCTTATACAGTGCATTAGATCCACGAAAGGTTCCATTAAATTCATGGACTTCTGTACTACCCCGCCTGGTAGACATCTATAGATGAGGAATACAAGACACAAGTATTGTTAATTTTCATTCTTAAAAGGACATCAATTCAAAAAAAATACCAAATTTTAAAAAGGAAAGCATCCAGATGTAGCTCACTCAGTACTAACGTAAAATTGACATGAAAAAAAGTTACAAAAAAAAGAAAGAAAGAATATGCTTGTAAAACAAAATTCAAATATAAAAATATAAGTGATGGTACCAAGATAAGCAGATGGAGTGTCTTGCAGTAGCCTGGTTCATAATAATAAAGAACAATATGGAGATGCAACAATGAAACCAAAGAAAGTTGAAGATGAACTATGTTGAGAGAAAAGGAATACTATAATTCTCATTAATTTATAAAAGAGGTAACATACATATTTATACTCTAGTGTTAGAGTAAAAAAGGAAACAAAGTTAGAGTTTAATTAGGGGACTAAGAGAGAAGGAAAAGAATCATAAATAGATTAGAAGACTAAACCTTGACACCCCCCCTCAAGCTAGAGCATATAGGTCAAAAGCATCAAGTTTGTCACATATATACTTTATCCTATGACCTCTAAGAAACTTAGTAAAGATATCTACTGGTTGGTCATTAGAATTGGCAAAACTAGTAGTCATGCATCCCGATGCAATCTTCTCTCTGATAAAGTGGCAATCCACTTCGATGTGTTTGGTCCACTCATGGAAAACTAGGTTAGATGAAATATGCAAAGCAACTTAATTATCACATATAAGCTTCATCTGCACATCCTTCCCAAATCTTAACTCTTTGAGGAATGTTTCAACCATATGAGTTCACATGTTGCTAAGGCCATATTTCGATACCGGCTTGGCACTAGATGCGACTCTTTTGCATCTTTTTCTTAGTCTTCACCAGGATATTAGTTTACCTCGATGAACAAACAATACCTTGATATAGAACGTCTATCTATGGAATTTAGATGCGCACGATCTGCATCATTGTAGCCCGATAATGCGGGTATAACCTCTGTTCTCATACAAAACCCCTTGACTGGTGTTCGTTTGACGTAACGAAAATCTGGCTACTTGACGTCAATGGCAATCACAATTGATTGTAGGAGCTGACTAACTACGCTCATAGAAAAGGAATGGTAGTAGAGTATTAGTGAGATAGTTCAACAGTTACACCTCTGAGTCTAAATCGATATCTCTGGATCTCATAGAGGCTCCCACGACTGAAACTATGAGTTTGACGTTCGGATCCATAGAGATTAATGAGGCTTACAGTCCAACATACTAGTGTCTACCAATATATCCAAGGTATACTTCCTCTAAGATATAGCCACTCCAAAATTAGACTAAGTTACTCAATGTCTAGAAAATACTTGAGTTTCCCCAAATCTTTTATTTGAAAGTGGCTGAAGAGGTGTTGTTTGAGTTTAAGATGCAATCCACGGTCAGCATCTTGTAATAGCTTGATATCGTCCACATAAACAATCAGTAAATACAGCATCCCGAGTAGAGGTGTGATGATAAAAAAGCGGAATGGCTGCGATTAGCCGAATCATGCGAGCTCTTGAACCACTAAGCTAAACCGACTAAACGAAGCACGAGGAGACTATTCCAGACCATATAAGGAACGACGTAGTTTGCATACCAAGCCATACTCCCCCTA
Source organism: Tetrastigma voinierianum (assembly GCA_016808115.1). Taxonomy (NCBI): domain Eukaryota; kingdom Viridiplantae; phylum Streptophyta; class Magnoliopsida; order Vitales; family Vitaceae; genus Tetrastigma; species Tetrastigma voinierianum. The sequence continues at coordinate 116,848 of JAEQBH010005217.1, forward strand.
AGCAATAAAACCAAGCGGTTGCTCCATATAAACCTCCTCGATGAGATCACCATAAAGGAAGGCATTCTTGATATCCAAGCGAAAAAAGGAGTCATGGCGCGCAAGCGGTCATAGAAAAGAAGCAAGCAAACAGAGGCAATCTTGGCCACCAGAGAAAAAATATCATAATAGTCCAAGCCATATTGCTGAGTGTACCCCTTAGCAACCAAATGGGCCTTAAGCCGATCAACTTGGCCATTAGGTCCCACCTTCACTGTATAAACCCAACGACAACCAACAGGAGACTTGCCATGAGGAAGAGCGACAAGCTCCCATGTGCCATTGGAGTAAAGAGCATCTATTTCCTCAACCATTGCTTTCCAGCCCAAATGAAAGAGAGTCTCGCTAGTGCTTTCAGGAGTATAGACAAAAGACAAGGTGGAAACAAAGGCAAAGTAGGGTAAAGATAAACGATGAAAGCTGAGAAAATTACAAACATAATGTGGGTTAAAAGTAGAGCGGGTACCTTTCTAAATGGCAATACATCATCAGACGGTTGCGGAACCGGAGCAGGAGATGACTGTGGCATAGAAGATGATTTAACAAGAGGGCCTATAGGAGGACGAGGACGGTGAGTATAAACCTGAAGTGGTCGAGTCACAACATCCGTAGGTGGAGAAGGGAAATCTAGAGATGGTAAGACAAGAGGAATAGATAAGACATCCGAAATAGAAGGACAAGCTGCAAATGAGAAGAAGGAGGAATCCTTAAAGAATGTGATATCAGCAAAGATAAAGTAGCGATTAATGTCAAGAGAATAACAACGATAACCCCTCTGAAGGCGAGAATAACCTAAGAAGACACGCCGTGGCTTTAGCATTTGAAGTCTGTCTTGCCATGAGGTAATAATATGAGCAAGCATGCAATAGAGCGGAGGTGAAAGAGGGTTGATTAGGTAGCAAGACAAAATAATGGATTTGATCATGCAAAACAGAGGATGTCATACGATTAATCAAATAACATGCAGCTAAAATAGCATCACCCCAAAAACATTGAAGAACGTTATGATGGAGGAGGAGAGTGAGAGTTGTCTCAACTATATGACGATTCTTACGCTCAACTACTCCATTCTGTTGAGGAGTGTAAGCACAAGATGATTGATGAAGAATCCCATGGGAAGACATAAAAGAAGAGAATGGCATAGAGGAATATAACTTTGCATTATCACTTCTTAAAATACGAATCGAAGTATTAAATTGAGTGCGAATTTCATAATGAAATTTTTGAAAGATAGAAAATAACTCAGCTCAAGTTTACTGTGAAAGGATAGAAGAAAAGAATATTTTTATTTATTAAATGAGTGAGTGAGTAAAATACAACATAGGTCCTACCTATTTATTTAGGTCAGGAAGCAAAATAATTTACAAGAAAGGAAGGAGATAAATCAAAGAATATCCTATGATTCTTATATTTCATAATTTGGAAGCGTAAATTCGTATCATGAGCTTATTTACAAATGCGGATTACCGAGCGCCCGAGGAGAGGCTTAGCGAAAATGTCTGTGGTTGGTGAAACCGGAGTTAACAAAGTAGTAGTTAGCCATCTGAGGCAATCTTCTCTTCAATGAAGTGACGGTCCATGATATAATTGAATGCTACCATGAAAGATTGGATTAGAAACGATATGTAGGGGCTGGCTTTTTATCACACACAAGCATCATTTGTTCATCCTTATCAAATCTAGCTCTGAAGAGTTGTTTGAGTCGTATGAGTTCGCGAGTTATAGAAGTCGTGGCTCGATCTTTCAACTTGACCTTAGAGCCCCAGTCTTCATTCGTATTGCTGCTGCTGGGATATTAAGTTAAGATAAATCTGTGATATCCTCAGGTGGAGCATATGCACAACGGGTGAGCACCACAATCTACATCATGTGCTTGACAATGCGGAGTGTGACCTCTGTTTTCCCTTATAACACCTTGACCAGTGTTCCTTTGATATATGAGAGGATCTGATTACAACATCTGATAAATTTATCACATGGTGACTGCAGGAATTGATTAACTACGCTCACAGGAAAGGAAATGTCCGGTCGAGTGATGGTGAGGTAGTTCAGTCTCCCCACTAGTCGTCGATATCTCCCTGGATCTCGTAAAGGCTCCCTATATCCATGTACAAACTTGACATTCGGATCCATAGGAGTGTATATACATGTTTACAGTCTAGCATACTAGTTTCCTCCAATATATCCAAGACATACTTCTTCTGAGACATAATCACACCAAAGTTAAACTAAGCTATCTCGATCGAAAAATGCCCAGGTTTTCCCAGTCTTTTGTACGAAAGTGGTTGAAGAGATGTTGTTAAGTTCCCGAATATCGATCACAATCATGCATGTTATATGATGTCGTCCACATAAATATAAACAATCAAATAGATGCAGCATCTACAGGATGTATGATGATAGAGAGCCAGTGGTTTGATGTACCTCAGAGTCATACCAGACTCTGTTACCATAGAGGCTAAAGCATCAGGCCAAGGTCGAGGAATTTGCTTTAAAGCCATATAAAGGGCGGCTGGCCTCACATGCAGGCGGACTCCCCCTTTGAGTAGCAAATCCGGAATTGGTTCTTCCATATATACCTCCTCGACAAGATCGCCATGGAGAAATGCATTCTTGATGTCCAACTGATATAGGGGCCAATATCTCATAACAGCCATAGATAAGAGAAGACGAACAAAAGTCATCTTGGCAACAGGAGAAAAAGTGACATCGACAAAGACAAAGTATCAATGTGTATCAGGAGAATAGCAGCGATAACCATGTTGAAGTCGAGAATAACCGAAGAAGACACACTTCGTGGCTTTGGCTGAAAGTTTGTCTAGTCCAGGAGTAAGAATATGGACAAAACAGACACAACCAAAGACACGAGGTGGAAGGCAGAAGAGGGGTTGGTTTGGAAAAAGGATGGAATAAGGGATTTGATCATATAAGATAAATGATGACATACGATTAATCAAATAACAAGTGGCTAAGGCAGGATCCCCCCAAAACTGTTGAGGAACCTTATGATGCAGTATAGAAGAGTGCGAGCGGTTTCAACTAAATGGCTTGAGTTCTTGTGCAGGAGTGTAAGCCTGAAGGCGATGAAGAATCTCGGTAATGAGGACATAAAGGAGGAGAATCGTCCAGAAAGATATTCCTTGGCATTATCATTTCATAAGATAGGAATTTAAGTATTAAATTGAGTTCGAACTTCAGCATGGAACTTCTGGAAAATAGAGAATAACTCAGCTCAAGTTTTCATTAAAAATAGTCAAGTACAATGAGAATAATCATCAATAAAAGTGACAAAGTACCAAAACCCCAAGGTAGACTTACTCTGGGAAGGACCCCAAACATCAGTGTGGACAAGCTTGAAAGGAGATTTTGTTCGTTGATCTAGGCGCCTAGGGAATGGAACACAAGTATGTTTTCCAAGCTGACATGACTCACACTGATTGAGGATGCAAAACTAGAAAAAGCGGTAATCAATTTGAGAGCTTGGAAATGGTTGGATGACCAAGTGGCTAATGAATAAGAGATGAACGACCATGGAAGTGCAAGCGTGGAAGATGAAGCGGCCCCAAGAAAGAAAGAGGCCATGCGACCTGCATACATGCCCGATCGTCCTCCTCGTACTCCGGTCCTATAATGTGACAATGTTATCAGAAAAGATAATCAAAAAATTAAGGTTACGAGTCAACTTACTGATGGAAATCAGATTAAAAGGAGAATCGGAAACATGCAAAACAAAAGTAAGGGGTAAGGAAGGAAGAGGACATGTCGAACCGATTCCTTTGGCTATGGTTTGAGATCCGTTAAAATTTAAAATGTAGTGGATAAAGGAAGGAAAGAGTAGGGGAAGAGAAAAAATATCCTTATTACCGGAAAGATGATCAAAGGCTCTAGAATCAAGAATCCAAGGTCCAAATGAATGTGAAATGCAAGCATAAGCATTACCGATTTGGGCAACAGATGAAATGAATGCAAATTTGGCTGCCTGAGTGATGCAGAGGTACTTCTTATAATCGTCGGGCGTAAGAACAACTCCCATAGTTGTGGATAAGCTGCCTTGTAAGCCATAGAAGAAAACATTAGCAAAAAACTAACTGAATCAACAAGAGAACAGGAGGACCAAGCCTGTGGAGGGTGTCAAGGATCGGTAAAAGCATAAAACAACCACTGTGGGAGTAGGAGAATCGAAGAATCTGCAAGAATCCTAGGGTTTCCAAAGGATGTTGGAGAGAAAAATGGCAAAAGGCACAGATTTAGGCCTCAAATGGAGAAACCAAGGGGCTAGGAGTGATTGTCAATAGCCGACCCTGGCCGGAAGAGATTAAGCCGGAAAGTCGATGACAGACGTCATGCGCCACCACTACGCCCTGACACATGATGGTTGCCACAGATGGAAAGTCACGCGGGTGGAGGCACGTGAGGGATTGGTTGTCTCCAGGTTTACTACCGGTGTGTAAATCAAGCGATGACAAACCGAATGGTGGGGTCGAATATGGAGCAGTCATTGGAAAAGACCACCAAAGAATTTTTTTTAGCAACGAAGAGATCTAACAGCGGCGAAGGGGTTCTAGAGCTTCCTGGACAAAGGTGGGGTGGACGGAATGAAACACAACCATTAGGTGGTTTTCCATAATTAAGAACACGACAAAACCCTAACCCGAACCTTCCATGGCTCTAATATCATGTGAAAGAATAGAAGAAAATAATATTTTTCATTATTGAATGAGTGAGTGAGTAAAATACAACATGGGTCCTACTTATTTATATAGGTCATGAAGACACAAATAAAGAAACAAATAAAATACAAAAATGAAAGAAAATAATGTACAAGACAAGAAGGAGATAAATCAGAGAATATCCTAAGAATATCCTATGATTCTCAACATTTTCATTAAAAATAACCAAGTACATCGAGAATAATCGTCTATAAAAGTAACAAAGTAACAAAATCTAGCATTAGATACGAGACCTAGAAGGGCCCCCAGAGCAATACCACGTATGGGCTGGACTCGGAGACTTTGTCAGAAGATCTAATGCTTTAGAGGAGCGAGACACAGTATGTTTCCCAAGCTGGCATGATTCATATTTAAGCAAAGATAAACTAGAAAAATGAGAACCAACCCAGAAACTTGGAGAGAGCCGGGTGGCCCCGAGAACTGGCTGTGGAGGAGGAAAGCTTTCGTGGAAGTATGGCTTGATGGAACAAGAAGCATTTGAGGTGAAAGAAGCCTTGTGACTCATGTCCTATGACAATCATCTTCCCCGTACTCCGGTCCTACAAGGTTACACAATGAAGGTCATGAGTCAACTTACTAATGGAAATAAGATTAAAAGAAAAATCAAGAACATAAAGTATAGAGGTAAGGGGCAAGGAAGGGAGGTGACAAACCGAGCCAATGCCTTTTGCTATGGTTTGAGAACCATTAGCTAAGGTAATAGTGGATAAATGAGGCAGAAAGGTAAGAGAAGAAAAAAGGTCTTTATTACCAGAGATATGATCAGAAGCTCCAGTATCAAGGATCCAAGGTGTAGATGAATGTGTAAGGCAAGTAGAGACATTACCGGTCTAGGCAACAGAAGCAATGGAGGAAGATTTGGCTGCTTGAGTGAGACGAAGATACTCCTCATATTCACCGGACGTAAGAATGACCCCCCTGAGGTGCGAGATAGGCTCCTTGAGGCCCGAACTCGAACCGTGAATTGAATTGAAAAGGGCGGGCGAATGAGCGATCACGGGGAGGTCGACCATGTAACTAATAGCATCAATCAAGGGTGTGTCCAAGCCTATGACAGTATATGCATTGAGGACGTTGTCCTCTACCTCGGCTGCTACCGCGTCCAACTCTGGAATCATTTCAAGAATGAGACTAAGAAACCATCACAAAAGTGTCCGATGTAATTTCATATTGCATGGACTAAGTGGCAAAGGAGGTATGCCTAAGTAACCAAGCAAGAGCCTCATCAAAGTTTGGAATAACTGCTCCAGTGAGTATATGGTCCCGAATGTTCTCAAAATCTGGCCCGAGGTTAAGCAGAAGAATGATCATAAAGACTCGATCCATCTTTGACTGTGAAGTCTTAACATTAGTAGACTTTGGCAAAATAGATACAGTTTCATCATAAAGCGAGACATTCGTCACCATAAGAAGATATATCTATACCGAGCCATTTCAAATTAGCAATGGAGGATATTACCCAGTAGAGATGTTGAATATCATTAGTGTACAGTTTCTTCACCTGATTCCAAAGAGTGTAACAAGTTTTATAGGCTCCAATATTATATAGAGTCTTGGCATCAATAGACTGCCAAAGAATATTGCATAGTAAAGCATCAGTTTTTTCGCCAGAGGACGTTGATCTTCAGGGATACTTGTGTCCGTTGTAGTATGATAATCTTCACAACCATTACCAATAAACCATAGGTCCACAGAATTTGCCCATGATAGATAATTTTAAGCTTCACGCAGGTTTATCGAGGTAATCGGAGTTCGGATCACGAAGGAATTAAAAGTCTGACCTTTTGCAACCATAAAGACATCTTTCTCGACCACAACGACATCTTTTTCAACCATAGAGATGATAAATCAATAACGTCAGAATCAAAAGAACCAGTAGTTTCAAAAGGAACAAAACTAACTCTAGATGGTGAGAGGAGCTTCAGAGGTGTTGGACTTAGAAGAAAAATCAAGAAGAAGCTAAAAGTATATGTCATTAAAGAAGAAAATTGACAAAAGAGGGTGATGCAGGTGTTGGATCAGAAAACCAGGTACATAGGCTTGTAGATCGGCGGCAGGCGACTCAATTGATGAAGTTCGACAACCGAAGAAGAAGCCACACGCTAGCACGTGAGGGACAATAGCTAAGGGGAGATCTGCGCTGGGATTTTTGTTCTTAGAAGATTCTTCCACTTGAATGAGAGGAAACAAACTCGAGCGATCCCAGTGGAGTGTCATGCTTGTGAGTTGGGGTTGTGGAAAATCTCGCGTAAAAGTTAGAGAGGCGGTGGGTTGTTACGGCGGGTGACTATAGTTTGTGGCTCCACGAGGGAGCTACGACAATTGTAATGCGACCAGAGTAAGACACGATCGTTGGATGGGTCGTCGGAATTGACCACCTGCGTGAAATACTAATCCTAGTATTCCCAAAGACTCTTTTGTAAAGCTACAATACCGTATTTGAGAGAAAAGGAATACTATAATTCTCATTGATTTACAAAGGAGGTAACATACATATCTATACTTTAGTATTAGGGCAAAAAAGGAAACAAAGTTAGAGTCTAATTAGGAGACTAAAGAGAGAAGGAAAAGAATCCTAAATGGATTAGGAGACTAAACCTTAACAAACTACTGTTACACTAGTACTCAAATATACAAAAAAAGTCTAAAGCTTAAAAAGTGAACCCCATTATAAAGAAAGCTAGAAACATGTGGAACACAGCTCTTCCTTGCCTTCTCTGGCCAATCTAGAAGGAAATAAACAAGGTAGTCTTTGATAATGATAGTTTCTCTCCCACTAGATTGAAAGATTCTTTCATAACTTCTCTCACTTCTTAGGCAGGGATAATTTATGAGGGGGATACTCTATTGTAAGTTTGCTTATGTGTATTCTCTAGCTCTTCTAGTCGCTTTTGTTTTGGGTGGTTGGTATATGTCCCTCTACTCATCTCTTTTTTGTTTTTCTTTCCTTTGCCATACTCACTTGATCTTACAGGAGCTTGGCCCTTTTTTGTCAATATATTTCTCAGCTTATTTATCAAAAATAATAATAATAATAATTCAAATCTGCTTGGTCAAATTCAAATAATAAGCAATTGAAAATTTTCAAACCATGCCATAAATTGTCACTTGTGTATTTCCGATAACAATTATAAAAAATAGCTTTTGAAAACTATTTGTCGATGATGTAGAACAAATTAATAAGTTTGGGAACCTGAAATGTTTTTCAATATGTTTTTAAAAAATCCTTTTTAGAATTGTTGTTCTATTTCTAATCGTTTTACATGTTTGTATAATTATTTTTTTAAGTCCCTTAAAAAAACAGGTGAAAACAACTAAAAATAACTAAAAGATTTTTTTATTGTCTGTTTTTAAGTACAAAACAAAAAATAGTTTTTTGGTTATCAAATGTGTTTTCCTTCCTTCCTTTTTTTTTTTTTTCTTTCTAGAACTGTTTTTAAAAACAAATGTGAAAATAAGCCCTTAGATTTTTGTTGTAAATAATAGCTTAGGTTCAAGAAGTTCCATAATTGCCGTTTTTTCTACCAATTACTAACGACCATCTTAATTGAAGAATGATATCAAACTTCATATTCAATCATGTACGATAGTTCTAAGGGAAAGGCCCAATTGGATGCAAGATAGTATTCACACTGAAATACAAAGGTAATGGGACCATAGAAAAATACACAAGTAGATTAGAACCTAAATAGAATACTCAAACTTGTTGAGTAGATTACCAAGAAACCCTTGTACCAATGGCAAAGATGAAAACTGTTCAAGTCTTGCTATCTTAGCGACTAATCTTGGTGTGTGTTTGTGGCAATTGATGTTAAAAATGTCGTCTTACATGGTGATTTCGAAGACGAAGTCTATGTGGAGGCTCCATTGAGATTTGACAAGGACTGCAACAACGATTTTGTGTGCAGATTAAAGAAGACTTTATATGGGCTTAGGCAATCTCCTAGGGCATGGTCAAAGAGATTTGCTAAAATCATATTCAAGATGAAGCACTAACAAAGTCAAAGAATAACTTCAAGATAGAGCTTTTTTTTTTATCAGAAACGAGAATGTAGATATATATCAATGGAAAAAAGTACAAATGAAGAAATTTCCTTTCTAAGCTATGCAAACTAAAGAGAATAATTACAAACCGCTACCCAATTTAGAAGTAAAATTGAAAAAGTAACCCCTCTAAAAGCTTTGGTACAAGAGGCCCACAAAGATGAGTAAAAGTAAAATAGATCCCACACCTCCCCTTTAGATCTCCCTTTGTTCTCAAAAATTCTTGTATTTCTCTCTGGCCAAACAAACCAAATCAAGAAGAGACATACAATTTGCCATAGAGTTTTCCCCCAGTAGAATTTCCAAAACCTCTAAAGGCTATGATGAACACATCTTCTATACTCTTTGGAGACACCCACACCAATTTTGCTAAAATGAAGAGCTTGTGCCACAAACCAATAGTGAAAGGGCAGTGAAGAAAAAGATGATCGATGGACTCTCCATCTCCTCTACAAAGAGAACACCAGTGGGGATTAAGGGATCTATTAGGCCGTCTCAACTGTAGCAAGTCATTGTTGTTTACCTTCCTATGACCTACCAACAAAGCAAAGGCCTTAACCTTTGAAGGGACTTTTGAACTCCATAGAAATTTAGCTGGGTGAAACAAAGTGATCGAAGGAGTCATAGATAAAGCCAAATAGAAGGATTTCATAGTAAACAAAATTGTGGGTGACAAGGACCAATCTCTTGAATCAACAATAGAGGAGGAGAGTTGCACAAAACCAATAGAAATTAAAAGCCTTTGAAGACTTTCAATTTCCGCATCAGAAAGATTGTGCTGGAAAGAGTATTCAACTTCAAGAAAAAGCATTCAATTTAAGAGGAATATCGAGCTAAATTTTTAAGTATATACTAATACAGACTAGGCAAGTCAATTTAAACCAAAGACCTACTCAGATTACTGCACATTCCTAGGTGGAAACCTAGCTACATGGAGAAAGCTAGAAACAAAAAAGCATGTAGCAAGTCAAAAAGGGGCTTGCATTAAAAGCGCCGAAACCTATTAGAGTTTTTTCACTTCTATGCCTTTCTCTAAAACTTACAAAAGGTCAACTCTAATTTACTTCTACCTATTGATGTGAATTATATATATTGTGAAGAGAGAAAAGGGAGAATCCCTAATTTTTATTATATTCACCGAAAAGACTTGCCTCTACACTACATATTGGACTTATATATATACACACTCATGGGACCCACAATACAGTAAGAAAATAAAAGGAAAAGACTGTACAATATCTACTCCCCTCAGTGGAGCATATATATCACATTATCTTGTAGAAACTGTTACAAATATATATAATTACAGGACCTACAGAGATTTAGTAAAGATGTCTGTAGTTGATGTTTGAATTAATGACTTCAGTAGTCATACATCACGATGCGATCTTCTCTAATGATAAGCCGGTCAGCTTGATGTTTGATCATTTCATGAAAAATTTGGATTTGATGCAATAATAAGCGACTGAGATTTATCCGCAGGATGAGTTTCATCTGTTCATCCTTTCCAAATCTCAACTCTTGGAGAAGGTGTCTCAGCCATATGAGTTCACATGTTGTCAGGGCCATAGCTCGATACCCGGCTTGATACGTTGAATCCTAGCCACTACATGTTGTTTCTTCTTTCTTGAAGGATATTGACTACCAATGAAAATATAGTACCGCGAGTGGAGCGTCTATCGTAGGTGAGTCGACCCGATGCGCATACGTATGGCACCGAAGCCAGCTTTTGGGTATGACCTCTATTCACCATTCTAACACCACTTGCTTTGGTGTACTTTTGATATATCGAAGAATGCGGATTCTGACATCGTTAAAAGCTATCACACTTAGTGGCTATAGGGTGTGTAACACAAGAAAGGAAGTATACGCGATATTTGGTGAGGTGGTTAGTTTACAGAGTCGTGGAGTCATCTCGATATCTCTAAGGGCTTCCCATCTGGTCTGAGTTTGACATTAGGATATAAGAATGTCGGCAGTTCTGATCCTAACATACGAGTTTCTTCCAAGATGTCTAAAAGCATACTTAGTTGGAAAAAGACTATGCGAAATGGATTGGTATCTCGATTCCCAATTACTTGAGTTTCCCCAAGTCTTTCGTTTGAAAGTGGGTGAAAAGATGTTGCTTTAGTTTATGAATACCATCCTGATCACTGCCTGTAATGACGATGTCATCAGCGTAAGCAATAGGATAAATCACGGCGCCAGAAAGAGTTATGATGATAAAAGCTGAATGATGGCATCTTTGTAGTATGCAAGTCTTGAAACGACATAAGCCAAAACGATCAAGCAAGTACTCGAGGAGATTGTTTCAAATCACTATAGAGGAAGCGTAACACACTAAGCGGTCTCCACGAGCAACAAAGCGGGGTGGATTCTTTCAGTATAAACTTCCTCGGCAAGATCACCATGAAGGAAGGCATTTTTAATATCCAACAAATAAAGTGGCCAGGAACACATAGCAACCATGGAGAGAAGGAGACGAACATAAGCAATCTTGGCAACAAGGGAGAATGTGTCACCATAATCAGAACCATAAACCTGAGTATATCCTTTACTTATTGACGGAGTCTTAAGGCGATCAACGACCCTCCAGGACTGACCTTAAGTAATATTTGGCTGACAATAAGTGGAAACTTACCAAATAGCAAAACAACAAGATCCCAAGTGACAGTTGAGTGCAGAGCAGCCATTTCATTTACCATTGCCTGTCGCCAGCCCGGATGGGAAAGAGCCTCATTGGTGTTCTTAGGAAGAGAAATAGAGGATATAGTAGAAACAAATGCAGAGTAGGGTGAAGATAATCGATGGTAACTCAAAAAATTGTAAATAGGATGAGGATTGCTAGTAGAGCGATTACCTTTCAAAAAGCGTGCAGGCAGTTGCAAGCAAGGCGGGGCGGGAGTGGAGAAGCTAAGGGATAGGAAGTGAGTCGACGGGGGCTCGTGAGGAGAGGAACAGCGGCCGATGTGTGATGTGCAAACTTTACACCCGGTGAATGAGAGATACATCATCAAATATAGTGGGGAGATGAGGGGAAGGGGTAAGACTTGGTGCTTGAGGAAGAGACTCGGAGAGGAGAAGAAGGGTGAGTCAGCAGAGAAGGTGACATCGGCGGAGAAGTATCGATGAGGAGTGCGGGAATAACAACGATAACCATACGAAGTCGGGAAGTAGCCTAAGAAGATGCATTGACCTTGGTGACTTGTCTTGTCTGGGTGAGAATATGAACAAAGCGATACAACCAAAGACACAGAAGGAAGGAAATCAAAGTGGTTGTTAGGAAAGAGTGAATGAGGAATCCCAATCGTAGCAACACGGATGAGGACATCTGATTAATCAAATATAAGCGATGAACGGCGTCCCAAGCAGACATGGTAATGGAGGAGGAGAGTATGAGTTGTCTCAATAAGATGACGATTCTTATGTTCAGCTACCCCATTTTGTTGAGGAGTATGAGCATAAGAAGACTAATGAAGGATCCCATGTTGGGACATAAATGAAATAAAGGGTGCAGAAAAATATTCCCTGGCATTGTCACTACGTAACACACGAATAGAAATATTGAACTAGGTTAGCATTTCAGCAAAAAATTTCTGAAAAATAGAATATAACTCAGCTCAATATTTCATTAAAAATAATCAAGTACATCGCATCAATGAAAGTGACAAAATCACGTGAAATCTAAGTAGACCGCAGTCAGACGGACCCCGAACATCGATGGCAGGATTCGAAGGAGATTTGCGCAGATTATTCCAGCGTTGTGGAACGAGACACGCGAATATGTTTCCCAATTTGTGGGGACTCACATGCAAGTAACGACGAAGTGGAAAAGCAGTGACCATCATGCGGAACTTAGAAGACTAGGCGTGGCCCGGGACGATTGTGGATGGGGAGAGGGCATCGGTGGAAGCATGGCTGGAGATGATTTCGGTGAGGTGATGCGTGCGAGACTCACGTCGATGCTATTGTCTTCCACAGTGCTCCAATCTGCAGGAGTCTGAGTTATCGGAAAAAATAATAGAAGCAGTTAAAGATCTGAGTGATTTTTTTGATAGAAATAAGATTAAAGGGACACTCAGGAGTATAAAGGAAAGAAGTGAGAGGTAGGGAAGGGAGAGGATGTGCCAAACCAATACCTTTAGCCACAGTTTGAGAACCATTAACTAAGGTAACCTTGATGAGTAAAAATAGGGGTATTGAAGTAAGATAAAAGAAAGATCTTTATTACGAGATATGTGATCGGAGCACGGTACAAGAATCCGGGGTCGAGAAGATGTATGAGTAAGGCGGGCCAAGGCGTGCAGTCACGGAGCAGCGGATACAGCGAGAAGGTGACTTGGTACAGTAATAGTGAGATAGTCATCATACTCTAGCTGTCGGTGGAATACGAGATGTGGAGGGCTCGGTCTGAGGTGGTGAGAATCATAATCAGAAGACTAGGCCACGTGGGCAGTGCAGGGAGGCCGTCCGTAGGCGATAACAACGATCAGTGTGTGAGCTTATTGCAATAGGTGTAGTGGGGACATTGTCCTCTAGCCCGGTTACCCACTTCGTCCTCCCAGAAGGTTAGTTTGAGAAACTAACCACGGAAGAATCGGAAGGGCTATCGGATGTAGAAGTCACAGTGGAGAGGAGATCTGGAAGGCGGCCAGGCACATCATCTAAGGATAGGATGATGGAATTTGTGAGTCGATCTCGAAGCGGTCTCGAGTCAGGACGGAGGCTTGATAAGAGTAAGGACCATGAAGAACTTGTCAATCTGCGTTTATTTGAGCTGACATCACTAGCAAGAGCATAAAGTGTCGAGAACTCCTCCTTAAGAGGAGCAATGCGTAATATAATTAGATAAATCCATGTCACATTGTCGGATATTGACAATAGTAAACCACCTTATAAAGGCGTTAGATATCATTAAGTGTATAGAACTTTTTGCACGATTCGAAACTTAGGAACATATTTTATGGCCGAAGATGAAGCAAAATTTTGGATCAACCATCTGCCATAATACGCTACATAATTGTGCATCTATTTTCTTCCATTGCACCTTGTCACCATTAGGTATAGCATCCTCCGGTATAATAAGATGATCCTCATAACCTTATCCCATGAACCAGAGTTCCACAGAAGTGTCGGGAAAGATAATTACCAGCTGCCGTCAATTTTGATGTGATAGTAGGAGATCGAAGATAACAAATATAAAATAGGATTTTTAGTTGCCATATCCATAGCGGAGATTGAATCATGTTTGGATTGAAGGCCTAATAGGAGGACGAATCACGGCGTGGAACTTGAAATCACATTGTGGCTGAAATGAAGAAAAAGTGACCCAGCAGTGGAGAGATCGGCCGACGGTCACGGCGGAGTTGAAATGGGCAAAGGAGTGGATAGGGAGGGGCTCGGGGTGGACATGAAGGATGGAGGCGACAAGGCGGCCCGGACGATCTGGATATGAAGTCTTGTCAGGAAATTTGCCGCAAGCGCCCACACGCGCCGCGAGACCGCACTAGCATGTGGGTGGTACTGCTTGGAGAGGACGTGCGGGGTGAGGTTTAAATCCGCGTGTAGATCGGCTGGTGCGCCTCGGAATGCGGGGATTTTCCAGCCGGAGAAGGGTGGCGGGAAGTCCGCGACCGGCAACCGCGGGGAGATCGATGGGGCGGAGGTTAGGAAGGAGAATAAAGTGGCCAGGGATGAAACTCGATCCTTAGAAAAAAAGTAAGTGGGTTTTCCCCTTTGGCTCTGATACCATGTGAAGAGAGAAAAGGGAGAATCCCTAATTTTTATTATATTCTCGGAAAAAACTTGTCTCTACATTACATATTGGACTTATATATATACCTCATAGAGACCCACAAGTAAGAATAAAGAAAAGTGTACGAATCTAACATATATATATATATATATATATATATATATATATATATATATATATATATATATATATATAAAGGGAGCTTACATTAAAAGCGTTGAAACTCAAAGCATACAAACAAAGCCCATAAAAAGCTAGGAAGTAAGGTTCAGTGACAAGAGGCCATTATTTTCTTTTTTAATCAAAACAAAGATAAACTTTTATTGTTAAAAGAAAGAGAGAAGGATGAGAAGGTCCTTCTCTCAAAAAACAAAACCCTATTTAAGTAAGAATATACTCCTTTACTGTGAATTATAAACAAAAAGTCAACTTAGCTAAGTATTATCAAGTGGAAGCTCCCCTAAAAGCAACGGATCAAGAGGCCCAAAGGGGAGAGCAATAATGAGGAAAATCTCACAATATCTCTTCCTTTATCCATCTATCATAAAAAATCTTTAACATTTTTCTCTTGTCACATGGTCCAAAGAATAGTGAGGCAAGCAATTTGCCAAAGAGTTTTATACCTCGATAAAATTCCCAATACTCTAAAAGTGATAAGCATCCTACCTCTGATACTCCTCATAAGTACCCAAGCCAAATCGGCTAAACTAAGAGCTTATGCCAAAGACTAAGGGATTTATAGAGTCTTCTCATTTATCAATTTGGCAATACTTATCCGTTAAGAACTCCAACAAAATCTACCCATTATTTCAAAAACAACTTCAATTATAAGTTACACATCTTAGTTTGCCCATGATTTCACCTTAAGTTCATTGAGAAGATACAAGCAAAATTTTCCAGAATCAAGCACAGTGCAATAAGTGGCTCAAATTTTACAATCCTACGACCTGTTAACCCATACCGTGTTGAGTAAATGCCCTATGCATTCACTGACAGAACTCCTTCAGCGTGTCTCCTAACATTTATTGGATAAGAACAGTCCTAATCTCGCTCCAATTTCCTCTAGGGACATTTGTGGCCATTGCTGAATTTCCTAGAATCATTTTCTATTGTCTTTCCCTTTTGCAAAACTATTAGGAAAAAATTAAAAATGGAAGACACAATCCAGAGAGACACAATAACCTTCGATAATCAACAAGTTAAAGCGCACATACTTTTGCACTTATCACCAAACGAAAGTAAAACAGAAAAAAAAAACACCGAGCTAACAACGGATGTAAATGTAAACGAACAAATCCTCAAGAGTAAAGACCATAGTCCTGACAAAAAGAAACTCGAAAAAACTACCCGGACAAAGAAGTATAAGAAAATCAAGCAGAATATACATATGGCAACAATTAGAAACCCAAGACACCACCTGTTTTCCTCCAAGTTTCTCGGGAACCAATCAGAAATTAGTAAGAAAGGGGAAAAAAACCAGGAGAAAGAAAGAGCGTACCTGACCACCGGAGAGTCCGGAAGCGATAGATAGAGCGATACTGGGCTTCTCAGCCACCTGTAAAATGGTAAACAGAAAGTGAGAAAAAAATTTAAGAAATACGGAATCAATTCAAATAAACTAGTGTTTGCTCCTTTCCCTCACCATTAGAATTTTGTGAGGTTTGGGAGGAGGAGGAGCCATCAAACCGTCTGTATTCTGAGCTGTGGAAGATGATGCTTTTCTGTTGCTGGATTTCACTTCACTTTCTGCTTTTCCGAGGTTCGTCCCGGGTTGTAGTCGGGCTAAGATTATCTCTGTGTGTGTGTGTGTGTGTGTGTGTGTCCGACCCGACCCGACCCGACCCTGCTCTAAAAGCTTTAGCTGAGGTTTCTGTTAAGAGATAATTTGTCGTGATAATCCATTTGACCCATCTTCGTGAATCATAATGCCAATCCAATCGATGAAAATATCGGTTTCCTGAATCCGTGCATATTTTTATATAAATATAAATAAAATATAAATTATCTAAATTTTAGTTTAAAAAATTTTTAATTTAATAAAATAAGTAATAAATTTATTTAAATTTGATAAAATAAGTAAGAACGTATATATTATAGTTATTTTATAAATATAATGTCTATATTAATACTTTAATTTTAAATACATAAATATAATAAATATGAATATAATGAATAATTGATTTCCTTTTATAAATATAAATTATTTATTTTATTTAAATATATTTAATTATATATATATATATATATATATATATATATATATATATATATATATATATATATATATATATATATATTTCATTATTATATATTTAAGCACCTTTTAGGGGGTAATAGTTTAAAATGAACAAAAAGTAAAAGAATATTGTAAATTTAACCCTTTTTCTTTTCTTTTTTTTTGACATCAATGCAAAATATGGCATTATGAATTAATAAGCGTGTCGTAATACAGTTGAATAATAGAAGTCATTGATCATAAAATCAGCGTACTAATAGCATTTTGGCAGAAGATGGGTAGCATCATTGTTTCTTATACTTAGTAAGCGTGAGAAAAATAAGGTTATAAGCATAAAGGGATAAACGATATTTGATCAGCTCAAAGAAACTAAAACAAAATCGGCAACGGTTACTTAGAAGCTTGAACTACTTGGAGTGAATCTGTTTCAAATATCAACTCGCTCAAACCATTTAGTAATCAGACAATGCTTCCCTTATTACGAGAGTTAGATCACGACTTGAAATAAGTCATTCACTACGAGGAAACTGACGAAATAGTCCTTGTGAATCATGAACCACAATTCCCTAGCTCGATTTGCCTTCCTCTCGAAAGACAGTCGCATCTATGTTGCATTTCACAAAGCCTAGTAAGGGTCGTTGCCAATGTTGCTGAACAGGGAAAGGTATGACTTGGTTGCCAGTTTTAGTACTTTCTTGAATAGAAGTCGATCGAACAAAGTGAGATGAATAAACAGTTCTCGTACGGATTTTCTTAAAACCTAAAAATAAAAATTAAGGATATTTTTATATCATTTTGATAAATTTACCCCTCTAACAACCATACAAACCTAGACTTAAAACACACTTTAAGTTTGTTCAAATATAATTTAATAGTGGTTAATTTCAAACTAATAGTTACTATACATGTTACAAACCTAGACTTAACCTCCTTAAAATTTATTCAAATATAACTTAATGATGGTTAAATCCAACATATATAAAAGTTGTGTTAGAAACTTAGACTTGATACTCTTCAAGTTTGTTCAAATGCTAACTTAATAATTGTTAAATCCGACAAATATAGAAAATGATTAGATTTGTAATATTTTTTGGGTTTTAACACATTAAGGAATAATTTTGTCTAAAGTAGAGATATTTTAAGGTTATAAAAGTAAAGGTTAGTTTTGTAAATAACTTTTGTTTTTACCCCTTTCAAACCAATTCTTTTTTTTATATTTCAATAATATACAAAAATAAATGGGTAAATATAAAAAAAATAAAAAATAAAATTATAATAATTTTTAAGATAGGATAAATGAGATATATTTAATATTAAAATCAGACTTCATTTAATTAAAATGCATTCAACAATATACATGTATAATTTATTTTAATATTCATATTGTATACACAATTATCTATGATAAAAATATATATAAAAATATAATGAATTTTTTTAAACTTACAAAAATATAATGATAATCCATATATGAAAATATATTTTAGAATATTATTAAAGTTTGAGATAAGAAAAATATTAAGGGGTTTGCAATGTGAATATCCAAGGGAAAATTTAAGGTAAAATTTAAAGCAAAATTTAAGGGGACGTGGGTTTCAAAATTATGATATTTTGATAATATCGATAATATATCGTCGATATTCCATTGGAAAAATCACCCAAAAAACCTCCACATGCGCCCGTGAGAGGTCAAATTTTTAGGACGTTAGGACTGAGTGTAGGAATTTTTATGAATTTTAATTTGTTTTTGTGATGTAGCTAAATTACAGTACTATTTTCGAGACCGGTTTGGTGAATTTTGGAGTGCATTTTTGAAAAGATCCGGACATGATTTTAGGACTTTTAAGCTGGATCGGACTATGTTGAGATTTGGTTTTAATCTCGGGACTGATATTTTAGGGTTCTGTTGAGTTTTTCAATATCACTGTAATTTGTTGATGAACGGAACAAATAATGGTTCATGGCCATGAAGGGACTGAGAGGTTACCTGTTTATGTGGTATGAGATTTGAGCCATTTTGTATGTTATTATTGGAAAAATAAATAACATGTTGTTGTGTGTAAAAAAATAATAATGTTAATATGTGCTTGTGTGATGTATTAAGATGGAAATTGTAATGAATGGAAATTGTAATGAATGGAAATTGTAAAACCCTGGAAAATTAAAAAAAATTTTAAAATGGCAAAATAATAATAATAATAATAATTGTCATAATGGTTCCAGGAAGCGTATAAAATTCTCTAGATCTCGGATGACGAAACGGACAACGCCTTTAAATTCGTCTTGCAAAATCTAGTTAACCCGTCGGATTCTGAGACAATCTGAATTTC
The DNA here is from genome assembly GCA_016808115.1 of Tetrastigma voinierianum. Lineage (NCBI taxonomy): Eukaryota > Viridiplantae > Streptophyta > Magnoliopsida > Vitales > Vitaceae > Tetrastigma > Tetrastigma voinierianum. Next base: position 135,982 of record JAEQBH010005217.1, read on the forward strand.
ACGTTTTTCGAGGCATTATGTGTCGAGTGACATATGGCATGACATGTGGTACACTTGTGAGAATGACTCGTATTTAGTTAAGTGTAAAGTTGAGGAAATAATGAGAAAGATAAAACAAGAAAAAAAAAAGGAAAAAATAAAAATAAAAAAAAAATAAAAAAAAAGGAAATGAGAAAAGTACAAAAAAGAGGGGGAGAAGGCCATTTTTTGGGAGGCAAAAACGGGATAAAGGAGTGAGCGAGAGAGACAGAGAGAAGAAAGGGGTAGAGAGATAAATCTTATCTCTAAGATCTACGGAAATTGGAGCGTAGGTTTTTGTCGGAGCAAAAGATAAAGTTGATTCACACAACGAGGGCTACGCGTGGGTACCAAAATCTTAGAGTTCGTCAAACTCCACAAGGTAAATAATTTTCCTACTTAAGTTATTTATAACCTAAAGGTCATTTAATGGTTTGAGGTTTTCTTTGAGGCCGTGAAAGACCATAAATTTAAGTTCCAAAATCTTGGGCCCGAGTGGCAAAATTTTAGGATTGTTTTCGGACAATCCGAGGCTATTTTTCGAGGCCCATTTTTGGATGTCATTTGAATTTTTTAGGCTATTTTAAACAGATTTTTTGAAGTTGTTTTGACAATCCGGGCTGTGTTAAGGTTTGGTTTTGATTTCGGGACTAATGTCTTTAAGTTTTGTTGTGTCTTTTGATATCACTGTCATTTGTTGATGAATGAAACCAAAAATAGTTCATGGCCGTGAAGGGACCGAGAGGCGCCTTTTTATGTGGGTTCGAGATTTTGGTCATTTTGTGTGTTATTGTTGAGAAAAATAAATAACATGTTGTTGTGTGTAAAAATCATGTTAATATGTGCTTGCGTGATGTATTAACATGGAAATAGTGATGAATGGAAATTATATGTAGGAAATATAATTATCTGAAATTTATAAATGTTCTGTATGGCGTGACACTTAGCATGAAATCTGTGATTAGATTTGTCTGCGGTCACATCGCGTCGAGTCGAGTGTGTGTGCATGGTGTTGGTTATTCAACATTCTTAGTGAATGTATGGTGAGCTCGAAAATGGAATGACGTTAATCGAGACTTCTGAATGTCAAGCCTCTGGTGAGACCTCGAAAGTCGTCACCACGAAACACGGAGTTTGATAAATTAAAGTTTGAGTGTTGTCCAATGGTTTAAGTCATTGGGTGAAATACTAATGAGTGGTTTTTCACACTTGACGTTGCAAGTGTGAGGAAGTCGGTCGGGACTCGGGTTGTGGGCATGAGGAGTCTTATTTCATGCATGACACGAAACATTCCATATAGGATTATTATTGATATGGAATATGATTTGATGTTTTATGTATGTCATTGCATGGGAGTAGCCCTTGTAAGAAAATTTTTCTACTGAGCATTGCTCACCCCATCGTGAGACCCCCTTTCAGGTATAGGGGGTGTACAGGGAGACAGTTGATTCGCACGTAAACGTGTAGCTAGGCAGCTCCGAACCAACAAAATTTATAAACTTATACCTTCTACTGTTGTAGCCTAGCTATTGCAGTATAGTGGCTCTATGGTCGAACACATGGATGAGTTTTCTTCATGAAAATGATTTACAGTTGGTTTAAAATGGTGAATTCAATTTGGATTTTAAGGTTTTGGTAAAAACAGGGGATTTTGATGGTGAAAACCTTGATAAAAAATAAATTAAAGTATGAAACTCCTTAATCGTTGGGTGCCTAGGGTTAAGTCTACAGGGTAAATGAGGATTTCAGGGATCCTTTCCTCACGTTGAGGCGATGACCTATAGTCATCTCGAGCCGGATCTTCATGTAGCTATAGAAACTAACCCTTATTAAATCTCTCTGCAGAAAATAGCATTCTTGGCCATTAATGTTGCGATCGGTGCAAACAAGTCTCCTTGACTGACGTTATAATGGGTAATAAGTAATAGTATAATAGACATCACAAGATCGTAATGGCATCCATTGGCACTAAAAAATATTACCAGTGTGGACCATTCACTTGAGAATTAAAGGGATTACAAACCTAGAGTTAAAAGGAGAACATAAATGACAGTGAGTACCTACATGAAAAACGTGGAACTCCTCATTTTGCCCTAGATCCTGTGCCTAGTGACCCTCTACTTCAAGGAGGAGAGGGTTCTAGCCACTTATCCTCCGAGTTGTCATCCTCGGATGGTGTTTGGCTAACCAGAAAGTGAGAGAAAAGGAGAGAAAATGAGAGAAACTGGAGAAAGAGCGGACGAAATAAAGCTCCCGCCTCTAAAAGTTTATTAGTGAGCAAAAGACCTCAACATGGTTTGGCTGGGCTTATACGCCCCAAAACAAATTACCAAAATCAACAAAAGCGCTAACTATTACAAGGACAAAACGGGAAAGAAATCAAAGAGGAACAAACGCAAAATTCAAATGGGCAAACAGGAACAATGTCGAGGGGTTGAAAAGGCGAATAAGCGGCGCAGAGGCGCTTGCAACGACCGCGAATTTTCGCCATGGAATTTTCGCGAACCCCGTAGCACCATGCAGTGACCCAAATTTCCTTGCATTTTATGCTCTTCTTCCTAGTTTCAAATCATGTAAAATGCAGTTCGACTCGAATTCTTCTCGGTGCTTTGATCAAATTCCAAAATTTTGTCATGTACAGTTTGCAAAAACTACAAAATTAGACACAAAATGCGATCGTAGAATAGCAGAGGACCCAGAAAAGTCAATCAAGCTAATTATGCTGATTAGTACATAAAAAGTGCTTAAAACCCACAACAAACAAATGTATTAAAATAGCACTTTTAGCACTAATCAATGGGGTCCGACGAGGCCATGATTATAAAGCAGCCGATAAAGCGGCCTGATATTTTCAGAAAAGTGTTCTGTATAAAAGAATTGTACTAAATTTTCTGTGGACTATCGTCAAAATAGTCGAATATTTTTAATTATAGTAGAACCGCAGGTGGATCGGACTCTTTACTCAGAATTACGTGTTTTACTTTATATTTTAGATCTAAATGTGAATTGAATGGATCCCTGTGAAAGGGATGTATTGAGGTGGTGCCAAGTAATCCCAAAAGCCCAACACGGTAGTTGTGATATATAGCTAAGTATCGGGGATACGGAGCCACATGGACTTGTGTGGCTACTACTTTGTTGAGACCTCGATGAGTTATGGTTATACGTTATGTTGAGTGAGCCCTCAACGCGCGAGACCTTCCAGCCTTTTATTTTTTTAGAAAATATGGATCCCTATAAATGGGACACAATAGTGTAGAGTCGTCACCAAACTGCTGGTCGAGTGGTTTTCAACGGGACCCCGGATTGGGGTGTCATAGTTGGTATTGTGAGCTGCAGAAACGACACGGTGAGCCGAACACAGATCCAGGTATGCTCGATACTAGCTCATCTCAGCTATCTATCAAGAGTCTTGGTACACGAGTGCCGAGGGCTAATGGCATGGGCCCATCATGATTGTTATGCGGTGTTCAGGCAAACATGTCAGTGATAGTGAATGGCCATACTGTGGATCAGATATGGAACACTAGAAGAAACATAACCTGGGTCTTGAAACAAATGAACATGATAGTTTCAAAAAACCGATGGGTGGCTTAGTGTTCGCATTATGCACCAATTAAGGAAAAAGGGTTAACCGGTAGTCTATGATGTTAAAGTCTATTAGTACTGGCACGACACCTGTGTAGACTGAGATAGAAATTTGAGAATTTTATTATAATATGTCACGTGTAGATGGCTAGCAAAAGAAGAGGACGCTGATGTATGGCGGAGGCCAACCCACGACCACCTGGTTGACTAATGTCTCCATGAGGTCGTTGTCGCGCCGCGACATTCACCCTTATAGCAGTGTGGCCGCCACCATCGCACAAGTCGGTGCACCGGGAACCAAGGTCGGGCACCATGTTCGGTGGCACATGATCCTCCGTACTTCAAAGGAGTAAGGAGACCCGACAGGGCGGAGTCATCGCTTTCGACTCAGTCGGAAAGGATACCGGGCGCTAGTGATAAGAGAAAGGAGAATCGACTTTCTTCTACTTAAGATTTAAGAAGAAACTGCTTCGCATAAACAAGGACGCCATGGCTATCGCGCCAAGGTCGTGCAGAAAGTTTTCACGACGAGGTAGATGACATGCTACCACGCTATTAAATGACATATGAAGTGGGATTACCCCGCCGGCGCGGATCCCGAGTTACTGGACACCCGCCGCTTCCGCCGTTAGTGGATACGTGAACGAATGTTTCTCCTTACTCCCAACATGCGCTGGAACCGATATCATCCCAGAGGCCAGACAAGCACCTACTATTTTCTCTACATAAGGGCAATGGGTCGTGGTCGAGGCCAAGACTTTTAGTCTAAGGTTTGCGACTTAGGGTATGTCTACTTAGGTACGGCAAACCGGGAAGCTTGCGTATTAGTCCGATAGTGCAAGGTAATGCTTTTGCCTCACACTTTTGATAGAGCGCTGGCTTAAAATTGGCGCACTGCATTCAGCAATTATCAGCCGCATAATGTGAAAATGTCGGGGCTTAGAGGTTGAAACCGGAAAAGTCTGCTTTATGAATTCTTCCTAGGAACTGGTGAGTCGATAAGATAGGCGTCGGATTGTGGAGTCGTAGATCTCGTGGATTCTACTCACCGGACCCGAGGGTCACGGACATACCGGAGTTCACGTCATCCTTAGACGGACTAACTAATTCCGTAGTTGTCATTGATTGTGATCGAGGTACCACTCTACAATAGGACGTTATTGTGTTATGTTTCCTGTAGGAGAAGCATGATGTTTTACCCCAAACCGTGTACGACTCCAAATGGAGGACACCTGGCTGGTCGGGCTAGCAAGCCTTACCCTACGTGATCAGAGGGGAAACTGGATTCAGTCTCACCCTGTGAGCCATGACATGAGGATGTCTTCTGATGAGCTACAGGATTACCTCCACACATGGAGATGTGGACTTTATCATTAAGTTACAACCCCCGGTATTAGCTCCATTTCTAAGGACTCCTCATAGGATTAAGAGCAGGTCGAAGCCAGAACCTCGCGTCCAACCGGAAAGAATTGTCGATAAGGGTTTCCGATAAACCCAGCACCCCACCTCGAGCTCTCCTGCCTCGCTTTTACAAAGAAAGAGGTCAAAATTCGAGTTGAAAGACCCGATGAGAAGGTACTCTTAAGAGCTGAAATGAGGTTTACTTCAGCCTTCTATCTGATAGTCCCTTAATGTGACGTGAGGTACACCTGTAATTAAGCGATGCCTCTAAGGACTAGACTGGGATGTATTGATACCCGTGAGGGTTGTATTTCATGGTTTGAAGCATGGCTAAAGAATCATGAGTGAGCTACCTTACACATTATTTGAGTTACAGGTATTTGGCTTAAAGATTTGGCCACTATCCTCTGTGGTGGTGAGCGCTGAGGTATTTACCACAAGAGTCTAAGGTATATCTTTTACACAACGGACCTTCTCAACATGAGTGCCCAGATGGATGGAGTATCTGGCGGATTATGATCTCACTTTGCACTCATCCCGGTAAGGCAAACGAGTACCGATGTGCTCAATCTAAGCTTCACGAGGAGTAATCAAGGTGTAGCTTCCTGGCAGATGTTCATAGATTCGTAAGCTTTAGGTCATAGCAGACATTGATCGCTTTTAAGGAACATCTAAGAGTTTGTTATGCCATTCCTATCGAGCATGGTGATCTGTTCCGGCAGATCGCTGAGATATTGTCCTCAAGGATCTGCATACCAGTAATGAGGATTTGCTGTCACATCCACACATGGTAGTCTTCATGAGGATGGGTCAGGGTTCCCAAATGACGATCTTAGAAAGAGAGATCCTCCGGAGAGTTCCATTGTTTCATCTGGCCAGGCATCCAAAAATGAAGATGTAATCGTGGATCTTGCAGTACATTACAAAGAATGAAGCTGCATAACAGTTGATTTCGGCTCACTGTCTCACATGTCGTCAAGTAAAAGCTGAGCACTAGAAGTCGTGGCTACTCTAGATTTTGAGGCAGAGTGGAAGTATATGTCATGATGGATTTTGGCGAACGCACTTTGCCAGTGGACACAACCAGGCTGATCGTATGGGTTATGCTGGACCGACTCACTAAGCTCGGCATAACTTTCTAAGTGGGCAGTGTATGACCTTCATACTAGAGGAATTCTACTCATACATGAAGTGCGCTTAGGCTCATCGTATCGCATGGTGGATCCCCAAGCTTGACGCTCACTCTTTGGAAAATAAGAGTTTCAAAAGTGGCATGGGGGACATGCTTGATCGATGAGCACGATGCTTCATCCACGTATTATGTCACTGAGAGGACCATACAAGCCTGATGAGGACATGTTTGGAGTAATGCGTCCGGATCTTTAAGGGTAGCTGATGAGACGGCCCCTTAGTGGAATCTCACCTACAACAACGCTTATCGAAGTAGTATCTGATGACACCTTATGAGGCTTTATATGGGAGGCCATGTCGATCCCCGATTTGTTGGACATAGGTGGGAAAGAGTTGCATCACTAATCCAGATCTGATTAGAGACACCTCGGAGAAGGTGGGTTTGATACAGAAGCGTCTTCTTACGACTCAAAGCCGGCAAAGAGCTATCGGCTGCATCAAGGTCGAATTTCCAAAGTTTAAGGTGGGTGATCACGCATGAGGCTTTTACAGCAAGTCACTTTCCAACTCCCCTGATTTGTCGACATAGGGAGAGTCGTACCATCGATCCAAGATTCACTAGAGACACCTTAGAGAAGGTGAGTTTGATACAGAAGCGTCTTCTTATGACTCAAAGTTGGCAAAAGAGCTACGCCGATAGATCACCCGCTTCACCTCCGTAGTTTGAGGTGTGACTGCACCTCTCGGCTGCAATTTCTTCCAAAGAGAGGAGTAAAGGGGATCCATCAACAGGGAAGCTACGTCAGGTATATCAGCCCTTCGAGGTTGTTCGAGAGGGTGGCACTGCATATCGGTTGGCACACCAGGCTACATAGGTGTCCATGAGGTACCCAACGCCCATGTCTCTAAGTATACCTCAAGATCCAACCTATGGTGAATTGGGATAGATTACTGTTGATAATTGGCTGGGACCTCTGATGAGGGACCATATTTATCTTAGATAAGCTGGATCAGTTTTTGCAACGCAAGACCTGCATACTAGTGAAAGTGTTATGGCAACACCGTAGCAAGGAGGCAACCTGGGAACTGAGATCCTCCCCATGTGGCCACCCATCCTTTCCTATTTGAGGAGTTAAGGTGCGTGGTCTAATATTCTCGATATTAGAATATACACATATGATGTGTTTCTCAGGTGAAAAGGTATGTATGGAATTTCGAGACAAAATTCATATAAAAAGAATGTAAAACATGAGAAAATTAGCAAATTTCAAAAATAGCAAAATAATAATAATAATAATAATTGTCATAATGGTTTAAGGAAGCCTAGAAAATTCTCTAGATATCGATGATCAAACCTTCACGCCGTTAAATTTGTCTCTAAATATAGTTAACCCGTCGACCATCGATTCATGACGCTTGAAATTCTACATTTTCGAGGTATCTGTGCCTGGGTGATACATGACATGAAATGTGGTGCACTTTTTGAGAATGACCCACATCAGCCAAATGGCTTCAAGTGAGGAAGAATGGGAAAGATGCAAAGGGAAAAAAAAAGAAAAAAAATCAAAGAAAAGAAAAGGAAATGAGAAAAGTAAAAAATGAGGGGGAAAAGGGCATTTTTGGGGGAGACAAAAAGGGTAGAGAGGAGTGAGCGAGAAAAAGAGAGAGAGAAGAGAGTGGTAGAGAGAGAATTCTTCTCTCTAAGATCTATGGAAATCGGACCAGTGCCAGAGAGCAAAAGCAAGGCAAAGCCAGTCCACGTAATGAGGGCTACACGTCACCAAAATCTGACCACAACTCCATTTATAGATGTAATTTTTCCTACTGTTATTCTAGCCTAAAGGTCATTTAATACTGAGTTTCTTTCGAGGTCATGGAGGTCAAATTTCGCTTCCAAAATCTTAGGACTATGTGTAGGGAATCTTAGAATTTTCGTGACTGCTGGATATTCCGAGTCGAATTTTCTGATTGCTTTTGACAATCATCAATTTCTTTAATCGTTTAATAATTCATTGCATTTCTTAATCGCTGACAAAGCCTCAAACTGTTAAGGTTTGGTTTTGATTCCGGGACTGATGTTTTCACGTTTTGTTGTGTGTTTTGATATCACTGAAATTTGTTGATAAATGAAACCAAAAAAAATGGTCTATGGTCAGGAAGGGGATCGTAGATGCCCCGCTTATGCGTCCGAGATTTTGGCCATTTTGTGTGTGTTATTGTGAAAAATAAATAACATGTCAGTTGTCCAAAATCATGTTAATATGTGCTTGTGTTATGTATTAACATGTGTCATCATGGAATGAAAATTATATGTAGGAAATATAATTATTCTGAATTTATAAATATTGCATATAAGAAGTATACATAACATGAAATGACATGATCATCCCATATGCAGTCACATCGTTACTTGAGTCAGTGTGTGTGCATGGTGTTGGTTATCTACCATTCTGGTGAATGTATGGTAGTCGGGAAATGTGGACAACGTCCAACCGAGACTCAAACACTCGCTAGAAAAACACAATACTAAATCACGTAGCGTTTTGGTGAAGCAAGACGGGGCGCATCCCTCCTCCCCTCCCTTCGTGGTGAAAGACCCAAATTTCTGCTAGACATATGCGCTGCTTGATAAAACACTAAAGTGTCGTGGAAGGCGTATGGCTTCACGTGAGACCCTCAAAATTCACTACCCATGGTTCTTCTAAGAGATTTGATAAATTAAAATTCTGAGGGTCATTCCAATGGTTTAATTCATTGCGAGAAATATGAATGACTGGTTTTTCAAGAATTTACGCAGGTGTGAGGGAGTCAATGACCCCAAAGTTGTGTGCATGCATAAGGAGTCTTATCTCATGCATGACACCTGAACATCCATAGGATTGCATTATTTATAAGGAATACGATTCGACGTTTATGTACGTTAATGATGCGATGAAGTGGGAGAGCCCTTAGGAAAATTTTTCTAGGTATTGCTCACTCTGGCCGTGAGACCCCCTTTAGGTACTAGTGCATTGTGGAGACGGTGTCTGACGAAAATGTGGATTATGAAGAAGACCATGTGGGTTTTGATATTACTCAAAAAGTAATCCATAAGAATTGTAATTAAATTTTTTTGGAATTATTGTCTAAATAATCGGATATGTAATTATGGTAAGAGGGTTGTGATCGGACTCTTACGGGTTGTAATTACATGTTTTACTTTCATATTTTAGATTTAAATGTGAATAAATGGATCCTCATAAAGGGATGTGTTGAGGTGGTGCCGAGTAACTAGTGTTTCACGGGTAGCGGAGGAGGTCAGATATTAGGATATGGACAAGATGGACCTTGTGTGGCCATTACTATCATGCCAGACCCCGAATTGAGTTATGGTTACTGTGTTGTATGTTTGGTGTAGCTCCTCAACAAAAGCAAGAGACTCATCATTTTAATTTTTTGTGAAAATATGATCCCATATAAATGGGACACAACAACAGAGAGCTGGTCACCCAACTAATGTGTCGACGGTTGTCTACTGAATCCTGATGGGCGCCATAGAAATTATATATAGAAAAATAATTATCCTGAATTATAAATATTGTGATGTAGCATATTGATAGCATGAAATTGCATGATTGTATTTCATATTCACGGTCACACCATGTTAGTCAAGTGGTGTATTGGTATTGGTTATTCACCATTCTGTGAATGATAGCGAAGCTGAAATCGGGACAATCAAAATCAGACTCCACCGATGCATAAAAATAATAATAAATTTCGTGTGTTCAGAAGATGGGCAGATCCACCCCCCCCCTAAGGGCAAAGATCCAAATCAGACTTCGTTAGACATACGATCCAAGAATGAAAGTTCGCGAAAGATTAGAAGGGAGCCTCGTTGAGACCCTGTAAATTAACCCAAATAAACACATGGGTATTTGCAAAATATTGAATAAACTTGGAGAGTTGTCCATCGGGCGAGTTTGATCTAAGTGAAACACCAATGACTAGTTTTCAGCTACTCTGGGCATCAGAGGTGTGAGGGAGTCATTGGACTCGCTGTGGGCATGAGGAGTTCCCATCTCATGCATGACAAGTAACATTCCATATAGTATTGCATTATTTATATGGAATGTGATTTGACGTTTCATATTGTCATCAGATGATTTAAAGGAGTAGCTACTTGTAGGAGAATTTTTCATCTACATCATTTCTACCTTGCAAGGACCTCTTCAGTAATGTAAAATGTGGAGACACTGACGAAAGAAGAATACTGTACCTTGATATTATCTTCAGTAACATTTTTGTGTGCAATTTGTATAAAAGAATTGTAACTAGTTCTTTTGACTATCATTTGGGTTAGCTCAGGTATGTAATTATGATAAGAGGGCTTGATTGGACTTTTATGAACCTGTAATTAAAGCGCTAATCTTCATATCTAGATTTAAAATGTAGAAATTTCAATTCCAGTCTGGTAAAAGTGGATATATATCAGATATGTAATGATGGATCCTATAGGTCATCACTTACTGGCTGAGACCTTGGTAAATACTACTCGCTGAGAATTTGACGGCGCACATGGATATACTATTATATGTTGTAAGGTTGTATGTGAAAAAGCTCCTGAACAGCACTCGCTTCGATTCGCGAAATACTGGGATCCCTATAAATGGGACACAATAGTGTGGTATCTGTCACCCAAATCCATGAATTCGTTGGATTACTGGTTGTGAAACTGGACCGGATTTGGGGCTGCAATCTATTTATCAAGTTTATATAATTATATACTTGTTTATTTTTAATCTTTAAAAGTTTATATTGATCCATAAACTATTTATACAAGTCTTTTTTATAGCTATACAAGTTATTATTTAAGAATACCATTTTAATATCCATTTGATATGATTTTAAGTCAAAATCAACTACCTTCACCAAAACCCTAACCTCTTTCTTTCTCTCATCTTATTATTTCCATTTTCATTAAGTAAATGAATGATTTTTTCCTTTTAGCTTGAATTCACCCTCTATCTCTTTTCACTATTTTTTCACAAAGTTGTTATTCAATAATAATTAGGATTTTTACTTTGTTTTTTTGTATTTTTCAAATGTCTTGTGTTTTATAAAGGCCTTCTGATTTTTCACTATCTTGTCAAGAAGCTCGTGTGTAGGTGACATAGAAACATAAAGTAAATTCGATCAGCATATAAAGCTGTAACCACAATCGCAGTGTGTTAAAAAACTGATCTATATGTATTATAGTAATCATAGAAATTAATGTCAAAAGGGCTCAAGTCATCTTATCGAAAGCTAACTCGATTTCGTCATCCCGTAGTTTTTAGCAAATTCTGATTACTCATGCATATGCTGTATTATATCATAATTAATCAACAAAATTATTTCCTTTAAAAAAAAAAGTCAAATGAACTACCACAACCTGCGACTTTCAAGAAAATATTTCTCTCATCAGTATGGTATATATACCTCCAACACTTCTGAGAAGACTTGAACTAATAATCGCTTCAGGTGCTTAACCCAAGACCAGACCAAATGTAGATATCCTATTAGTTTATAATGTATATTAATATTATTAATATTCATATTATTTGTAATACACAAATAACGGCCTTTAAGATGATAATAATAATAATATATTAAGCCCCGAATAAAAAAATAACAACTTAGTCTGAAAACAAAAGGAAAAAGATGCAAAAAAAAAACCTCGTGTTTTTCCAAATACATCATTTATATCTCAAACTTTTTTTTTTTGGGTCTAAAAATGCCCATGACGTTTATATTTGTAGTTCACTTTAGACCATGTTTAGACATATAGCATTAAAAAGACCAAACAATGTTAATTTAGTTGTGAAAGTTGTCACATCAATTGCTGATGTGGCTAAAATTTTGCCTTAATAAAAGTTTAGGGGTTTAATTTGGGAAAAAACCCTAATCACGGGGAGGAGATCCTAATTATCGGCGATCTTTGATGTTGCTTCAATGGTAGCTGAAATTCAAGGAGTTTTCGGAGAAGAGGGCCTTCAATGTTATTTGAGCCTAATCGTTACCCATCTTCTTATTCGTATGCTCATCTTTATACATAATGAGTGCCCAAGGCGGTAAAGTGTATTTAGGTGATGATTTGCTTTCGAAAACAAACAAAGTTGAGAACTTGACCTTGAAAACAAAAAAATCTTAAATCGCAATCTTTCTTTAATACTCCTTCACAACTTGTGTAGCTTCATTAGAATTTTTTTCTTTTCTCAATCTTATTCCTTTTAAAAGCTCTGCAAAATGTGATCATTGCAGTTTTTTTGATTTATTGTAATTAAGGGTTTTCCCCAAATTAAACCCCAAACTTTTAATATTAAATACGACAAAATTTTAGCGATAACAACAACTGATGTGGTAGCTTTCACAACCAAATTAACGTCGTTTGGCCTTTTTAATACTATTTCTCATGGCAATGACTAAAGTGAGATATAGGGGATAAACATCAAGTGCAAAAGTTTAAAGTGTAAATGATATATTTGAAAAAACGCGAGGGTATTTTTTTTGCACATTTTCCCAAAAACAAAATACTATCATCAAAAGTGTGAGTCGCGGGTACTAATGATATTTTGTGCCCAACCCACTCCACAGTTCTCCGGCGCCCACGTTGCACGACCGTATGGCTCCGCCATGAAGCGTCCACCATTAAAACCACATAAGAAACTTATACTAGAAGAGTGCCTGGGAACCCGCTCCAGATCGATCCCGAGTCCCCCACCGGCCATCTTACCGCATACTTAAATTATATTTTAAAAATATAAAGTAGACATTTATCCTCGACTTCACTTCTGAATCCTTATTCGAAGGATAATCTTTGATAAAAAAAACATATTTTATTCCTTATTTCTCAAAAGGATAAACTTTGCTAAGGGAAAAATAGATTTTATCCCTTATTTCTCAAAAGGATAATCCTTAATAAGGAAAAACATATCTTATTCCTAAATAAGAACTGGGATTTGGGAACAGAGCCCTATAAATTGGAAAGATCCCCCACGGAGTAGAGGTATGCAATTCCAACTATCTCAACCACCTTTTTCTTCATCTCTATATTGTTAACTTAATCATCGAAGAGGTGGCCGACACACCGTCCCCGGATGGCCCTTTTTGAAGGTTCACATTGCGCAGCTGATGGCCCAGAGATCAGACAAACAAATTGGTTCTTTCAATTGGCACCGTCTGTGGGAAATCGAACAAAAAGTCTCTCTGACGATTGGCAAGAGCTTGGCTCCAATGGCTATCCAGTAGCCCTTCGTCACTTGGAGCTCGGTTAATCCCCCATTCCACATCTGATTCGTCCGGGGCAATCGCAATGTCATGCAACCCAGTGATCTAGTCGCCAGAAGATAAATTCCTTCATTAGCGTCAGGGCATGAAGAGAAAGAAGGAGGAACAAGAAAGAAAGATGAAGGAGTTGCAAAGTCATGTTGAACGCTCACAGCGAGATAATGACTAGTTGCGGACTTAGATTAGAGAAAGCCGAGAACCTGGAAGAGGTATTATCAATAAAGATTCCTTTAAAGCATTTTCTATCAATCTTTAAAATAGCCCACTTACAAAGTCCGGGTAAGGTTGATGTCCCATCGGCCTAGTATGGTTGATGCCCAACCGGTTCATTACAAAGTTTCGTGGCAACATGTCCCACCGGGCCCACAATATGGTCATGCCCAACTCGGTGCATTACAAATTTCGTAAGCTGATGTCCCACGCCCAAGATGCTGATACCTAGCTGGTTCATTATAAAGCCCGGGTAAGGTTGATGTCCTACCGGCCCAGTATGGTTGATGCCCGGTTGGCTCATTACAAATCCCGGGTAAGGTTGATGTCCTACGGGTACATAAGAGTCCAAACTGTGGCTCTAAGCCTACTGACACTTTCTTAATGCCAGACTTTGGCTCTAAGCCGTCTGGCACTTTTAAAAGACCAGACTATGGCTCTAAGCCGTACCGAACTTCTTTAACGCTAAACTTCACTTCTGCCCGCTCGACACTTTCTAAATTTAAATTTCCAAGCCCATCGTGAGACTTTCAAAAGACCAACCGTGGTCAGAAGTTTGTCGGCACTTTAATGCCAAACTTCTCGACTCGCCGCTTGACACTCTCAGCTGCATCAGGGCTCTAAGCTTGTTGGCAATTTCTTAATGTCAAACTTCTAGCTCTAAGCCATTTGGCACTTTCTAAAGGCCAGACTTGTGGCTCTCCTAAGCATGCCCCAAACGGCGCAGGCGCAGCAGGATACGTAAAAGAAGGCCCGAAGACTCTCAAGGTCTCCGAAGACGCAGCCGCGCGCTGGTCGAGAGGAGTCGCAGCCGTCAAGGGCAGTGACACATGCGCACAAAGTGACTACTATTGACCGGCCAAGCCAAGAGGCTTCTCGAGGCTAGAAGCCCCCACGAGCGCTGACGAGGAGCTCAACAAGCTTCATGACCTCAGAGGGATTTGTCAGCCGTAGGGGCGAAGGATAACATACGTAGACGAGGCCCGCACCCAATGGGCCTCCTAGTGGCTTGCCTTCCAACGCAAGGCTTCCTGAGATTTCCTGCATTTCTAGAGTTCAACATCCATCTTTCCTCGATTGAGGAGGTGTATGAATCCTGCTCTGGCCGATCGGCCGAGCCCCAGTGGCCCCTGGAACAGGCTCCCTCGTCTCGATGATCTTCGAGTGAGAGTTCCCCTCCGAGGCCAACTCTCCCCGCTCTGCCCAATTAGCCCGGGCCGACCCCCTTACCTCCGTGAATCTGAGGCCCGACCAGCACTCACTTTTTATTTTAACCCCTCGTTATTTCCGCACCGACGCCCGGATTTTGTGGTATTGTTTCTCGACATCGACCTTTCGCGATATTTAGAGATTTATTGATTAATTTCATCGTTCTTTATTGTTTCTACGCAACTGAAATGGTTGCTCCCGGGTTCTGCTCTGAGTCATGAAATTCGAACCGAAGCTATCCGCTCTCGGTCAAATGCTTCACTTTTTGCAGTGCCTAAGCCCGTAAAACAAGCCACGGGGTTCCCCAAGGCGAGGCTCACCTTCCGAGCCAAAATGGCCCCGGGCTACAAGCGCCTCCTGCCAAGGCTTCGAAAAACTGGCTACCGCACCTTGAAACAGGCCACATGGCTCTTTAATATCCCTCCTCGAAAGCGCGCTTTAATGTGTTTGTGGGGAATCGGAGCATATCATGCGGAGTTCCCAAGGTCCAAAGCTTCTTTATAAGTAGTTGCCTTCCTTCGATGGGGTGTAAGTATAATTATGCTCCCATTTTCTTCCTTGGCTCTCGACAATGTCCGGTTTCTCGTATGATGAAGTATCGTATTCACCGCCCCCGCACGTCGTCACCTGGCGCCCACAGCCGTAGCTCGTCTCGCTCCGCCGCTTGTGGGAGTCAGTGGTTTTTCCTGCCTCCCTATGGGGCTGTGCGGTTCCCCAGTCCCGTCATTGATGGAATCGCTGGATCGGGAGCACTGTGAGGGGGAAGTGTATGCTCGCAGGGAAAACTTTTAATTCCCACTTTCTCCATTATTCCTTCCTCCCCTCTTTTCTCCCTATCCCCCCTTTTTCTCTTTCTCTTTCTCCTTTATTTTCTCTTTCTTCTTTTCTTTCTCTTTCTTGTGGTTTTTGCCTTGATCAGGTGCCGGGTCGATGTGAAGAAATCGCCTTTTGCCGATTGTACTTTTTGAGATGTGGAGAACGACTTTGTCAGACAGAATTCTTCTCGAGATGTAAAGAAAGATTTTGTAATCCTCTGAGGTGACTGTAACTTCCCTGAAATGAAATTTTGTATTTGTGTTATGTGACTTCTCAGAGCTTCTACCAGCCGAGCTCCTTGCTATCTTTTTTCTCTTCTTTTTCTTTGTGGGTTTTCTTTCGAAGTAGAGAACCTGCTTCACGCCGCCAGGTAGGAATGGCTCTCAGCTGGACCGTAATTTCTATATTAATTGACTCTTTGAAATAAAGAATGATCTCAGAAACATGTGCTTTCGCACCTGCACTATCCGAGCCGAGCTCATAACTTTATCATTATGTCTTATTCTTTGACCCACAATAATATTAAGCAGCCTAAAAACGAACATAGATACTGTTATTTGAAATCAAAAAGTTGGATACTTTATTAAAGACTACATTCCGAGGTCTTATTGGTAGAATCGTTTGAGGCACTCACCGCCCATGAGCGGGTAGGGTTTCTTCTTTTTTCTTCTCGCTTTGGGAGTTCGAGGCCGCCGGACTATGTGCATGATACGCCGATATAGGGCCCTTCCTGACCGGGTCCCAACATGGTCTTTCCGCCGGGTAGTTTTTTTAACTGTAATGCCGCTTAGAAGCTGTGGTCAATTTCTTCTGGCCATAGTATCTGGCCGTCTTTCAGGAAGTCCTTAGCACTGCTCGTGACTCCGCTTCACGCTTTTCTTCCAGGAGGTCTAAGTTTAGGCAAAGAGCCTCTTCGTTGTGTTCGGCGCTCGCGAACTTGATCCTTGGCGACTTTAATCCGACCTCGACAGGAGCTAATGCTTTGGTGCCAAAGGCCAGAGCGAATGGGGTCTCTTGAAAGGTTGTCTTCACGCTGTACTCAGATGCCCATAACACCCTTAGAGCAGATATACCCATTTCCCTTAGATTCTGGGGTTTAGCTCCTTAGCCGCCTCGAGAGTCCTTATAGTGACCTTTTTGTTTGCCCATCGGGATCGTGGATGAGCCTCGAGATGAGTAGTAGTTTCTGGATTCCAGTTCGCCGTTAAATCCCCTCGAACTTAGGGATCGTCGAACCAAGCTTCTAACTCGAGGAACCCGGATCCCGAACTCTGCATATTATAGAACGCCGCACGGTTACGCACTTTATGTTCGTGATTGTCTAAGGGTTCGACCACCCATCAAAGTAGTCCACACCACAATGATAAATTTGCATCGCCCTTCCAACGAGCAGGGTCCCAATATGTCTGTGGCCCCTATCGCTGAAAAGGCTAGGACTTGGTGATTGATGTCAGTTGGCCTCGGGATGGGAGATGAGAGATCTCGCATGCTCCCCGACAAACTCTTTGCATTTTCCGACCGGGGCCTGCGGCGCCCCGAGTACTGGGGGCGCACATCCCCGGCCTCAAGGTTTTTTCCCCGCTTAAGGTTCGAGTCTGGCTGTGGCGCTGCCATAGACCCTTCATGTACTTCCCCTCGAGTATGTAATTACGCCTCTCCTTCCCTACGCACTAAGAATGGTCAGAGAAACCTCGCGATAAAGGGTCCCCTAATGAATGTGAATCTTGCCGACCTTGCTTTGAGTTTGGATACCTCCTTTGGGTCGCTTAGCAATGTTCCTTCTACTAAGTAATACCAGATGGGGTCCATCTAGATCGGTTCGGACATCACAGGGGAGACTTCTCCGTTGTCGATGTTTATTGAGGGTTTTGGGAGGTGCTCACTGTGCATCACTACCCAGTCTTCCACGAGGTCAGCTGCGCTTGCAAGGTATCACCGAGAATTCTCCGCTCTTAGTGTCACTGCTCAATCAAAACCTGTATGAACTTTAGAAAACAAACCCCCACTCCTCCTCCGAGGCACAGATCATCTTCTCCTCACCCTCCTCGGGGCTTTGTATGTGTCTCTATTTGTTTTACTAATAATGGAGTCACCGCTCACTTCCGCCTGATCGCCTAGCCGGAGTGGGCGAGGTTAAGCCTCCCCAACTATGATGCCTCATATTCGCCCCCTCGTTATCGGGAGGATCGAAGACGAATCTAAGGGCGATATTTCACATTTATCCCGCTTCGAGAGTCGATCAGACCCGCACCTCTTCCCCGCATCGGGCGTACTCGTTCATGAACAACCCCACGGGAGAGGCTCTGGGCGCCGCTTAACAAATGCCTTCAAGTAGCATCGCTAAGGTGAATTCTATGATGAAATCTACCAAGATCTGCCTTTTTATTGTTGTCCTTGGTTTATATTTGATGTCAAACTCACTCAACTCTGCGCCCACTTTATCACCGTCCGTAGGTTTTATGGTTTGGCGGCATTTGTTTCCATCTGATATTCGACTTCATGGTGAGCTTCGGGAAGTAAAGTGCCTGAGCTCGGATGCAGTTACAACTAAGATTCAACTTCTCCATCTTTGGATATCTTCCCCTCCGATCCTCTCTCAAAGCTCAAATTTAAGAATAGTGGTACAAGCTGTTGCACCCTATCCCGCTCTCTGACTAAGGTGGCACTAGTTGAGAAGTCCTAAACTGGCCAGAGAGTGAGGAGTTCTCCCAAGGGCTGGCCAGAACTGGAGAGCCTCAGGTTTTGCGCCGTGAACGCTCCCCCGCAGCTGGGTGCATCCCATTGGAAGGCCTTTTCAGAACCTGAAAGAAAGGCTAACATTTGTCGTTGACCTTGACACGGCGCCCTGCCAGCCTATTCTTCCACAGCTGAATTTCCTTAATGCTCAAGGTGGCAAAGATGTCGAAAGCACAACCTTTATCTTGTCTGGGTTTGCTTATATTCCTCGGCTGTTGACTATAAAACCCAAGAACTTCCTAGCTGAGACTGCCAAGCACTTAGGGTTTAACTTCATGTTATAGCTTTTCAGGACTTGGAACGCCTCGGCTAGGTGGGTTTTGTGGAGCTCGGCCTTAATTGATTTTACCAACATGTCGTCTATATATACTTTCATAGACACTCCAATTTGCTTCTGGAACATCCTATTTACCAACCTTTGGTAGGTGGCTTCCTCGATTCTTAGTCCGCTGGCACACCCGATAGCATGTTCCTTGCCCAATAACGAAGAGGTCTTCTTGATCGTCGGGATCCACCGATCCGTTATAATGCAGAAAGCGGCCCATGAAGCTGAGGAGTTCATGATCGGCTGTGGCGTCCACTATGAGGTCAATCAGAGGTAAAGGAAAGCTATCTTTTGGGTAGGCCTTGTTGATATCTGTGAAATCGATGCAAAGCCGCCACTTACCGTTTGCTTTTTTGACGAGAACAACGTTGGCCAACCACTCAGGATATTCTACCTCCCCGATTGCATTTGCTTGGAGGAGCTTGTTGTCGACCTTTTCATTAATCGCCGTCTTTTTGCAGTGGCAAAACTTTTCTCTTTGCTTGAACTGGGCTTAAAGGATGGGTTGACGCTCAGCCCGTGTGATTACCGGCAGTGGTCAATTCCGCCTTGTCTTCCCCGCCTGCAGTAACACCTCTATGTTCTGCTTTAAAAAGTGGATAAGGAGGCTTCTGACGTCTCCGCCAGCTTAGATCCTATGTAGACGAGGTGTTTTGGCTAGTCGTCAAGCTATATAGGCTTTAGTTCTTCTGAGGGCCCAGGTCGGGTGCTTACCTCATCTCGTATATCGAGCTCGTCCATGTAGATGTTGTCGACCATTTTGCTTCATTGATCGAGTAACAATCCCCGCCACGCTACCGATTTCGAACCATTCCCACCATTTGCAAATAAATTTGATAACCATGTGATAGGCGGAGGGGATGCCCTTATGGCATTGAGAAAGGGCCTGCCCAGTAATATATTGTAGAATTTTTCTATCCAAAATTGAAATAGCCATGAGCTCCTAATAAGACAGATTTGGGTAACAAAGTTTTTGTTACATTTGGAATGTTTTCTGCTTTGGGGAAAGAGAAAACAATCAATCAGATTATGTCTAATTACCGCTCACCAAATCAAGTAAGGCCATCCTAACTCAACAAGTCCAACGACTGAAAAATAAGTAGTAACAACAGAAAATCTTTCTTCACTCCTCACAGGAGGACTACATAACACCTTTGAAAAAAAACAAAAAGGCATCTCTCATTATTCTTTTAAACTGGGAAGAAACAAAGAAATGCCCCAAAATCATACCCATGTGTAACATCCTGCTTCTAAACCACTAGAAAATATGTTCCATTGTCCTTGAACCTTCCTGAGAAGATCCAGTCAAGAAATCCTGCCCATACTATTTTGTATAATGAGAAGTAAAGCTTTAGTGTCATTGTAGGAGATTTGTTGCCTTCCTAAAGGCTCTGTTTCATTATTCATTTATCTGTAATGTTCTTTCAGTTGTGAAATTTGTTTGCTTCTCCCTTTGAAAGTGATTTTCCCATTAAGCTAGTTCATAGAGGGTAATTTCATCTAGGTATTCCTTTCAAGGAAATGAAATAGTTCTTCCTGGAAATAAAAATAATACAAAATAAAATGAAAATAAAAACTGCCCAAACTAATATATTAACCAAATCTCATAGCTAAAGGCATTCATTTAATTTCTTGAATGCAAACTAACCAGCCTGCCAATTTTATTAGATGAATTTAACCATTAACCTCAAAGGCATATTCAAGATGTCACAGTAGAATGCATGGGAAAAGACTTCCTGCTACAACAAGATACTTCAAAAATGATCCTTTTGCAAGCAGTGTTTCCCAAAATAGAATTCATAAAACTAGAGCGATGGAAAAATTTTGTGAGACATAAAGAAGCAGCATGCTCAAGAAAAAGAAAAGGGGGAAAGAAAGGAAAAACTAATTAACAAGGAAGATGAACCCAACAAAGGGATTCTAAGATGTGCTTACATAACAACACAAGAAAAGAATGAACAAGACTTGGAATGAGAATGAATGTCTTTAAGATTTATCAGCAACAAAAAATGAATTTCATCACCAAAAGTCAAGCAGCATCACTCAAGGACAAGATAGAGGATAAACATCAAAGATATTTCAGTCATGAACCAACTAACAAAGGATGCAGAACTAATTGGAAATTTCAGGTAAAGGCAGCACAGGTATAAAAGGAAGATGAAAGAATAATATGG
This sequence comes from Tetrastigma voinierianum, assembly GCA_016808115.1. NCBI lineage: Eukaryota > Viridiplantae > Streptophyta > Magnoliopsida > Vitales > Vitaceae > Tetrastigma > Tetrastigma voinierianum. Next base: position 156,895 of record JAEQBH010005217.1, read on the forward strand.
ATCATGATCATGACAAAAGATGCCATTGTATATAGTTTGTTTAAGCATATAGCCACAGGGACTTGAACACTGAAGAAGAGGTTCACTTAACAAACCACATATTATTGGAAGAGGCTTTATTGAGTTATAAAAAACAGACAAGAGAGCTAATAAATTGAACATTCACTGAAATATGTAGTCATCCATATATTCCTTTTTTTTTCTTTTCTTTCTTAAACAAGGAAACAAAATGATTTGTTTAAGCAGGAGGCAATTATAAGCAGGTACAAAGTCAATGAATTCTGTAACCTGCTTCGGCCAAAGTACAGAACTTCGCTTGAATTGTTGCAGTACATGCTCCACCACACGAAAGTGATCTGCTTGACCCTTGGCAACAAGAGTTATCTGCTGTTCAATGAAACTTCGAATGTCTGGCAAACAAAGATCTGGATCAATGCATTGATAGCCTCTTATTAGGCAAACCCCCAAGGCAGTTGGAACCAACTTCCTTCCAGCTTGTACCTGCAATCTTAAGGCAAATAGAAAATCTGAATTTCGAAACATGCATTATATGACATAATTTTCCACGTTTAAATGCTCACAAGAATCAAAATTTTCAGTGGTAAAGATTATCACAAACCTGCACAAAGTTGCGTTCACATATGTTGTTGATATGCACAGGAATGGATGCATCTGTGCCTATCCCATTCTTTTCCATTAGGGATATCAGCTCACTTTCAGTAAGATAATCAGGAGGACTGGTTTTCCCCTATAAATTTCATAAACAGTTAATAAGTAGTTATGAGAAATATTAGTAGCATTTTCAACATCCAGGTTTTACATCATAATATCTGATCTTTAGTCTTTCCTTCTTTTTACCCTTTCTCTACCCACTCCACTTCACTACACCCTTCTCCAAAGTGCACCTTGAAAAGGAGAAGCATTTAATTATATCATGTAGAAAACAAGAAGTGAAGAATGGAGGAACAAAGTGCACCTGGAGCTCGGCCTTTTACCACTTCCTTCATATGGCTGAGCTCTGTGAGTTCCACCTTCCAGTCCCACCTTCCCTGCGCCTCGCTGATAAAGGATGGGTCCATTGCCTCTGTTGTCCCTACCATACTTCCCCTCATTGCGATTCTCTCCAGGTGGTTTGTAAGGGTCATGCTCCCTGACTTGGCTAGTTTCTTCTTCTCCATCTACTTCTCGAGAAGGGTCGAGGTGTTGCTGTTCTTCTTGGGTAATGGTGTTTTGGCCTTCTCGAGCTTGTTGCGCTCCCACTAAGCAGATCTCCGCCTCGTGAGTTGCTCCAACTCTCTCAAGAAATATTGGCTCTGCGGAGACGGAGTTCCATCCTACTCCAGATAGTGTGTAGAGTTTCGTGCGCCCTGAGGTCTACTATTTACGCTGCCTCACGGGTCTCAGCTACTTGTATCATGGCTCCCGTCAGAAACCCGAGTTGATACCATCACTACCAAGAGATCACTTATTTGTAAAGGAAACTGCCTCACGCATCGAGCCAAACTCGATGATGTTTTTCTCAATCGTATAAAAATAATAATATAAAAAGAAAATCAAACATAATCAAAATTCTTCAAAATTTTACATTTTTCAAAATTTTTAGTCCTTATATGATGAAGAGAAACGTATTAAATGGGTTTTAATAAACGTATAAAATTAATTTTTTTACGTTTAAACTTATTTTTTATTTTCCTCTAAATTTTATTTCCTTCCACTTTTCCTCGATTCCAAATGCCGCCTTAGTATTTTTTTTTTTTTAATATTTTTCGAGTTCTAAACGAAGTCTATAAATCTTAATCTTTAAGTCTGCCTTCGATCGAATATTTGTTTATTTAAGTTTATATACCATATATTTTGGTGAATTTTGATTATATTTGATTTTCTTTTATATATTATACTATGAAACCAAACATGAGAAAAAAATATTAAAGAAAATGATTTTCTTATATTTGGTTTTATCGTATAAAATATAAAAGAAAATCAAATATAATCAATATTCTTCAAAATTTTATATTTTTTGAATTTCTTAGTCCTTGTATAATGAATAGAAACAAATAAAAAGAGTTTGAATAAACATATCAAATTAATTTTTTACGTTTAAACTTATTTTTTATTTTCCTTCAAATTTTATTTCCTTTTACTTTCCTAGGTTTCAAACGTTGCCTTCGTATTTTATTTTTCTTTCCTTAATACTTTTCGGGTTCCAAATGAAGTCTAAAAATCACAGCTTTAAGTCTGTCTTTGATCGAATATCTATTTATTTAAGTTTATATACCATATACTTGTTTATTTTTAATCTTTAAAAGTTTATATTGATCCATATAAAACTATTTATACAAGTTTTTTTATGGCTATACAAGTTATTATTTAAGAATACCGTTTTAATAACCATTTGATATGATTTTAAGTCAAAATGAACTACCTTCACCAAAACTCTAGCCTCTTTATTTCTCTCATCTTATTCTTTCTAGCCCATTTTCATTAAGAAATGAAGGGTGATTTTTTGGCTATTTTTTACATGAATTCACCCATCTACATCTCTTTTCTACTATTTTTCTTTTTCAATATAGTTATTATTCCACAAAAATCAAGGATTTTTACTTTGTCATCGTCTTGTGCGGTGTGTTTTTACGGGCGATTTTATTGGCCATCTGTCATAGCCGCTTCTCGTGTGGGTGATACGAATGACAAAGCAAATTCGATCAAGACATCGCTAATCATACCGTTTGATCGCGTAACCCGGATCCATATGTATTATAATTATCATAATTATCAAATATATGTGCTTTAAAGTTTCATTCCATCAACAAGCACTATTAACTCGATTTTCATAATATCCTCTGTAGCTTTTAATAATTGATTATTTGTTTTATAATCGAATGTATCAAGCACTCAATCAATAAAATTATTCCCTTTACAAAAGAAAAAAAAAGTCAAAATGAACTACCACAACTATGACTTTCGAAGAAAATATTTCTCTCTCTCTCTCCCTTTATATATATACTAGAAAAAAAAATCAAGGATTGGATAAACCTCCAACACTCCTAAGAGGACTTGAACTAGTAATCACTAGGAAGCGAACCCAATACTAGACCAACAGAAGTATCCTAAGACTTTATGTAATGCATATTAATATTATTAATATTCATATCATTTGTAATAATAAATAATTATTTGAAGATGATAATAATAAGAATATATTAAGCCCCAAATAAAAAAATAACAACTTAGTCTGAAAACAAAAGGAAAAAGCTGCAAAAAAAAAACCCTCGTGTTTTTTCAAATACATCTCAAACTTTTTTTTGGTCTAAAAATGCCCATGACGTTTATCTTCGTAGCTCACTTTAGACCATATTATGACATATAGCGTTAAAAAGGCTAAACGACATTAATTTAGTTGTGAAAGTTTTCACATCAACCGTTGATGTGGCTAAAATTTCGTCCTAATTAACATTAAAAGTTTGGGGGTTTAATTTGGGAAAAAACCCTAATCACAGGGAGGAGATCCTAATTATCGACGATCTTTGATGTTGCTTCAATGGTGGCTGAAATTCAAGGAGTTTTCGAAGAAGAGGTTTCCAATGCTATTTGAGCCAAAATCGTTACCCATCTTCTCCATTCTATGCTTATCCATGCTTACATCGAGTGCCCATAAGGTAAAGTGACTCTCTTGGTCGATTTTTGTTTTGGTTCCTGAGAAAAAATTGGTGAGGTAGATGAGAGAGAAAAAAAAAATGAAAAGATGAGTATGATGACGATATTTTTGTTTTGGTTTTTGATAAGGTTTTATGGATCTATACAGAATCAAGGTTTCTAGAATTTTTCATCAAGTTTTTCTTCCTAATGATGATTTTTTTTTCTCGTAAAACAAACGGGGGTTGAGAACCTGACCAAACAAAAAAAATCACTTCTTAAAATAGTTTGGAACATCTCACTCATAGGCTTTAGGTTGGAAACGGATCTGTACAGAATCAAGGGTTCCAGAATTTTCCATCCCATTTTCGTTCCTAGTGATGATTTGTTTTCTCAAAAACAAATGGTGTTGAGAACTTGACCTGAAAACAAAAATTTCTTAAATCGCAATCTTTCTTTAATACTTCCTTCACAACTTGTAGCTTCATTAGAATTATTATTTTCTTTTTCTTGGATCTCATTCCTTTAAAGTTTCACAGAACAGGATTTCATTACAATTTTTTGATTTATTGTAATTAAGGGTTTTCCCTAAATTAAACCCCAAACTTTTAATATTAAATAGGACGAAATTTTAGCGATATCAACAACTTATGTGATAGCTGCATCGCCTCTAAAATACCTTACCGCCGTAACACGTTTATGTGATGTTAAAATAAATAAAATGAAATTTTTTCCGAAATTTAAATCCTAAGAATCGAAAAATATACAACCTGAAAATTTTACAAGAGCCAAATAAATTTGAAAAAAAAAGTCAAACGGGGACCTAAGGGTCATAAATAAAGAATGTAATTGCCAAAATGTAAATGAAGTGAAATGAAATTAAAATGAAAGTGAAATGAAGTGTTAAAATGGCAAAAATGAGAAAAGTGTAATTAGTGTATAGGCCAAACAAGGCCTTGTGAAGAATTTTGACTTAAGACCAAATTTGGTCTTGTAAAATGGCATAACTCTTATTTGTGCATTTTGGGTTTGGAGAGAAAGAGAGACACGATCGAGAGAGAACATGAGTAGTTTGTTGATGATTTCTTTTCCACGTAAACAAGAGATGAAGTGATCAAGAAGGAGGAAGAAGAAAGAAAAGAGAAGAAAAGCCTAAAGGTAAAAAAAAACTAAACCCTAACCCATTTTCTTGAGTTTGAGTTGATGAAAACCCCAACCTTTGAGGTTAAAGGTATTTGTATTGGTTGTAGTTGAATTAGGGGTTGTTTTGGGTTGGTTTTTGAATAGTATTGTTGGTTTGGGTTGGTTTTGAAGAATGTTTGTAAAAGGGAATGTTGGGTTTTCAAAGGAAATATTGTTAAAATTTGAAGCCAAAACCCAATGCTGCTTTTTACGATATGCAAAGCAAGTTTATAATCATCCAAATGAAATGATTCCAATTGATAAAGAACCATAAAAGATAGGACTACAAATGTATAGAAGGAACCAAGAGAAAATTGTAGCACTATGGCTCCCAAATATGGGCTTAAAGGTGAGTTTGGGTAGCTCAACGTATGCCCCCGTTTGGGTGGTAGTTGTGGTGTGTTTTATTATAAAATGAGTTTTCACTCATCCAAATTGAGTGATTCAAAATTTTAGGTAAACTAGACTTCTAGGAAAATAATTTATTTAAAGGAAGTGTATGCAAATTGTAATTGTAAGTGTCCGTAAATCAAAGCTTTTGACCTATAATGCCATTCTGCTTTTGCAAAATAAAGCAAGCCTAGATGTAAAACGCAATAACTCGAGTTCGCGGATCCAAATTGATGATTCAATCAAGAGAAGAAAACCTTAGAACCATAGCTTCAAATGAGTTAAAAGAAACATTACCACTTATGGAGTTAAGACCCCATAAATCGAAAAAAACAAGCAGTGATCCAATGAGATATTATGACGGACGCTTCACATTGAAATGCCGTGAATTTGAGCTCGCCATCCAAATGATAGACATATCATGACCCTACTAAATAAAACTCCTAGAATAACCCATCAATATGTGATTGTCATCGATTTGAATACACAATTTGTTATATGAATGTGATTAAAGCTCTAGATTCAAAATGGAATCAAAGAGACGATTTTTGGTTTGTTCTCAAACTCTCTCTCTATTTCTAAAATATTTGAATAATTACGAAATGATTGACAAGAAAGTGCATATTGATTTGTGTTTGAAATTATTTATGTTAAGTGATTTTAGACAATTGTTTGTGAAACAAATTTGCATAAGAAAATGTACAATGTAGCAAATGCCTATTTGCATACAAATGTGTATATATACTATTGTAAATTGTATTGAATGATTTTATCGTACCAAAATAATGTTAATTATTAGAATTGTTAAGGATAAATTGGTATACTAATAAGAGTTGAACAACGTACTATCAAAGTACACCATCCGTAACACTCGCACAAAGATAGGTAGTGTACACCAAATCAAAGTACATATATATTTCTCATATATATACCGCCCGCAGCCTCACGACTGCGGCGGTGATTCGCTATCCTCGCGTAATCAGCGCATTTGCGCACCCGAAGACAAATGATAATAGATCGAAGCGCATTAATGAAATAAATGATTTTCTTTCTTTTCCGCCTATGAAATGGCGAATGCAGTATTTATCAATGAATTGTAATTTATTTGGCTGAATAAATATATAGATACGCATCAGATCGCATTGGTCACGAAAAATTGTACAAAAGCATTGTTTTTATAAATACGTGCTGTGGCTTCGGGATTTAAATGAAATGAAGAGAGAAGAACCGCATGAACCACTACACAAAAACGCTTAGCGCATTGTTTTATCAATCTAGCAAAGTCTTGTTTAATAGGTACAAGAATGAAGACCGCACAAGCACAGAGCCAACGTCAAAGACATTCAGAGGATAAGTAAAACTCCGCGACACGCATGCATAAAATTAAATTGACTATTTTTGTATAAAGTATCTTGTGAAAGTTAAATTTTGATTCTATTTTGTAAATATTTTTTATATTGAAAACTCTGATAAATTTTGTAAATGATGGTACAAATGTGGGAGTTATCTCAAAATGATGGGCCTTCCGCAAAATGTTTAGTTTTCGCAAAAATGTTTAATGTATATTTTTATGTATACCCAATGAGTATTTGAAATGCTTTTGGTATTGAAAATGTATTCGCATATGTATTGATTTTTTTTTGCATTTGGATTGGAAATGAAAGTGAGGACCGCATTTCCCTAAATTTGGTTCGGACCCGCCAATCAGGTCAAGTAGGGTACAGGGCGGCGATCGGGAACTTACAGCTTTCATAGCCAAATTAACGTCTTTTGGCCTTTTTAATACTATCTCTCATGGCAATGACTAATGTGAGATACAGGGGATAAACATCAAGTATCTTTTTATACAAAAAAAAAAGTTTAAAGTGTAAATGAGATATTTGGAAAAACGCGAAAAACGCGAAAGAGTTTTTTTTGCACATTTTCCTGAAAACAAAATACTATCATCAAAAGTAGTAGTGATAATATAGATGTTCATATCATGATTTATAATTTACCACTAATAACAATGACAATAAAAATTATATATAATAGTATTTGATAGATTTAATTTTTTCATGTTATCGTCCATAATTTTAGGTTATGTTTGACTTTTCGAAACCACAAATGAAAGAAAAAAAAAAATTTTTAAGAGAAAAATAATTATATGGATTCAAACTAGTAATACATCGATATAAACATAAAGTCAAAATCGCTGTACACAAAGTGAAAAACAAATATTCAGTTAATAGCATAATAAATCAAGTAAAGTCTATATATTTGATATTACAATTGTAACTAAATACCTATGACTATATTTTTGCAGAATATTGACAATTATTGATTTGATTTATTGTCTTTGATCATATATACTTTGCTTGTTTGAATTGCCTATACACAAATAAACGTTGTACCAAGACGATACAACCACACGTTGCACCACGATGATGAAAAACAAAACGTTGTACCAAGACGAAACAACCACATGTCGCACCAAGACAACGACTAAATCACAAAAAAATAAAAATAAATGAAAACTTAGATCTGTATGGAATAACCACTTTATTGAGAAATAAAATTATGGAAAGAGGTGTAGAGGGGTGATATCAGGACAAAAGTGTTAAAAAAATCACCTCTCATTACTTAAGAAAAATAGTCTATCAAAGAAAAAGTTGAGAGAACAGAAGGTTGGCATAGGAGGAAGAGAGTCCACGATCGAGTCCCAATGGACAACTCAGGAAACATAATACTAAGGGATAATACAAAGTGAAGAAGAAAAAATTATATTGTGACTTAGGACCAGTTTGTTAGTGCTTTTTGAAAGTGTTTATAATCCTAAAAACGTTTTTAGGAAAAAAAAATAGCATTTGGTAATATTTTGAAAAATGTTTTTTTAAAGCTAAATATTTTAATTACAATGTAGTAAATTGTCCCAATTGTAACTTGAACACGAGACACCTCCCTATGCCCTAGTGCTTTTTTAAAAGAAACACTTTAAAAGTTTTTGTATGAACCTAAAATACCTATTTATTTATCCTTAAATATCTATTTATTTATCCTTAAAATATCTAAAAGTTATATATGACTTAACAACTAACTAAGAGGGAGGGTGAATTGATTTTTCAAAACTTTTATAAATTCATTTAAGAAATTTCTAATTTAATTCAAGAAATAAATAAATAAGATAGAATATGCAAATCTCATATTTTATAGTAGTTTGAAGTACACCTCTTTGCTTTTGTGTCCAAATTCCCTTCTCAACTAACCTTCAATTAGCAGAGTTCGCTTAGTGTCGTTATAACCCCAGCTTTTCTTTTTTACATTTGATTTCCACCTCAATGGGTACTACAAATCCTTCTTCAAGTTATACATTTATTACTGAGCCATCGTTAATGCTCAATGAGATTCTCTCTCTCTAACTCTTAAGATGGATCAAATGCAACTCAAGTTATGATAGAATGATGTAAGGTAAATTCTTATATCATATAAGTGAAATGAATGCACTAAAATCTAGATTGATAATTTAATAAAGAGAAATGGTGGTTGAGAAATGCAACAAGTCTTATTACAATAAATGATCTCAAAACATAATAAATAGAGGAACTCTGGCAACAATTGTTATTGACCGACGATCGTGGTTAGACCAACCGGTCATTTATTCATTAAATGCACTACTCGTCAGGCATTTACACGTAAGTTACCATTTTCATAGCCGCCGACTCGGGGCCAATTATGTTATCGACGATCATTTATTTCATTTTGTTCCCAAGTAAAGGAGTTTACCTGATCCAACCAATTGTTACACAATCCTCACACTCCTGAATCGATCATTGAGCCGGCTCACCAATTCCAAAAAGGTTACTTGACCTAAAAATGGTCGAGATACACATCTTAGTTGCTGCTAACTCCATTGGTCTTAATTAACCCTGGTGAAACTACAATCAAATCGTTGACTCGCCTAACTCGGGGTTGACTATAAATGCTAAAACTCTTGTTTTATTTAGATAATTTCTAAACCTTATGTGTTTCATTGCAACACACTTTAAGATTATAAAACCTAAAGTTTTATGCTCAAATTCAAGTTTTCAAAAGGATATGCAATTTTAGATTTAAAAATGAGTTATGAGTAGGGTTTGAAATGTCACGATATATCGTCGATATTGCGGAGATATATCGTCGATATTGCGGAGATATATTGTCGATATTTCGGAGATATATTGTCGATATTTCGAGTATCGGTCCATCCCTACACAATATCGGGTATTGATAATCGAATTAGGGAAAAATAGAAAAATATCTAACAATATCGTTGATATATCTATGAAGCATCAATACATCGGCGACAATGTTGATTGGGTTTAGTGCGTGGAATGATGTAAGCTTGTCAAGCAGCAAAAAGCGAGCATTTGGCTGGGCCATATATCGATCAATATCGATGATATATTACTGATGTATCAGTGAAAAAATCGACGATAAATTGGACACATGGACTTCTAACATCCTGTAGGATCTAACGGCCAGATTTGAATGTTGTGTTGATCCAACAGCCAAGAGTGAATCTGGCATATTCCTTAGCTTCCAATGGTCATATTTTTTATATGATGGTGGAGTTTGAATTTGTGACTTGATCCAACGGTTATGAATTAATTATAACGGTTAGATCAAGATCTAATGGTCATATTTTATCCAAAACCAAATCCAACGACCATAATTATTTTCTAATGGCTATTTGACCATAAAATGACAAGTTTGACTCCAAAAAATCTATTAATAGCCTTAAAATCACTCATTTTTTTTATATCATACTCATCCAAGCTCTATATTTTTATTGATCTCTCTCAAATATTCTTAATTTGGGCAAGTCTTGGACTCTTGCTGTTGAAGAATTTTTTATATCAATTATTGGTGTTCAAGTCTTCATTTAATACAATATTTATGCAATTTAAGGTATGTTTCTATGCTAATTAATTTATTTTTACATTTGTGCAATTTAGTAATTAAATTTAAGTTTGTATATGCATATGTATATGTTAATTTGTATAACATTAGTCATATTATAAATATTTATATGTCAATTTACACATTTTATTTATTTATAGATATTTAATTTTAAATTCTATATTTAGATTAAGATTATAGAATATGAAATGTAAAAATAAAAAAATTAATATATGATATATGAATATATATTATGTTTAATTTAATTTATATGTTAAATAGTTTACACATTTTATTTATTTTTAGATATTTAATACAACTTTATATTTAGATTTAGATTATAAATACGAAATATTACAAATTTGTTAAAATTTATGAAATATGAATATATATTATATTCAATTTACTTTGTACGTTAAATAATTTATACATTTTATTTATTTTTAGATATTTACTATAAATTTATATTTAGATTAGATTATGAATATGAAATTTAACAAATTTGTTAATTAATGTATGAAATATGAACATATATTATTGTGGACCCCATATTTTTTTGCTATTATGCGTTTCCCACTTAAAAGGCTAGACTTGTTTTTATTTTTTTGAAAAACCATTTTAAAAATAGTTTTGGAGTCGCTACTTATTTTTGTTTTATTTTAAAAGGGAAAATAAAATAAGAAAGAAAAACCCTAAATGCCACCCCGATGTTAAAAACGCAACCGGTAAAATCGAGTCTAGTCAAAGGGTCGCCACTTAATACGACGATGGAAGCGGTGAGCGCCCTTTAAGCCCTAAAGTCGAGTCTCTATTAAGAAACAAACTAATAAAAATACGACTTTTAACTAATCAACTAACGGTATCACCAAAGAAAAGCAATAACAATATAAGCATTTAAAGACATATATAAATAAATAATCAAACAAAATGGGACAGAAAATACGCATCTGGGACTTATATTAGAAGGCTACTAATTAGGAAACAATATTAGGTGCGTAAATAACAAAATACAAACTATTCACATTCAATTAAAATTGGTTATAAATCATATGTCAAAATTATTTATTAAATCGATATATAATGTTAAATTCCCACCCAAGGCCATTTATATGTTATACAAATTAACTTCCCAAGATTCAATTTTATAGGAATTGTAGAATTAACCATGTGTTTGAAATTTTTGAAGACCGGTTTGAAATTGAAGTTTAGAAAATTATAATTTTGAAGTTTAAATTTTAAATTTGAGATTTTTTGGGACTTGAATTTTAGAAATTGGAAATTTTCAAAATTTAAGACTAGGACAATTAAATCTTGAAATTGAGATTTGAAAATTTGAAATTGATATTTTGAATTTTGAATTATGAATTTTTGTAAATTGAAATTATAAACTTTAAAATTGGAAATTGGAAATTAGGAAACTCTGAATTTTAAAATTATGACATTTGATTTTTGAAATTAGGAATTTGCAATTTTGATATTTGGAACATTGAAAATTTGAAATTTGAAATTTTGAGGACTTGAATTTTGAAATTGAAAATTTGAATTTTAGAAAATGAGAAATTTGGAATTTGAATTTTGAAATTTGGACATTTAAAATTTGAGAAATGAAAATTTAGAACTTGAATTTTTTAAAATTGGGGATTTTATTAAATTAAGGGTGGCATATGTTAATAAAAAATAAATTGAATTATTAAAAAAAACATTAACAACCAATTCAATTAAATAAACAAAAAGCAATAATATATTTACAAAATAATAATAAGATTATAAGTTAAATATAACAATAAATTAAATATATACAAGGCAATTAATTAAAAAATAACTATATAAAAGAATAATTTATAAATAAAAAAAAAGTCAATAAAACTTACCTAATAGACAGGCAACTCCCCAAGCCAAGTCACCTCTTAAGCTGAAATTACCACCAAAGCCGGGATCGTCTCTTAAGATTGCCCATATGACCATCTTATATATATTTTTTTAAACCTTTAAACTTCGCATCACTTACCTTTCACTCAATACATAAGACCCAGCCGCCCCTTAAAAACAAACTTAAGGGACTAATAGGTCCTAAATTATATAGGTCCATGCCCTAATTTATTCTCCAAAATATATTTAATTAAAGTTGGTCATGGCCTCCCACCCTTGTTGAGCTTAGGCCTATGATTTCCTCTTTTTCCTCAAAATTATAAGAGAATTTTACCGATAAAGTATGAGTCATCTCTTCTTTGTCAATTTCCAATGTGGGATTGCCTTCCACAAAGGAATAAACATCATAAGTCTTCAAATTTTGGGGGTCTACAATTATGTTTAATTTACTTCATATGTTAAATAGTTCACACATTTTATTTATTTATAGATATTTAATATAATTTTATATTTATATTTAGATTATGAATATTAAATTCAAATTATGAATATTAAATATAAAAATTTGTTAATTAATGTATAGAATATGAAAATATATTATGTTTAATTTACTTTATATCTTAAACAATTTACATATTTTATTGCTTTTTAGATATTTAATTTAACTTTATATTTAAATTTAGATTATGAATTTGGAATATAACAAAATTTCAGCACTAATGCATGAAATATAGATCTATCTATCCATACAAATATTTGAGCCATTGAAGGTCATCTTCTGGCTGAAAAGGTTGAAATGCATTAGCTGCTACTGCATGTTGTAGTGGAGTTTGTTGATTTTCCATTTTTTAGCTCCATTTTCGTTGCGATTTCACTTATATGCATTTAATAGTTGACCTAATCATAAATATGAAAATTTAGGGCATTAGAACACTTATTTATATATAAAAACTATAAAATAACATACAAAACATATGGATAAAATGAGTATAAAATATACTCATCAAAAGTCTTCTAAAATAGAGAGTTGATTTGAAGAAAATCTTTATTAGGGATCAATGAGCTTCTCACAAGCTTAATTAGACGACCATTGGCTATGAGGTTGAAAGACACATGTTTGCTCATGCATATTACGAGAAGGTCTCTAATCTAGTGTCAATCTAGGAGACACTATATACAATTCTTAGCATTGTTGATTCCAAAGTCGTCCCAACAATGTCATTTGTGTATGAGTTGATTTGAGTAATGAAACAAAATTTTCATCAACTCAATGCTAAAGATTGGATCAAAACAATCATCACATATCGTTTTGATAAAACCCTCAAACATCCTCTTCATGCAATAGGTAACTAAACAATATCATAATCACATTTAATGCATATTATCTTCCTTTTATCACATACTAATTCTAAATCACTTTTGTAGCATATTATCTGAATCCAATATTTTAATATAGACCTGGAGTTAGTAGTGACCTTGAGCTACTCCAAGATGTTCACGAAGTATTTGCAAAATTATCTTCCACTATTGTAGTCTTGTAATTTGAATATGTATATCAATAAATTATAATTATAATTAATTGATTCAATTTAATGGTTACACTTACACATATATTGATTTAACAAGTTCATTTTGAATTCACAACTTATAATATTCCAAGATACGAAAAGAGGATTTGGTGATCGAGCAGAAATAGCCTTAAGAGATTTAATGGGTCATGGTTAGTGTTATCTCTCATTAAAACTTTAAAAATAAAGTCCATTATCATGTTATTATTAGATTTCAGAATGTTAGTTATTTTTATCAGAAGTTGAATGGTAGTTTTATGTATGAAAATCACGCTCCTAGGTTGCATCTGAGTGGATTTTATTTGAAGAAGTTTATAGTGAAAGTTTCACTTAAGACATAAGAGACTCACTTAAACCCTTTGTTACTTCTCGATCATTTTTTTTATTCAAATGTTGAACATAATAGTAGACCTAGTTTTACCGGTACTTTTACTACAGGTTATGATGCTCAAGATGAGAGGGGACCAATGATGGTAGTGATACTGGAAATGATAGTGGAGATATTGCAGATCAACAACAAAGTCAATATCCATTGAGTTTATTCATTGGTGAATATGATTTCACACATATTACACAAGATGAAGACCACGATTATAGGCTTTGGAGTAATTAGAAAGCCATATAGAGATCGGCAATGAAGGATGACACAACACAATGAGGATTCCTTTTTTTCTAGTTTTGAGTCAATGAGCGTTGACACTCAATACATTGATTCATCCAATGACGTCAACGTTTTTCCTCCTTACACAATGAGTTATGGTTAGCCTTTATCAAATCCTTTGACTTCCACTCTTGAAAAATATGGAATGATAAACTTTTCTCATATTAAACAAATACCATTCCACATTCAATATCAAATGCAACAAAGATTTCAAAACGAGTAATACAGCGAATCCTCGAATTTCTATCTAAGGAGAGGTTATGGGTAGAAGTCAAAATATTTGATGCATTTATTATTATCTGATCTTTATAGTCAATATTATCGAAACACCATGTCTTGGTATGAGTATTGTCTTCAACATTATGAGATCCCTTTATCAAATGTTGTAATGAAGCCATATCGATCTTTATTTTGGATTTAAAAGACCATTGCAACATAATCTCAATGTGTATATTTGATTATTAATGTCATTTTTACACTCTTACAAAGTATTTCAATGAATTTCAATGCATTTTTGTTAATTTTTTATATATCGATATTCATGTAAAAATATCCACCGATATACCTTCAATATATCTATAAAATTTAAGTACTGATATATCCATCGAAACCGATATTTTTAACCCTGGTTATGAGTGATGCATGATAAATGATACTATCCTAAGTACACCAATGCTATCACCTTACAAGGATTCTTAACATTACAAAGTCTTCATATGATGCTTGAACTTGAAATCCCGATTTTCTTTACTTTTTGAACTTGATTTTGATTCAAATCTTGAATGAATGATTGAGTCTTGAAGTTCATAATCACATGCCATGTGTCACTCATCTCAAGTAAACTATTAGTAATTAGTTACTTTGTTTGGTTATCATCAAAACCTCAATTAGAGGTACTTTTGGGCTAACAATATCTATATATTTTATTTAAAAATCTGAATAATATGATATATTTTTAAAAATTCAAATATTTTTGTAAACATTTATTTAATATTTTTATAATCATAAAAATAATTATTTTAAGTTTTTATTAATACAAATATTTACATATGTTTATTCAAGAATTCAAATCTTAAGTGTAAATATTCTTTGTAATCATATAAATAACAATTTTAGTGTTTGTTTTTATTAATACAACTTTCATTTATTAATTCAAATATTTTTTAAAATGTTTATAATCATAAAAATAATTTTTAAAATTTGTATTAATTCAAATATTTATATATGTTTGTTCATTAATTCAAATATCTTTAATTTTTATAACCAAAAATATTTATTTTAGGTTTTATTAATATACATTTTTATTTAAATGTTATATATTTTTGCAATTTTATTTATTATGATATCCCTATTTTTGTGTAATTAAATGGAGATATCTTTTATGATAATTTGAATCATATAAAAGCGTTTTTATACCTATATAATATGTTGTAAAGTTGAATAGCTTTTTCAGATTCTTATAAAAACGTGTCGAGAAAAAGTTTTGACTAATAATTTTATAACAAGAAACATTGCTAAATTGACCATTAGTTGGGCCAAACATAATGGTGCACCGTTATCACTTAGTTGGGGCCGGGGACCAAGTATGTTCTGGGCCTGGGCCTGGGCCTGTGCCTAGGCATGGGGCTGGGCCTGTTCCTGGGCCTAGGCCTCAGTATGATATACCCATTTGGCTCCAACATCTCTTGCCCTTCTTCCTCAGTGATGAGCTGAGCTGAGGAACTGGAGGCGAAAGAGAGCGAAAGTGACGAAGCAAAAATGCAAGCTCTGATCCGCACTACGTCAAAACTAAGATCTCTGATCACTAATCAAGCCGTGATTCTGAGATCCAATGCCCTCTTCTCTTCATCTGTTTTTCCAGGGCAAAGTATTTAATTCCCCGTATTCTTTGTTTTTTTTCTATGTATATTGCCTAGAAATTCTTAGGATATCAAACGAATGATCCATATTGTGACTTTTCTCGGGTATCGATTGCTAGGTTTTATTTATTTATTTATTGGTTAAGCTTGCTTTTGTGCATTTGATGTCAGGCAAGTAGGGTTTGCCTAAAAGTTGAAACAGTTTTCTGTGAAGAATCTGATCCCGTTTTGATATTTTCTTTGATGCCAGTTTGGTGGTTGTTTAAGTTTATTTAGACTTTCCTTGATTTTCCGACAGATTATATAAAATATTTAGTAAATGAATTGATAGAGAAAATTTCCCCCCCACCCCCAATTAGAAGAAATTGATAAACTTGTTTCGACTGAACTGAGCGGTTACCTTTGGCTCTTTTTTCTAAACAGTTACATTAGGTTCTGAGTGGTGGATTTTTTTTGGTTTTGTTTTTGGGGTTTTAGCGTTGAAACACCTGATGTGCCTAAGAGATTAAAAGTAGTCTGATGGGAAAATCCAAGAAGGCCTAAAACAAACCCTAAGTGATTTTTTTGCTCTCTTTTTCGGTAGCATTCTTTGGACCGTCCAGTGGACTCTCTTTTCTCATTTATTTATCCAAAAAATAAAAAAAGAAGTAAAAGAAATGGTAGGTTTTCAGGCTGGTTACAGAACTGGAAAGGTTAATTTTAATCCTTGTGAGGATGTTACTTTCAGAACTTCACTTTCTAAATTGTAGGGGAATGTGTCTCCTCCTGCTTATGCTATGAGTTTTAAGAGCTTTTTATGTTATACAGGTGGGAGAGATTTTGAGAGGGGAAGGGATTTCAGGCCCTTAGACTTTGTGCGGGGAATTATAGAACGTGATGGGTGGGACAGAGACATTCCAGGTAGTGCTATGCCGATGCGTCCTCAGTATGCTGTTGAGCACAATCCAGATATTGTCAATATAAAGATTATTCGCAACAAATACCTCGTTACGGTGACGGATTCTAAGGGGAACAAGAAACTTGGGGCTACCGCAGGAAGTTTGTCGGGAACGAGAGGTCCTAAATCTGATGCAATTGCAGAACATGCTGGACGACTTTCAAGAAATCTTGGTTTGAAGTCTGTCATAATGAAGGTGAATGGGTTTACCTTTTTCAAGAGGAAGAGACAAGCAATCTTGGGCTGGAAGGAGGGGTTCAACTCTTCTAGAGGAGATGAAAATCCAATTGTGTACCTTGAAGATACAACTAGACGGGCACATAATGGATGCCGACTTCCTAAGAAACGCCGGATCAAAGGTAGAAAACGCAAATCAAAGTGATCTTTTGGAGTATATAAACTTATTTTGTTTGACATCTTGGTTTGCAATTTAACTAAAGTAACTTAGTTTATATGAACTTTGTCATATGTTTACTTTTTAGAGTGTAGTAGACACAACTTTCTTATTCAATAACATTGTGAAAGAAGTTAGCAATGTTGTCTCTTTGGGTTTTGATGATGGCTTATTTGGCTGGTAATCATTCAAGTTGCATTTGCAATTCATGGTAGGGTGTGTTAAAGAAGCTTATGACAATGGAACTATTATGTTTTTTTGGAAATCTTTATGGATTGTTTAATGAGGCTTCTATTTCAATTTCAACCATAAACTGTAAAAAGGAATGTACACAGGATGTTCTAGCCAGCAACTTTCATGCATTATTTATTGTTTAGTTAAATTGTTGAAGTGGGTATTGAAAGCATATGTGCTTCAGGCATACAATACAATAAGACAATTAAAAAGGAATTTGGAGTGGAAGAATTTGCTTTAGGACTTGAGTAAAAGCATAAACAAGTGAATTATTGAAGGTCATATAAAATGATCGAGTCTATACGATTCACATAACTTACGATTATATCTGAATAGAGGGCAGCGTACAACTAACTCTTGTTCATAAGATTTTAGGCTAAAGCATTGAGTTTTTTTTTCCAGCTATTTCAGAAAAATGATATAATGCACACTACTCATTATGGGTGCTGCAATTATACTACGTAGGAAATAATATCTTTGGGCTTACAACTTATTCTCCTGTACTTATATTAGGCAAAGTCCACCAAAAATCACTCCCTTTGTCTGACCATGCCTGCCAAAGTGCCCTCCAAAAACTGCATATATATAGGTGTGTGCTTTCATTAAAGCTCCTGTTTACTGGGGTTGGGGGTCTAGTTTGACGATGGTGATGTCTTTTCCAACAACACATCCTTCCACGTCCTGTGGGCAAACCGAACTTGCGCTCGGCGAAGAAGCCAACAGCACCAAGACGCTGGTCGAGCTGCCGAAAGACTTTGCATCAACTGTAAGGGGTTTTTGCTGTAATCTACAGTTAACCGATACCCTCCATCAGCAGGTCCTGCACCAAGTACCAACAGCTCTTCGCTGAAATTTGCAAATGCCAGTGTCCGGACTTGCCCATCAAATTTCCCGATGAAAGGGCGCCATGGAGTGCCCTGTGCCCGATGCTAGGTTTCACCGAGCCCAGAGCAATCTCTGCCCTCGACGGAGGTATGATCATGGTCTGTGGGGCTAAGTGTATGGAGCACAAAGGACAAGTCTGGTGAAAGCAGTTCCTGCACCAGGACTGCCATTTTAGCATCCTTCTGTGCCACTCCCGCAGCTCGCCGGCTTAAAACTGCTCTCCTAGTGTACAGTGATGCCCAGACACGGCTAACGCCATGTCCAAAAACTATCGGATTCGAGAGGCTAACGTTGGGAATCGATTCATAAAGTCCAGCAGCGACATTCCCGCCAAGTCCTCAACGGTGGCGCTTGAACGGACTATTAGACGTGCTGCGTTTGTTGGAAACAATCCTCCAACTGTTGGATGATTTCTTTCGAGGGCTGCAGAGAAGAGATCAATTCCTGGAGCTGACAGCATAGTTTGTCAAGGTCACCACTTTCCATACATGTTTCATCTCTCTCATTGAGAGATGGCAAGCAAAGCCTCTACCGATTCGCTCTCCCAAAGCCAAGTCTGCTAGATCCAAAATCACTGCACTCCCGAACATTAACAGCAGGCACCCCGTCACTGTAAACCACCAATAAATGATAACAAATGCAATATATATTCAAGATATTAATTGTCAAATATGAAATTGAGATTAGGAAACCAGTTCCACTTGAACATCAGATGCAACAAAATATATGCTAAACCGGAGATGTGGTATGAGGCTTTGTCCCATTAAAGTTTCTCTCTTTTATTCAAAATTCATTCCTTATAACATCCGTTGTCACTTCAAAAGAATGAAACTACACATGGATATAAATTGTATACGTTATTAGAATCAAGCACCCTTTCAATGTGCTATAACGATGGCATTATTATATTTTGTTTCTGTAAGCTTCTAACAGGCAATCTAAATTCCTACCCTCCGCATCCCTTAACAATAGGGGGCTGTCTAAAAAAAGGACAAAAATATATATGTTTTTCACTGGGACAGTTGTGGTCAGAATCTGCAACAACTTTGAAAACAACAAAGGAATATTGGTAGATATTTGCACTTCCTTACATACTAGATCACCATGCTATGAATCAAAGTATAAAAGGTTTTTTCCCCTCTTAAAGAAGTCATAAATAGTCTGATTGTTAATTTCCTTTAATTTTAGTATTACCACCTTAAGTTAATAAAATTTAGTCATTTTTACAGTCAATTGCCAGCTTGATAATGAAATTCACAGCTAATTACCTTAATTTTAATTAGATGGTAATTGAAATACAAGACAAAAAAATATGGTATTTGGCTAGATAGACTTTACTTTCACAGAACCTGCTGACAGGGAAGCCAGGTGACCACGGCAGCAGCCTTTGCACCAGAAGTTTTGCATCGCATCAGCAAGCTGTATAACCTCTGGTGTAGAATTACCCTGCATAAAAGCTTCTTCAGCAATTTGATGATCAAATCAAAGTTAATAGAATTGACAATATGCAACTGGCACATTAAGATGGTTGCTAAAAACTGCACCTGCATTGAGCCTGAGGCTGTCTATGGTGACCAGGAAGAACTATCAACCTTTGTGTCTTCAAATGTCATGACCCATTACCTAAAAGATCTTTCACAAGGAAATTGCCAGTGTATTATCTGACAAAGATGGGAATATAATAACTCCTCTGCTTAGAGGAGCTCTAACCTGGAAAGATCCAAGAACATTTTAGAAAAAAGGAAATATAAAAAGAAAAGAATATCAAACCAATTAGATTCCATGGTACACATTCAGCCACCAAATGCTGGAACTTAAAAGACTTACAGATAGAGAAGAAACAGATGATAGATCAAGATGTTTTACATCTCATTTAGAAAAACAGCAAATTCGTTATAAATCAAGAGATGCTCTGGACAAAGCCATTTCTTGTGCCACATTTGCCATACGAGTTTCTTGTATCAGTAAATTAATATCAGTCCTCACATGTCACAAAGATGACTTTCTCCTGCAAAGTATATCGGAATGAAGAATTTATTTGAACTTGAGTAGCATTTAAATATCAAATGTATTACATACAGATAAAGGCTCATTAATCTGAATTAGATGGAATTGAGAATCAAGGGGCAGTGGTTTGACATTCTGCAATAGAAGAAATCATAAGACTTGCCTGTCGGGTTCTAACACCAAGATGTGATAAGTGAGGCGTTCTTGCAAAAGCGACAACTCCCTTTTATGTTGTTCCCGCAGCTGTTACCTGCTGAAGGTATTGATTGTGATAGAATACACAAGCCATTACATGGCGGTATTCAATCTAAACAGAAGGCAAGATAAGAAAATAATGTGAGAAGAGAGAAACCTCCTCATCTCCATCTGCTCTGACCACAAGAATGACGTCCGATGACAATGGCAGTGAACCTGGGATAATGCTCTCAACCTGGATTGAAGTAACATTCATAAAACTTCACATAAAATGTAACATTGAAATGAAGGTCTGAAAAGGTAAACAGAAACTAATATTAAAAAGAAAATCAGAGATCAAATGAATGTGTTAGGAAGTTGCTTTCAAAAACAGTTTTATGTTTTAACAACAAAATGGAAACACACACAACCAAAAATAAAAACAAATTTTTGTTCTTAAAAATATAAAACGAGGTTTTTTTTGGAAAATGTAAAGAGAGCAAAGAGAGGAATTGGAGGAATAAATTCCTTGTATTTTCCATTGAGTCATCATACATATATATACAAGAAGGTTACTCTATACATTAGGTAAGATGATCTACTCTTCCTAAATGGTTACAACCCTATAAGTATAGTATCCTAATAAGATACAAACCAATATGTTAACGCATTTATACATACTATAACACTCCCCTCGTTGGAGCCACATATTAATCATGCCCAACTTGTTACATAAGTAACTAACCCAATCTCCACTTAAGACCCTTTGTGAAGATATCACCTAATTGTTCTTCATTCTTCACATATCCTGTAGAAATCAAATTGAATTGTATTTTCTCACAAATGAAATGACAATCTATCTCTATGTGTTTAGTATGTTAATGGAAAACAGGATTAGAGGCAATATAAAGGGCACTGCTGTCACATCGTAGCCACGCTTGTCGGGATCAGGTTTTAATATCGATTTCGCTAAAAATTTATGAAGCCATATAAATATCGCATGTGGCCGTGGTTATCAGTTTATACCAATACCTGAGACTAGATCGAGACAAATATTTCTTCTTTTACACTTCCATGAAACTAGATTCTCTCCAATAAACACACAGTAACCCAAAGTGGACCTTCCTCGTCTTCCTGCATCCCCGCCCAATCGCATCCGTCGTGAAACACTCAGCCCATTATGCCCATGACATCGTGTATAAAATACCATGTCCCGAGGTCTTTCAAGAACATGTAACTGCTCTACAACCGCCCAAATGATCAATTGTCGAGACATGAATCGCTTATAACACTAACACAAAGTGCATGCAAATATCGCGGCATGCATCGTAGTAGCTCACCTTCCCTAACCAAATTTCTCTCTTCTATATCTCAAAGATCTTCAAACAATTCACCTTTCTAGTAAGATGTAGGCTTCTGCGCCATAAAGTAGAATGACATTTACTTAGTCACACCCTTCCTCGCTTTCACACAATAGATCCAGCACATATTTCCTTTGAGATACGAAGATTCCATGTTTGCTCTTCATAACTTCTACACCCAAAAAATATTTTAGCACCCCTATGTCCTTTGTGTGGAATTGGCCATGAAGAAAGGACTTGAGTGAAAATATACCTGCCATATCATTTTCAGTAATGACAATATCATTAACATACACAACTAACAAGATGATACCTGCTTGAGAATTTATGTAAAAGACAAAGTTATCAGATTTGCTCTTTTGCAGGCCAAATTTCTCAATCACTTCATTGAATTTGCCAAACCATGCGCGTGGACTCTGTTTTAAGCCATATAATGATTTGCGGAGACGATAACTCTACCAATCTCCCCTTAAGCAATAAACCCGGGAGGTTGCTCCATATACACTTCTTTTGCAAGATCACCATGAAGAAAAACATTTTTAATATCAAGTCAGAGGTCCTACCATGAGTTGTCGCCAAAGATATAAATACCGAATGGAAGCTTAACTTATAACCCAGGAGAAGGTGGTCAATAATCAATTCCATGTTCACCGGGCATACCTTTAGAAAAACAAGGCGGGCCAACCGTTTTCATCGATCCATCAGATTAACTTTTTAGAGTAAACACCGAACGACAACCAATGACTTTCTTCCCAATGTGCCTAAACGAATCGGGTCCCAAGTACCATTAAAGTTAGTCAAAGCATCCATCTCTTCTATCATAAAGACTACGCCAATCAGTACAGAGCTTAGGGTTTAAACCTTTGTTAAACAAATCTAAATAGAGTTCAAGGATGCAGTAAGGGAACAAGAATGTGATGACAAGTGGTCATAAGAGCAAAAGGAGGAAATTTGATGAGCACACCGACGCGCCACTTAATGAGAGTAATATACATCATAACCATGACCTGACCGACGCCAGTTAGCTTGGTGAGGTCGAGGCTGGGGTGGGTGGTGGCGCCACATAATTCCAAAATTTTGGCATTATCACTCATTTTGAATAGAAACATGAAACTGAGCATGAATTTCAGCAGAGAAGGCACGAAAGTGAGAAAATAACTTTGAACGGTTTTTCATTAAATAAAACCAAGTTGTTCATGAATAATCATCGACAAACGTAACAAAATATCAAAATCCAAATGGGAACACAACTGGACATGGACCGCACACATCCGAATGAACCAAGTCAAAAGGAGCAGAAGCTCGGTTATTGACTCTAAGACTCAAATGCACACGATGAAGCTTAGCATATTGACACGACTCACAGTTCAATAAGGATAGGCTATAAAACTAAGGATATAGCTTCTTCAACAGAGAGAGAGAAAGATGACCCAAGCTACAATGTAATTTGAATCGGGTAACTCTAGAACAAACAACAGACTTTTACACCTATGTTTTAAGGATGTAGAGACCCCTAGACTCGCATCCTCTACCAATAATCTGTTTCGTCAAAAGATCCCGAATCAAATAATAATAAAAAAATAATGACATCGTAATTGTTGCACGGTTCGGCTACCACAAAAATTAAATAAAAGAAAATCAGGTAAACTTTAACGTAGGTCAAAGTGATTAGAGGAGTAGGATGAATTGTCTCTGACCCAAGGACATAAGATACACCTATTTGGTGGCGGGTAAATGGGGTGAGAGGTAGAAGGATGTGGTTGAAACGTAGTAAATAAACTAGAATTACCTGTCATGTGATCTATGACTCCAGAGTCAATGACCCATTTGGAGGAAGAAGAAATAAGACATGTGTTAGGTTTACCTGACCCGAAAAGCATAGTACTAGGAGTAGAGACACCCTTCAATGATTCATGAGCATATGGAAACCTTCGATTTCTATTATGCAACATCCTACAATCTCGGCATACATGCCCTGGATTATGGCAATAATGACACACAACTCCACTCAAGGGTCTCTTGTCAGTCATAAGAGCATATCTAACTCAAAAGTCTCTGGAAATCTAAAAATACCGTGAAAGATAGATTCGCACGTAAAAATGACCTGAATTCCACCCGAGAGCACCAATTGAGTGGAGCCGGCCTACAATCCAAAAACAGCTTGCATGCCATAATCACAAAACAGAATCAATTTAAAAATCACAAGCCCAAAATATCCCTTGAAAGCCTCTAGATCCACAATAAAATCCTCAAAAAACCCCAACACGCTGGGAGTATGGTCACAAACCACCTCACCGTGTTCCCCGGAGGGAGACGCGACCTCGTCGTGGTTCCAGAGGTCTGGCCTGAGGTGCTCAATGCACCCGTGGCGCGTGCGTGAACAGTAAGTATACGAAGAGGGTGGCGCCAGGGCTCACGCCTAGGCTCTCGGCCATCGATCCAGGTGAGGCTCAGCCGACAATCGACTTTCCTCCCTATGCCGACGATTAGATTCCACGTGCCCCTTGCTTGCCAAACTTCTACTGAGAATGTTTGAATTTTCTCCAAAAATTCCTCAATTCTAAGCCCTAGGCTCTGATACTATGTAAAGAGAACAAAGAGACGAATTTGAGGAATAAATTCCTTGTATTTTCCATTGAGTCATCATACATATATATAAAAGAAGGTTAGGCTATACATTAGGTAAGATGATCTACTCTTCCTAAATGGTTACAACCCTATAAGTAAAGTATCTTAATAAGATACAAACCAATATGTTAACATATGATACATACTATAACAAATATATTGACGTATGATACATACTATAACATAAACATATATACTTTTTAAAAATAATAATATAAATATGATGAATAATTAAAAGAACAATATAGGAAAAAGTTCATTTTAAAACCATTTAAAACATATGAAATAGGTCAAGCACATTTCAAAATCAAGTAAATTTTTGTCTACAAAACATCATAAAAACAGTTTTCAAATTCTTTCATTTCTGTTTTTTGAAAGTACTTTTCAAACAGAGCCATATAAGCATCTCAGTAAAATTCATATAGAATCATTCATAAATATATATGCATTTTGAGTAGACTTATAAAATAAAGAAATACAAAGAGCACAAAGATTTAGACAACAAAACAAACAGCAAGTGTGAAGAACTTTTCTGAATGCTGAAAAAAATCCAGGTTTAAAGGAAGGGGTAAAAAATGGCATTGAAAAGTAACAGAATCTTACTCTTGCTCCTCCTCCCTCCTCCACACTCATGTTTTTAATATTTGAATAAATATGACAATCCTTTTTTATTTTCTCATGCTAATATGGTTCATTGACTTGATAATCTTCTGCTTAAACTTGAGTAAAAGTCTATCTCATGTGTATGGAATTACATCACCAAAAATGATAGTCCTCTTTTTATCTTTTCACTACTCTACAGGTGTATGTTGCTGTGATAATCTCTCCCTCTCTCTCTCTCTCTCTCACACACACACACACACACATCCAAATGCACACTCATGTAAACTCTCCTTAATGCACTCCTATCTTCACAATTCGAATAAACATGACTGTCCTCTTTTGTCCTATCACCATTTTATAGATGATAATTGGCATGATAATTTTTCTCATTCATGTGAACGACCCTTCACGCACTCACAGTTTTACAATTCATTTACATATGACATCCGGCTCTATGAGAATCAATTTTTTTCTTTTGAAAAAACAACCTAGCACCTCTACTTTTCCTCTTTCCTTTTCTCACAAATACAAAGAATTTATAGACATTACCACATACAATTTCACAGGAGGCATGGACCTTGGTTGAGCAGACTTGTATGCTGATACATGAATCCAAGTTCATTTCATGGGAACAAGGCCTAGTTTAAGTTAAGATGGCCAAATTATGTTGTTGACTTTGATGAAATGATATGGTCATTAATCTCAGTAGAAAGAAATATACTGCACATTATAATCCACCAATGCTGATTTTTATTGTTGGTACTGTTTTTTTTTTTTATCAGAAACAAAACATTGTTGGTAATGGTTTAGATGCAGAAATATCTTGAGGATTTAGGAAATGGTCCTGCAAACCTAGTATATGAATATTGATTTCCAAAACTATACAACTTTAATAAATAAACAATATAGTATTGAGTGAGCTCATTTTTGAACTGCATTGCCATGAAATACTTACAAATTACTATTTTTCTGTAATCAGGATCAATTAATTGATTGCATTAAAATAATAGGCACAAAGAAGGATGGGAAATCATTTCAAGAAGTAACAGAGTCATGAATATCGGCTCAGACAAAAAAGAAAAAAAAAGTGAATAAGTCTATACTTATTCAAATAAAATAAACCTATCCACACACATCAAATGGTTAAGGCAACACTAACTACAATTCATGAAGGTATAGATTCTTCCACAAAAGAAATCAAATGTCTAGTTCCAGGCTTTACTAATGCAATCTGCTGTAATGCATCATCTAAGCAAGGGAATTCAAGAAAAGAG
This sequence comes from Tetrastigma voinierianum, assembly GCA_016808115.1. NCBI lineage: Eukaryota > Viridiplantae > Streptophyta > Magnoliopsida > Vitales > Vitaceae > Tetrastigma > Tetrastigma voinierianum. The sequence goes on from JAEQBH010005217.1 coordinate 183,471, forward strand.
CATCTCGACTATGAAGAAAATTAATAATCTAGCACAACCACCCATCAGCCTTCTGTGAACCTTTTTCCTTCTTAGTCCATGATGCAACAATAACAAAATCTCCTACTACTAAGAGATTGGAGAAACTCAAAGCTTTTCACATGTAACAACACTTTTAACAAGGCTAGAATATCTGTCTCAACAGTTAAACCATAACTAGCAGGTTTAGAACACTCACTAATATGCCAAAGTGCCCCCTCAGCAACCCTCTAGGCCCTAGCTTCCTTAGGTTATCAATAGCATTTTTGTCAAAATTTAGCTTAAGACATCTATTAAAGTTTATTTGTCATTCAGAAAGAGTCACCTTAGTCGACATCGTGGTTCTGTAAACGAGGTTCCAATCTAGTAGAATAAGGATCAAAGAGATGCTTGCACAAGCTTCACCAACAGAAGCTTAAGGGAAGAAGAAGTGTAAAACAAGTCTCAAGTTGCTTTCAGAGACCTACAACCATATAAAAAAAACCACACGTACCTTTCCTGCCAATAATCTAAATCACAGTAAGGCTAGCAATGTTTCAAAGAATCTGCCTAGAGGAAGTTCTCGCACTTAGAGGATATAATCAACATCTCATCTACCCTCACAGCAGAACCTAATCAATTCCACACCATAGTGTTGAAGTTGCAGGGCAACATAAATTATAAAGGAGAAGAAGATATAAAAACTCCCTATTCCCCCAACCGATCAAAAACAGGGGGAAAAGAACTCATCATTCCCCTAACAAATTACACACTATTCTGAGCAAAATGACACACCATTTGAAGCAACGTGTTTGAATGATTTTCTTTGTTGGAGCAATTAGATAGTATTGGCTTTCTTATTTGCCACAAGCTATACAAAGGCCTTTGCTTTTGACAAGACTTTTTGGATTTCAAAATAAATTTTACAGGAATAGAAGGATTTGAGTTGGTAAAAGAAAAGATAGAAGTAGAAAAAGAACTAAGAACGTTTCTCAGAATGTAAAATATCAAACTTCTATATTAGGTAACGATGGTGACAGATACACATTTGCTTAAGTAAACATAAGAAAAACTAGTTCGAAAATTTCTTGCTCTAAGAGGATGCAACAGAAATTGAAATTACTGAACTTGTTGTCAACATCAATTTCAAATTTTCAATTGGTTTTCTTCACTCGGTAATCAATTTTAAATTGTTTTGTAAAATCTAAAAAAAATAAAAATAAAAATAGATAAACTCAGCATTCCAATCAAGTGACTTGAAGTTAATCAAATATTGGAACATGTGGATAGTTGGAAAAATTATGACTTTGATGACTCTTGTTTGGAACTAATCAGAAGTACCTGGACTAGGGTTCCATGGGCAGCTCCTGGAACAAGAACGTCCCAACCTTGAGACCCAAGTGTGCTTCTAACAGCTTTTAAAAGAAGCGTACAAAGTTTTGAGACCTGAAAAATAACACTGCAAACAACATTTGCCCTTGCAGAGTTAGATGACAACACTAGCTTTATAATCATCAATATAACTAACCGCATTGACTGAGAAGCATTAGGCAATTAAATACAACCCTTCTAAAGGAATTAAGAAAGAGAAAGTGTTACATACCCAGCACGAATTTCAGCTTCAGTATATGTCCTTACACTGTTTTCCGGTATCCCAAGAGCTTTTCCTAACATCTGCAGGACCATGGAAAAAACATTGAAATAACAACAAATATGTTGTTTCACATTCTAATGCTCATCCATCATCCATTACACAGGGAAGAAGTGGCAATTAATGATGTTAACGGCATGATATTTATATTAAACCCAAATCCTAAAAGTTTGAGTTTTTAGGAGAGTCGGTCGTTTAACATGGTATTAGAGTTTGGCTTGGGAGGAGGTCCTAGGTTTGAGCCATCTCTTTGCAATTTATTCCCCATTTATTGATTTGAAAGTCCATGAAGGACTCTATTTGGTTTTTTTGACTCTCCACGTGCAGGTATGAGGCTGCACGTGAGGGAGGGTGTTAAAGGCATGACATTCATATAAACCAAAATTATACTAGTTTGAGCTTTTATAAGAGTTGGTCGTTTAACAAATGGAGAGACAATATTTGATATATTTAAGGTTAAAAGACCGAAACGAGCCCCCAGATTCCACATAAATCTAGAGCATAAAGATTGTGCACAAAGGACTCCGAAAGTCATAAAACCTTCCAGATATTTAAGGATGTAGTGTGACCTCCAACATGAGAAAAGGAGTAAAAGGATAAAAGCATCCAGTGCTGAAGAGCAAATACATTAATTCGTCACAAAGTAGAAATTTTCAAATCTTGTAAAAATAAGAAATTTATACCTCAACTTTTTGAGGGAACATCTGAAGAAGTGCTTCAGAATATTCTTCAGTCAGCCTTCTTGATCTATCAAGAGTCGCTTTGAGCCTTAATGCCCAAACAGCCTTGCCATCTTCACTGCCTTTATCAGATAAAGAGGACAGCAAAATGAAGATATGCTTAGACAAGCACACAACTTCACTGAATAAACCAACAAGTTAAGCACTAGCTAAACACAAAAATGGAAAGAGGATACCTTCCTTTTCTGAGAGACCTTTCTCTTTCCATGCAAGGAGTTCATTTCCAATAGCAGCACATTCTTCTGGCTTCCAACCAGATAGCCCCAGCTGATGGATTCCAATAAAAAGGGAACCAAGTGGATCATTCCAAGAGCTTACATTCTTTGATTCTGCATTCTCCTTGAGCTGTTGAGCTCCTCCAACAGCTTCAAGTGCATTGAGAAATCTATTCAGAGCAACGACCAAAACTCATTAACCATAGAAAAATTTTAGTTACAATGTTACAACTCTAAATAAATAAATCGCTCAAAGAAAAGGAAAAAAGAACAAAGAAAGGAACAGGAATCACTTTGGGTAGCCAACTAGATGGTACAAACTACAACCGGGGAAAATGTATGCTGAAACAGTTTGAGTGTAAGCTATCATAATCAATTCAGCAACTAACATTGCCTCTGCATGAATATGGTCTGATATGAACAATGCCACATCAATAATCGTACAATGAAAATGCTACATCACTAATATGCTGTAAACAACAAATTGATGAAATAGATTGCTTTACTCACAAAAAACTGTAATATCTACAATATAAATTCACTTCCATTTTATAATTCATTAAGGAAAAAAATTATGGGAAGAATGAGGCATCTTCCCAAATTAAACATAAGATATACCTGTGATACCATATACATCCCAAACAACCACTGAAAAGACTAGAATACTATGATAAGCTTATGGGGGTGCTCCACCAAATTTTTTTTAAAGAGAAGCTCCTCAGTCCTCACTCTTCTAACTGGTATGCTATCTGGCTGGGCAATCTAAGAACACAAGGATAATAACTCATCAACACCCTTGATAAATCCATAACTTGGAAATCTGTATTTTGAGCTTCTAAGTCTTCTCTTGCATTGAGAAGCTCATGAGAGGAGATAATCATCTCCTTCAACTTACTGATTGTTTGAGTTATAATATCAGCTTCAAATGCAACCCATAATAAACACATGATTCTGTACATATTCTTATAGTAAGAGTTGGGGCAAAAAGACTATGTAAGTGTTAAAACTGGTGCCAAAAGTATCTCTCCCATATCAATATGCGACGAGTTTCAAGGATGAGGAGTTAATGGATCTCACTGTGGATAAATAATAATACAATTTTTATGCTGCACTATTCAACTTCAACTTGGGAACTGAAAAAGTCAGTCTCCAGAAAACTCCAAGATGTATTTACCTGCTTAAAAGAAGGAAAGAGTAGTCCTCGAGGCCAATCTCACAAAGACGCCACTGTTCAGAACAAGTATTGCAAGGAATAAAACTAATAGCATTTGAGGAACAAAACTAATAGAATCAAATTTGAGATCTTTAAAACTAAGAGAATTTGATGAATAAAACTAACTGTTTCAAATTTGAAATCTTTTTGTCAGTTTGAAGCTAAAGCAGAATGATTATCATGTATAGTCTCACCTTTTGCCGCATTGCTATTGCAGCATCAGGGGCATCATTTCTGAGACCACTTTCAAGGCCCTTCACGATTGCTTCTCTAAGAGCATTCAAAGATTGGGCAGTTTTGAGCAGCAAATCAATGTTTTTATCCAGAGCATCATTTGATTCTTCCAAATTATCCAATCTCTGGACATCAATAAGAGACTCAATTATTATCATCTGAAATTGACAGTGATTAACACCAACAATGTAATATAATAGTAATCAGAAATCGAAGCATCCCCATTCCAACAGAAGAATACCCTAGAACAGTATCCTAGTCCAAATCCAGAGTGAAATCTATCCACAAGTTTGTGATCTAGAGCTTCATCATTGTGATAGGATAGAAGAAAATAATACTTTTCTTATTGAATGGATGAATTACACAGTATGCAGACACTTCTATATATGTACAAAAGAATGAAATAAAAAGGAAACAAAATAAAGTGTAAAAGGAAGGAGGATAATATACACAAAGGGTAGGAGATAAACCAAAGAATATCTAGAGAATATTCTATGATTCTCAACACTCTCCCTCAAGCCGGAGCATATAGGTCATATGAAGCAAACTTGTTACATATGTACTTTATCCAAGGACCTTTGAGGACGAGCCTATCCAGTTTGCATCACAATAACCAACGATCTAAGTATGACCTCTGTTTTCAAATAACAATCCTTGGCCAGGTGTTCCTTTGATATGAATCACAGCGTACCAATGACTGTCACATGGTGATTGTAAAAACTGACTAACTACACTCACTAGAAAGGAAATGTCTGGGCGAGTGATGGTGAGGTAGTTCAATCTCCCTACTAGGCATTGATATCTTCATGGACCTCATAGAGGCTCCCCCTGTCCAGGTACAAGCTTAACATTTGGATCCATAGGAGTATCTATAGGCTTACAGTCTAGCATGCCAGTTTCCTCCAATATATCCAAGATATACTTCCTCTGAGACACAACCACACCGGATTTAGACTGAGCTATTTCAATCCCCATAAAATACTCGAGTTTCCCCAAGTCTTTTGCCTAAAACTAGTTGAAGAGATGCTTCTTAAGTAAGGTGATAGGGAGATAAATCAACGGTCGGCAAAGCTGCAAGTGGAACGTCGTCGCCGAAAGTGGGCCACCGCGTGGGAGATGCTGCCGAAGAGAAATGACGCGCGTGGCGACACATCGCTAACCTTTTAACATCGGAGTTGCTGCCAGAGGATAGAGCAGGTCTCGGCAATCTTGATGATGTGGTTGCCAACCTGAGTTGAGACAGTAGCCAGAAAATTTTTCGACGACGGCAAGGTGTTCTGACGGCGGCGAAGAGTTTCGATGCTTTACGCGATGACATGAGTACTTAAAGAGATCCGCACCCAATTAGATGGATTGTCAAAATTAGTTACGACACGACAAACTCCTAGCCCGAACCTTTCATGGCTCTAATACCATGTGAGCGATAGAAGAAAAAATATTTTTCTGATTGAATATTGAATTAATAAAGATACGCATTACCTCCATATATATATGTACAAAAGAATATAACAAAAAGGAAACAAAATAAAGTGTAAAAGGAAGGAGGATAATGTACACAAAAGGTAGGAGATAAATCGAAGAATATATAGAGAATATTCTATGATTCTCAACAATCAGTAACTTGACGTATGTTTTTTTTCTACTCCTCAGGTGACACAACAGTGGGCATTTCTTGGTCTGAAAGAAGAATAAAGGCAGGAATGGGTGCCGAAGAGGGAGCAGGATAAGAGTTGACAGGGCTAGCCAAATTTGATTTGTCTGAAGAAAGAGTAGGAGTGACAGATGTGGAACTTTCAGAGGTAGGAAAGGTATCCCAAAAATTCCAAAAACTCTCTTCTCTGGTCACATTCTCTCCCCCTGCTAAAGTGAGTTTTTGCTGAAGTTAGGCTGGTTCTCAAAGAAAGAAACATCCATACTAACAAACACCTTCTTTGTTTTTGGATCAAAGCACTTATATCCTTTCTTTGTTGGTGAATATCCTAGGAAAACACATTTGACAGCCCTTAGGTCAAATTTGCTTCAGTTATGAGAATGGATATGAACAAAAGAGGTACACCTAAATATCCTAGGTGGTAAATTGATAATTAGGCGGTTTGTTAGAGACTTTGAAACACTTCTAGAGGAGTCTTGTATCTTAGAACCCTAGTAGGCATCCTATTAATGAGAAATGAGGCAATGAGAATAGCTTCCCCCCACCAGGTTTTTGGCACATTAGTGGTGAGCATTAAAGACCTAGCAACCTCAAGAAATGTTTGTTTTTTCTTTCCGCCAACCCCTTTTTTTGTGGAGTATCTACACAACTACTCTAATGAATGATTCCCTCTCCTTGAAGAAATGCCCTAAGAACATTCTTGAAATACTCAGTCCGATTGCATGTTCTAAGGATCCGGATTTGAGTTTGGAATTAGGTTTTGACCACCACTGAAAGTTTAGAAACTCGCTATGTTTTATATTGCCTTCAAAAGATATATCCAACATAGACTAGTATGATCATCGATAAAGGTAATAAACCATCTAGCCCTTAGAGAAATTTTTGATTTGTGAAGGACCCCAAATATCACTGTGTATTATTGAGAAAGGAGTAGAATGTTTATATGACTGGGCTAGAAAAGGTACACGGTGATGCTTAGAGAGCTGACAAACCTCACCCTAGAAGGAAAAGGGATCTTTATTATTGAATAGAGATGGAAATAAAACTTTCAAGTATGGAAAGCTAGGGTGGCTGAGTCTATAGTGCACAACATCATGTTATTTTCACATAAGGAAACAAAAAAGCATTTACAAACTGGATTTTGTCTATGTAGAAAACAAGATAGGAAGAACTGAGGAATGAATTCCTTATATTTTTCATTGATCCAAATTACGTACATATACAAGAGTGTGAGTATATACAATATGAAGACTAATCTAACATTTCTAATTGGCCTCAAACTTACAAGTATTTTTCATACTATAACACTCCCCCTTAAGTTGGAGCATAGATGTTAATCATGCCAAATTGTTATAGAGATAGCTAACCCGGTCCCCGCTTAGAGCTTTTGTGAAGATGTCACCAAATTGTTCTCAAGTCTTCACATATCCTGTGGAGATCAACCCAAGTTGTATTTTCTTATGAACGAAATGACAATCTATCTCAAAGTGCTTAGTTCGTTCATGAAATACAAGATTAGATGCAATATGAAGTGCAACTTGGTTGTCACACCAGAGTTATGCTGGGATCGAAGTTTTAATACCTACTTCCATCAAGAGTTGATAAAGCCACACGATCTCGCACACAGATTGTGCTAGTGCTCTGTATTTAGACTCTACATTGGAACGAGAAACAACAGCTTGTTTCTAGCTCTTCTAAGAGACTAGATTCCCCTAACAAAGACACAATACCCTGAACTTGATCTCCTATCTTCCTTAGATCCCGCTTAATTAACATCTATGAAACACTCAATTCTATTATGCTCATGATTTCTATATAAGATACCTCGTCCTAGAGCTCCCTTTAAGTAGCATAGAATACACTCTACAGCTGTCTAATGGCTCCATTTGAGACATTAGAGAATCGATTGATTTTGGTTGCCGGTGTTGATGATTCCCTTTTAGGAGTCTCACAAGTTTCCTTTCCCAGCAGAAGGAATATAACATTCCTTCTGCTTTCCTCCCTCTGGACTCCAAAAAACACTTCTCAAGGTGGATGCAATACCTTGCATCCAAGAATTCTTCCATAAACCCCATCAAGTTTGTTATTCAAACAAACCAAGAAAGCAAAAACACATCCTTTTTTTATCATTCTCTTGTCTAGTGGACAATGTCATTCATAGTCATAAAATAAATCCAACTCCTGCCACAGGGTTCTGAGAGTATTGTAATATTGTAAGAAGCTTAGATGAACTCGTTTTGTATTCCAAATCTGCGTAGAAATTTCATAAACCTGAGTTGAATTTCCCAGGTTTGAGAAAGTTTCCTTTGCAGCCTCCCAAAACTCTTGAGCAGTAGCAAGAAACATGTACGTCTTGCTGATAGACAACTCCATTGAATTTGCATTGCAGGTTATGATTAGTATACTCTGTATTCTTTGATTCAACATTTCAGACCTGTATTCATTTCACTACTCATCCCACTAACCTTCCTGATCCCAGATCTCTGATGAAGAGCTTGACTGACTGGGACCATTGGAGATAATTTTCTCCATTAAGTTTGTGGGTGGTGACATGTTGAGTGGAGAGATTACCATGAGACAAGAGAAGGGAGGACTTTGTTGAACCAGAATCAAGTGTCTGGTCACTCACACTTGATGCGCCAGACATGGTGGCTTGTTCTGGAAATAATATATGAGAACTGTTGTAGAAAACGGAGGAGAAAAACAGCAAGAAGAATGCTTTGCTTTGGGACCAAAAACAGGTCAGAACAGGGTACACTGAAGATCAAGTAGGCTGAACAAGATAGTGAAAGCCTACGAAGAGGATTTTGATGCTAGAAACGAGCCTAGGGCTCTAATACCAAGTGGAATTGGTAGGTTTCTGAATACCTAGCCAAATTATCTTGTACAAACTAATAATAAATTAATAAATAGATTTTCTTTTGCCTCAAGGAATCCAACTGATCAAGGTTAAGCAATATAAATATCATAACCTAGTCACCCATATTAGCTGGGAGATCATATTTTCTCCTTTGTTTTGCTTTGCATTACAAGGGATTTTTATTAGCAAATATGAAACACATAATGTGATCCTAAAATAGTTTCCAGGAAGCGAAAGCAGTGAGTGTTAACATGTAGAAAAAGCTTAGGTTGAGGAACTATGATCTTTGGTTCAAGACTCAATATGGAGTTAATCTTAAAGAATTTAAATAATTATATTACTCCCATCAAAGCATATCACATGACTGGAAAATCTACTACCTATGTACTTCAGTATACCAAGCAGATCTAAATTCATCGTCATCTGTCAGCACAATGGGAACCACAAGATATGATCGGACATCAGTACAAAAACCGGATGATTTCAAGAATTGGCAGAGCCTTTACAAGCATTACTTGGTCAGAAAATTAATTTTCACCCTCAAATTCACCATGAAACACCAGATAATACAGGAAACCATGTGTAGAGATCAAACAGAAGACAAAAGAAAATGACTGTTTACCTCCTTGCACTCCAAAAATAATGTAAGTGCTGATAAGCTTCGGCCATCAAACGATTCTTTTATTGATTCAAGTTGTTCAGTAAGGCTGAAACAATACACAACCGCAGATAAAATTAACTTGTTGAATGACTATAGCTCTATGGTTAACGAATGAAATTAGTATACTTAAGAGAATTTAGGTGAATAAAGCGTTAAAGAATCATCGACTCTAGCATGTCATCATTACAAATAGCCCCAAAACAGTAAATAATCAAAATTTGTTCCAAGAGTGATATGCATAAAAGCAACTGGAAAGCAAACAATCAACTTTTGGAACTTGCCCACCATTAAATATGCAGCTATAATTTGATAAAAAAGAAAAGGAATGGTTGATAATGCAGAGAACCACAGATCTCAATCAATGTGACTCATAACATTATAAAGAGGAGTAGAGGCAAGGTATAGGAAGAAGGTTTAGGGAAAATTTAAAGGGAAAAACATATCAGAAAATCACCAGGTTATAAAGGTTATCCACTTAGAGCTTGATCACAGTTTAATTTAACTAGAGATAACTTTGCTATATTTTTATTAGGTTTTTTGCATGTGAAGTATTATCACTTCAGTCATACTATTATCCTCTTTCATTTTTCCGGTAAATTTAATTTGACATTCATGGAAGAAAAAAATGAATCCAATCATTGTTGCCCAAACTATTCAAAACATCTTTGCAATGCCAAACTGATCAAATACTTCAAATGTTATAATGCATACTTTCCAGCATTGAAAAAATCTTTGAGTTCATGATGAAATATCTTGAATTGTTCTACAAATGCTTCACTATATTCTCCAGGGTTCCTAGTAATTCTTGCTAACATTGCTTCTGTAGCAACCAAATCTTCTGGGCCAGCATTTCGGTGGAGCTTGTTTTGTATTGTGTGCTTGATTTCTTGCTGGAATGGAGAAGAAAATAACAAATAATCAACACAATTTAATTTGAAAACTAAGAATAATTCAGTACTCATTCTAATTAATATAACCTTGAGATCATGAGGGATATCACCCCTATGAGCAATATCTCTAATTCGAGTAAGAGGAACGGATGCAGTAAATTCTGCCTTAAAAGATGGCAAACATGGATGAATCTTGCGAATGGCAAGCACTTCCTGCACATTGTCGAAGAAAAGATATAATTAAATAAAGTGGGTGAGAAAAAAAACTATATGACAGGTAAGCAAAACATCAACAGTCAGACAAAAGAACACTAGCATATGTTCATAGGTGGCAGTAAATACAGTAACAGAGATTTCTTAATGGTTTAGTCACTTTATTGCAATTTTTTCTAGTCATATTAGCTAATGGCTTTTACTTCCTTGTATGTGAAGATTTTCAGGCATTGTCAACATGCATTCTTAGGTGTAATAATCAAGAATATTGATAGGGGTTAAATATTAACCTAGAAGTCTCCAATTGATCCAAACCATTCTTACTTTAATCATGCCAGAGTACAGAAGAAATTCTTTCCTATTTCCTTTATTGAATTGTGATATCTTTGACCTATCTAAAGGTGGTCATCAAATTTTTTTCATGGAATTGTAAAGAGAAATCAGAGGAGAAAAACAAAAGAGAAGAACTCCTTAAAATTGAGTTCTCAGATTGAGAATTTTCTTCATTTCTGAGAGGTTGCTTTCCTAAGAAATAATTCATACCACTCTTGCATCCATGGGTCAAGTGTCAGTGCATACCAAGGATTCGATTTGTGATCCATGGACTTAAACATGTTCCTAATTGTTATCCATTATGAATGAGAAAAGATAGATAGTGGACTCTGTTCATGGTTTTGCAGGGAAGCAATGATAACAAAACAGAAGATTTATTGGAACCCATATTGCACTGCAGTAAGTACCACTGTGAGTTAAGGAACAGTGTTTGGTCCTAAGAACTCAATGGCATAGCATTTTCAAAGAATAGAATTCTACAAAATCTTAATGTACAAAAATATAAGAAAACTTGTTTCCTGTCTCATATCTACATCAGAAAGTTATTGTTCACCTGTGGTGAAGCATCTTCATACAATAAATTCTTTCCAATTCACTAAATATGTCTGGAAATTTCAGCATGCCTGTTTGGACGGTGATGACCGCCACCTTCAAAGCAAGGTATTTGCCCTGTATTTATCCACTGCATGTAAAGGAGAAGATTTAAGAAAGAGATTGAAAATAAATTCAAAGGAAACAACTCATGTGAAAGCAAAGCTACATATGAAAACCTTTAGATAGATGGCGGAAAAAATGAGAGCTTCCAACCGGTCTCCACTTTCCAGATTTCCAACTAAAAGCTCACGTACGACTTCAAGCTTCACCAACAAAAGGCTTTGAGAATGTAGAAATACAAGTATAGAGAATTATAACTTGAACTCGAGGCATGCAGAAAATGATAAATTCAATAAAAACTGCAAATAGCAAAAACGCCATCTCACAACAGTACAGGTAATAGCAAAACAGGCAGAAATTCATATTACTTTGTTCCCATGTAGGATTACTTGCTCAACTATATATTTAAATCTGGAAAATGGGGAAATTACATGTAAACCCACAAACAACCATTAGCCCAAAATTAATGGAAAGATAAAACCCCAAAACAGATGCAACCAGGATGCATCTGCTAGTAACCTCGCGGTCCAGTAATAGTATCCATGTGCCGTTTAGTTTTAGGAAATTCAGGCAAAAAAAAAAAAAACCCCTTGACTCAGCTCACTTAAGCAGCAATCCTGTCGGCAGCAACGTGCTGGAGGTGTGTAGCAATTGCAATAGATTAGATGAAGATTCAAGGCTTGGATAAGCAGAAGCGGAGGTGTGGCTAGTGGCGTCCTTTTGCAATTTTTAGCACATATGGAGAAGTATTGGTTAAAAGTTTCCAACGAAGAAAAGCCATTTGATTAAAAAAAAAATGATCAGTAAAGCGAAATATATTCAAAAGAACAAGAGCTGCAAAAATAGACTCAAGGAGCACAAGAAAGGGCTTAAGCCCAACCTCCAAGAGAAACAAACAGCAACTAGGAAGAATATACAAAAGTCAACCCAAAGAACCCACAAGGCCTACCCAAAAGCTTAAACAAAAATCAGTCCCAAAACACACCACCCAGACCTCAAAGTTACAAGAAATTGTATAGCAACACCAATGTCACCGCAAAACCAGCCAATCAACGAAAACAATAAAGTCGAAGGACCATCTTTTATGCACAATTTAGTCTCCAAGCAAAGAAAATACACAAAGGAGCTCTTCAGCTTTTGGATGGATAACACCTCATCTTCAAAGGCAATTCAATGGCTTACCTTCCCAATAGCCCAAAAGAGGCATAAAGGCCCAGCCCTCTTCCTCTTCTTACTCACAAAAGGCCCCTTCAATCCCTCAAATGCTTGCCTAATTGAAGAAGGAAAACTCAAGCTATTTCAGAGAATGGAAAGAACAACTCCCATAACACCCTTGTCTTAAAACAATAGAGCAAAATATGATTAATGAACTCTTCATTTATTTGGCACAAAAAGGCACCAATTTGTTAGGGGTCTCCCTCTTTTTTGAAGCTAGTCTAGGGTTAGAACTTTTCTTCATGGTGCTTCCCAAGAAAACAAAAAAACAGGCTTTAGGCTGTATCTTGGATTTCCAAGTGATATTTTTCTGGGATAGAGAATGAGGGCCTGTTCCAAAATTTTAAACAGAGACTTAATAGAAAACTGTCAACTTCTCCCTTCCAACCAAATCGCCTTATCCTTCAAACTTGTATGCTCTTTCTCCCCACTTAAACACAAAAAACTTAAGGAGATATTTGATCAAAAATTGAAGGAGATAATCATCAGATCCCTCTATGAGAGGTCGAACCACATTGGCAGATGAAAATTATATATATATATATATATATGGAAAATGTTGTAGAATCCTTTTTGTCAATCGATCTAGTTGGGTCTTCCACTAATGCTTCACACCCTTTTAGCTTGGCAAGGGGCCGCCGTGGGTAAAAAGCGTAAAAGAATCTGGCTGCACCTTTGTGCCTATTTTGGACTCTCTCGCGTGCTAGAAATAGGCTGGTGTTCGAGAACGAGGGCACAACTGACCAAAAATCAAAGTCAACTTTGTTTCAATTTGTGGTCACAACCCGTATAGGGCTGATAAACGTATCTCTGCCAGGGACTTCTAACTTGGTTGGGAGTAGGTAGTTTTTTGGTTTTTGTTTCTTGTTTGGTTGGCTCCCTTTGTCCATGTCCTGTGCACTCCTGGGAACTTTCCTTCATAATATCCTGTTTACCGATAAAAAAAAATATATATATATATATATATATATATATATATATATAGTTAAAGAAAAACGGGAATAATAGGCATTAAAAAATAAAATACAATAACCAAATACACAAAGTTATGTGGAAACCCTAAATAGGGAAAACATGGGCAGAGGAGGAAAAATTCACTATCTCAAATATAGATACATGATTAAAGTGTGTAGCAATTAGGAAAAAATCAAGAAACCCTGTAATGCCCAAAATACCTCTCAATCACTCATTTGCCTTATAAGTACATCATATATTTATAGGCATCATAAAATTGAAAAGGCCCATACCCTAATAAGATGAGTAGCGGGCCATGGGCTCATCACTAAAATCCCTAAAAGTTCATGATGTCGCCTTGTGAAACTTTCCAAGCCAAGTCGAACAAAATTTGGGCTATCCAACTCTAACAAGATCCACCTTGACAAAAATTCCAATGCAATGAACAACTCCAATCTTCAACAAAGAAAATTTCAACCTCTTCCACAAAAGCTCATAAGGGCAATGATTAATGACTAACACCAACCAATATTTGAGATAGAGCTTTTTTATCCTTACGTTGCTTTTCCTCCAATGTCTAGGGCTTCTTATCAAACCCTAATAGTTCATCCTCTAAATCAATCTAAGCGAGAACAACACGCATCTTTACTTGCCATAACAAAAACTTAGTGTTTCAATCTAGCAACGAAATAATGTACTTCATTGTTACCATCATTGAAATCAAATTTGATGCTATAATATCAGTTTGTTAAATAAAAAACGAATAAACAATAAGAAATTAAAACACAAACAAAGAACACACAAATTTATGGAAACCCTAAGTAGGAAAAAATCAAGAAGGGCAAAGGAGAAGAAATCCACTATCCCGAATATGGGTACAAGATTGGAGATTCTTCATATGAGCTAATGAAAAATCAGAAACCTAGAATGCCCAAAATACCTCTCAATCCCTAAAAAGTTTATCATATATTTATAGGCATCATCAAATTGAAGAGGCGCGTCTTTATCTACACGATCGATAATTAGGTATGGGCCAACTCACTAAAATCACAGAGTTCCTGATGTCTCCGTGAAACTTTCCAGTCAAGTCGAACAAAATTGGTCGCAGCTCTAAGCAACTCTTGTTAGAGCTTAGTAGCCGGATGCAATTCCAACTCGACGAAAAGTTTAAGCCATCTTAACACATCGTAAACTTTAAGGATTTTAGTGGAAAGGATCAGTGACCACGTCTGTCTTTATTAAGTATAAAAACATATTTAGTTTATGATATCTATGAATATATGATGTACTTTTAGGGTTAATGAGTGATTGAGAGGTATTGTGAGCATTCTAAAGTTTCATTTTTTTTCCTAATCATTACAACTCACAATACTCCCGATCATCGCTATATATTTATGATAGTGCATTTCTCCTATACAATTCGAGGTTTTCCCTATTTAAGGTTTCACGTAAATCTATGTCATTTCCTTGTTCGTCTTTTTATTTCTTGTTAGCTATTCACATTGTTTTCTTTAACAATGTACTAGAGCAAAATTGATTTTAATAAGCAACAATTAAGTTTGATATTCCATCGTTAGACCGCAACACTAGATTTTTCACAATAGTAGGTAAAGATGTTGATTGTATTCACTCTGATGGATTTGGACGATGCACTCTTAGAGTTTGATAAAAAGCCTTGGATATTGGAGGAAAAGCAAAATAAGGATCAAAAAGCCCTAAATCAAATATTGGTTGGTGTTCGTCGTTAATCAGTACCCTCACGGGCTTTGGTCAAAGAGGTTGAGATTTTCTTTGTTGAAGATTGGAGCTTGTTTATTGTATTGTAATTCATGTCAAAGTGGAGCTTCTTAAAGTTGGGTGACCCGAATTTGTTCGACTTGACACAAAAAGTTTCATGGTGCAACATCATAAATTTTTAGGGATTTTAGTGAAGGGTCCATGACCCACTACTAATCTTATTAGGAAATGAGCATGTTCAGTTCGGGGATGGCAATATCATGGGTTTATCGGTAACCCTAACGCCCACCGCAATGGGGCGAATTATCGGGAGATGCTAATTGGGGATGGGCCGAGAATGGGATTATTAAAGAAAACTTGAATCGGGTTTGGAACGATTGGGTTTGCTTAATTTATCCTGCCTTACCTTGGATGTTAATTTACATTTTTGCCCTTTATATATAAGCTTATTTTCAACGTTAGGGTTCCCATTCTCTCAGTCGTTTCTCTCTCTTTCTCTATGTCTTCTTCCTAGCATTCGATTTTCCAAACGTCGTCATTTTCCTTCTTCGAGTCCAATCGCATTGGTCTCAAATCACATGGAACAAGCTTTCTTCAACCTCTTGATAGGGTTTTTTCTTTTATCTTTTTTTTTTTCTTTTTTGTTTCTTTGATTCAAGTATGATACAAGAAACATAAACCCTAAAAACTATTATCTTTTGGGTTTTCTTGGATTTTTTGAGTTCAAGAAGATGCTTGGGTGTTCGAAATCTTGAGTTATTGAGTTATTTGTTCATTGATTTGGTTGTTTTATGAACTGTTTAGATGTTAAGAAAGTGGAGCTTGGAGGAGAAATGGGATGAGCTTTTCATTAAGTTTTTTTTTATTGTGGTTTCAAGAAATAGAGAAATGGTCGACTTGAGACAGTTGAGGTAGTCTGATGTTGACGACGATGAGCACTCCAACTCTTTTTGCAATTCGGTGTAGTGAAAAACAAGGCGGGACGGGGCATGATGAGATTTGAAGAAATCTTTCCACACGAGGATGGGAAAGGGAGTTGTGCCTCGTCCCGAGTTTGGGACGCGGATGGGAGAATGGAAGTACAGGACAAGAATGGGATAGGGGTGCTGTCCCAAGCTGATCTTATTGCCGTTCTTCGGATTCGAGTTTTATGATGTCTAATACATGATATCACTTTTTAGGGTTTGAGGGATTGAGAGGGTACTATAGGCATTCTAAGATTTCGTGATTTTTTCCCTCGTCGCCACAACACTCTAATACTCCAATCTTTTACCCATATTTGAGATAGTGGATTTCTTCTCTTTGCTGTAGTTTTTTGACTTAGGGTATCCACATAAATTTGTATATTTTGTTCGTTTTAATTTCTTGTTGTTTATTCCCTTTTATTTAACACACACACACACATATATATATATATATATATATATATATATATATATATATATATATATATATAAAAGAGATAATAAGAGAGAGAGAGAAATGTAGAAAAATATTATATTGTGAAAAAGCCTAAAAGCGCACAAAGCATTCGAGGAAGGGTATACATTAGGTGCCCTAAGGGCACAAGAGAGAAATTAAACAAATTAAAACATCCCACCCACTTTCATCTAGAACCCACCCAATCCAAAAAAAAATGGTTATTTCTTCAATCTTTGAATAGAAAGATTCTCATTGTCAAAACCTATTTATTTCTTTCCTTCCAAATCGTCTAAAATATACATAACGAAGCCACCTACAACCACTCTTGACCAACAATTGAACCATTCCATCCAAGTAATATCTCTCTTACCATCAAAGGAGAACCCGTATCACTCCAAAAAGAGAGAAAACAACTTCCATAAAACTTAGCCTTAGGGTAATGTATGAGTAAAATGGTTAATTGACCACTCCTTCAAGACAAAGGAAACATCTATTTAACAAAAAATCATCCCCTTTTGGATTGATCAAGGTTAAGATCTTACCGCCTGAAACTGCAAGTTAAGAATCCCAACAGAAGATCCTGACATTGGGACTTTCAACACCAAAAATATTCTCTTAAATGAAGGTATTCGTGCTTGGATGGCAGCTCAAGATCAGCCTCATCAAAACCTTATATTCCATGAGGAGGTTCTACCCCATGGAAATGCTCTTTAATGGAACTTCAATTTTAGTTGGTCATGACTAAGAAACCACCAGTTTTGCTTGGTGGGCTGAGAAGCAAAATCTCTTTGGATATATCAACAAAAGTTTATACTCATTTCTCCCAAGTATCTCATCTTTGTTAAAGAGCACTAGTGTTCTTCCTATAGTCTTCAACAAAGTGACCTGAACCATCAAAAAGATTTCTGTTGGATGTTGTTTGTTTGGAAAATGGTTTATAAGGAATCGTTCAGGTCTGGAATTAAATTTGACAATAGTACTTTTCCATGAAGAAAGGACCCCAAAGATTTATTACAACATATCTTGGTTTTTTGCTTGATAAAGTTGTTTCCCATTTAACATAATGAGCCTTATAGGGCAATTATAAACAATAAGAAAATTTAAAAATAAATTAACTACAGTAAATTGGCTCATAAAAGTATAAAGAATGTACCGTATGTGCACAGATGATCATTCAAGTAAACCCTTCCATATATCACAAAACAATCATTCTTTCCAACACTTCCCCTCAAATTGATAAGACATGGTCTATGATATTTAAATGATTTTTTCCGACCTCTTGATTTCCAGTATATAGACATCAAGTAAACCCTGTTGTGTTTGTACAGATGACCATCAAGCAAACCCTTCCACATATTATCGAACATTCCTTCTGTCTAACGCTTTCCCTCGAATTGATAAAACATGATTTATGATTTTAATGATTTTTCTACCACTATATTTTCTGCATACCAACATCATTCAGAAAATTTGACTTTATTTTCCAAATCCTAAGACCTTCCAGGGACGTCGCATGGCACTTTCTTGGTATTGGTGATAACTTCAAGCATAATAGACATCATGACAGTATCAGCGAGCTCTAAGCAGTATAAATTACAAACAGTGGAATTCCCTTCTTTTTTTGTATATTTGCAGGCACAAATGGTAGAATTACTAATCATAAAAAATCAAACTGGTAATCTTAAAGACCAGTTACGTGTAAGGGAACACCACATGGGAAACTGGTAATCTTAAAGACAGTTACATGTAAAGGAACACTACATGGGAAATTGCACTGTGAAATAGAAAGGACTGCAAATAATAATTTTTTTTTATAGGCAGAGGACTGCAAATAATGTCACATAAAGAAACTACATAAATGAGATTCTAAAGAATATAAAGGGGACAACATTAATTTCCATCTCCAGTAAACAATTTCTATCAACCTGAAATGCGTGATGTTAAATTATCAAAGTAGCAGTACCTTTTGCCACCAATTTCTGGCATTTTTATCACCTTCAACTAACTTCAGAGCAAATCCTTCAAGACCCGAAGTGTCCCACCTTCGTTCTGTTTCTTGGTTGCGGTGCTCATTTGATCGCATGAATGAAACTGACCTGCCTTGCCACTGCCCAACAAAAGGACTTGTCTGAACTTCCAAGACAGAAGCACCATCAGTGTCAGCAGATTCATTTTCATTCATATCATCCAATTCTACCTCATTCTTCTCCAAATCTAGAGGAAATAAGTCCACAGTCTCTCCTGTTGCATTCCATAGACAAACCATCCCAAAAGTCCCTCCTCCCTTAGGCAGCTTCAAAACCCTGTTATCTGCCTTCCCATTTCATCTTGTCCTTCTTTACAATCACAAATTTGTACTCCGATTGACTTATCTGCCAACTCAACTCACACACCCACATCCATTCTCTGTCCAATTCATCGGCACACTCTTCTTCCATGATCCCAATTCCTTTGTGGACCCCAGAATCGCAACATGCTCTCCAAATTTAACCTGGTGTTTGAGTAGAATACTTAGCTTAACCTTCCCATGCCTCGTACTCGTTCCCATCTTCTTTTCTTCTTCTCTGGCAACAGAACCCTTTTCATTATAGCAAATTAAGGATGACTTTCTTCAAAGTCTTAAGAATTTTTAAACAAAATATAAAATCATTCTCACAAATATGTTTCTATAGTCCATAATACAAAGGAAACTGTTGCCGTGAGAAAAATGGAAAGATAGAAAAACCAAAATTTATGTGCTAAGTTTCAACTAGTTGGCACCTTAAATGGTCAATAATAACAACAACAATAATATAATAAATAAATAACTAAGCAAAACAGAATATAAATTTCAACGTTCACTATTTTCTTGGGTCTCTCTTTTCCCTCCGTTTTCTCAGCTACCAATCTGGAATAAAGATGCTGGGGAACAGGAAGAAAAAATATAAAATAAAGCAAACTCTCCTTTTCTTTTTCTTTTTCCCTATGATCAATTTATGGACAACCAAACCAAAGGGATATTAAATTGCCTCGTTTGCATTACACTTGAAAATTTTCCCAGTCCAAAACAAAATATGTATTAGTTTCTAATCCAAACCAGCTTAAGCTTGGTTGTTAAGAAAACGTAGGAAAAAAAACCCGGAAATTGACAACTTTCAATTAAGAAAAACAAAACCAATTAAAAACACAAAACTCAAATGTCATTTTTTCCCCCTCTTCCTCTTTAATTTTTCATCTACCAAACGGATGAGTGATGACGATAACAAATCTAAAGTTCGTAACATATCTCACACTCTTTTAATCTCTTACACTGCAGTCAGTTTCTCGGAAACCAAACAATCATCAAGTACCTTGTTAGGACCGAGGAAACACCTGCAAAAGAATCCGACGATTCAAAAACCCTAAACTCCGAAACGAATGTGAGATTCTTGGCTTCAAGAAACTACTTCGGCATTGGTGGGGGAATTCCAATCGCTTGCGGAGATGGTACTGATACTGATACTGCGCAGAGTTGGAGGACTGCAGCAGACGCAGAGAATCCATTCTCTCCCTCCGTTGCGGAGATGAGACGGTGTCGTTTCGTGGAGACCGAACTTCTGAGCTGTAGTCACAGTAAGGGTGATCCGATCGTAATACTAATAGCCGTGGGTGGGGAAGAGTTCCAATTATTACTTTCGACGACAACGACGACGACGACGACGATGATGATGATGATGATGATGATGTATACAAATAAAAATGAGAGATAAAAGCATTTGATTTTTTTTAGTTACTTTACAGCTTTGGAGAGGCAAATGATGATGAATGGATGGGAAATCTAGAAGAGTCGGCATGAACATGATCCACGTGGGCGGCGGGTGTGTGAGTGTGAGTTTTGTGTGAGTGTGAGTGTGAGTGTGACCCGGCTTACTACAAGTGCACGGTGCTCGAATTTCGGAGATATTTATATTATATTTTCGAATTTCGGAAAAAATAAGTTTTTTTTACGTTATATTGAAAGTTAAAATTAATTTAGCAACCTAGTTAAGAAATAGATGAATTGATTTTTTTCAAAACTTTTTACAAAATAATAAAAAACCTTTCGACTTAAATTCAGCCAATGATAAGCTAAGATATGGGTAAAAAATCTGGCCTTGAATTTATAGTGATTGATATCACTACTTTAGAGCGTCTCGGCCGTCGGTAACAGGTTGGCAAATTTGCATAGCAGTAAATGAAATCTCGACCCGTCGGCATAGTCCTCAGCGGGGATTCCATTTGGTCGTGAAATGGAACCCCGAATTTGAGTTTTCAAATTTACTTGATGGTTGCAATGATCTATGCATGGTCGGAGGAAAAAAAAAAATCACATTCGTAGCCGGGTTGGGCGGGGGCAGAAATTTTTGAGCTCGACGGATCTGAAAATATTTTATAAATAAGCCGCAAGCCAAAATATTTAAATGCGCTGCAGTTGAGGAAGAAGAAGAAGGGAAGAGCAGTTTGACCTAAATCGCGAGAAAAGGACGTCTACTGTCCAAAATTCACTTGAGTCGCGTAGTCGTCTCGGCTCGAATGCCTCTTCGGCTCACATCGTGCGTCCCATCTGGTGCGGTTCCTCCATCCTCTCCCCTTCCCTCTTTCCTCCTCTCTCCACATTCTGCTCCCACCATTCCCTCCTTTCGCTACTCCAGTGGTCGATCTTCTCCCAGTGGCAGGAATCAAGCCGCCCCACCCCAACACGATTTTGATTTTTAGTAATAAAAACTCGTTTGTATTTAATTGAAAAAAAAAACTTTAAATCATAATTTTTGTAAATCTTTAAAATACAAAATTAAAAAAAACATTTTTATTTGATATGAATTAATTCTAATTTTATTATCCACACCAAATATTTTATTAACTTATAATTATTTAAAAATAATAATAATATTATAAATAAAATATTATTAATAAATGAAAAAACCATAAATCATATTTGTTGTGAATAATTTAAAATAAAATGTTTACTTGATATAAATTAAATTTGTTTTATTGCTTCTGAAATATTTTAATTAAACTACCGATTTGGTTTTTTTTTTATCACTGTAGATGGATTATGATCGATGTTTGGTTCACTAATTTGTTAATGAGCGATAATGACGTAAATGATGATGAGGTGGAGAGCGATAATCGACGTCTTGTGTAATCTGGAAATGAAAATGTTGTTGCACCTACTTTGAAAAGCACGGACAAGCAGAATTTCAACTCGGTGAGAAGATAATCTCCTTGTGTCGGGGTGGCTGACACAAGCAAGAATCGATAGCTAATGAATGAACAAATCGAGTCATTTTGGAAAGAAATTTTGAATTCTCTTTGTGAGTAATGGAGGAAATCACATAGAAAGCGTTCTCAAAGCTCTTTTGAAAAATCATTGGTGCGATATTAATATAAAGTGTGCAAAATTGGTTTGATTTTACAGTCAAAGTAGAGAGAAGACATGAAATTAGACCAAACGAGAAAATTGAGGGTAAGGTTCATATTTTTATATATAATTATTACTTTTTAAATGTTAATTTTTATAGTGATTAATTTTGTTTATAAAGAATTTTTTAACTGTATTGAAATGGAAGTAATACCAACTAAGTGAGTTTGGAAGCAGTTTGGGTATCAGCGTTGGCTGGAAATCATTAGTGGGGCGAAATGGATTTGATCTGTATCCGACAAAAGCGAAAAGAGTCGTCACAGTATGAGTCTCTTGCCGTCTTCTCTCCGTGACCTGTCAGTTTTTAGGATGAAAACGAATTCTCCCGATCTCGATGGTAATTTAGGCGAGAAGACTGAGAAACAAGCTAAAGAGATAAAAACGGCCTCATTAATGACTGCGAAGGCTCGATCTTTCATAGAGCGATGCTTAAGCAGAGGATAGAACTGCATACGATAAAAAGTTGAGCGACAGGAGAACGTGCTTCGGCATGCGGGAACAATTAGCTCAATAGCGAAGCAGGTTAATTAATGATCGAAAAGGAGCGAACTTGAAGCGTTTAGCATTGCAAATAATGCAAGCCCGACCTGGCCAGCACATGGATCCGGCCAACTGCCCAGTATTGGGAGAATCAAGTTGGAATGAGAAGAAGCTTTTAATTTACAGCGATTGATTTACATATTATTGTACTGACTTTTCTACTCATATAATAAAATTACTAGTTTATTGAATTTTGCAAATTCAAATTACACATCATATCAGCAATTTATTGCCCGTATGAATTGCCATAAATGTTGATAAGATCGGCCTTAATTAGAGAATGACTTTTGCATTACTCCTAATGCGATGATAAGTTTGAATGAAGTGCACGAACTTCTGGTGTATGCACATGAAGTGCTTGAACTATTGGATTTTCACCACTTCCATCAAAATCATTATCATTGGTAGCTCCTTCATCCTCAATAATCATATTATGCATGCTTTCATAATATAAACAAGTGTTTCTTCATCCAACGTCTTTGGTCCCGTCTGATTGCAAACGGGCTTGAAGCACCCAATTACTAGTTCTACGTCTTTGCTATATTTCTTTTTGTCTTTGCGGCGTAATGTTTTTGCTGCCCCAAATCCTTGTGGACATGTAATTGTTTTCTAAGCGTTGGCCCGAGTTAGGATAAATACCATCTGACTAGATAATATCCCGTTGTATAGTCGTGACCATTAATTCTATAATTAATAAGAGCCGCGACGCTTGGTCAAATATTTGCGAATACAGGGGGATCGTTCTAAAACATTGATGTCATTAAAGTCAAGGAAGCCCAGAAGACATACTTATATCAAGATCTTGAGAAGCCCGCGACTCTACAGAGTATTGTAGGCTCATGGCAATGACCGGTGTACATACAACGCCGTGGTGGACTGATTCTTAGCCCACATTATCTGATTGATCTGGCGTGCGGAAAGCGTTGTTCTGTCGCTAGCGATCGACGTGTCGTTATTGTTCGGTGGCCTCAAGTACTACGTCGCGAAAGCAGCGTGATAAGCTGGCACGCTGGCGCCCACAAGACTCTACATTACGGTGCTTTCTCAATCACTTACGTATTCATCTACGAGAATCTGGCGGGTGTTCCATATTAGAATTACGGCGGTATTTACCTTTTGGAGGGAAGACAGTCCGAGATTTTCGATAGCATCTGTTGTTTGAACGAAATATGGATCATATTGTTCCACCCCGTTCACAATTCGAAGGAAAAGATGACGACCCATCCGAAACCTCCTTCGAAAAAAAGCATCATATACGGTCGGAGCGAAAATAATCGTGATAGAGTCTTTCGTGACCTTGACTCGACCCTGACGAATGATCACCTGTGGCACAGAACGGAACCACGATGCTTATTATTCTTTTGCTCCTTGACTCTTCTTCTCTTTTGGTTTTTAGGTAAGCATATCGTGTCATTAGTCTTCCAATCGAAATGGGAGGATATCGCCCAAAATATCAGGATAACGATCCATAAGAATTTGGAGTTTATGGAGACAATCGAGTTTGGATGAATGAAATTGTGAGAGGCCATTGTCATATTTATAGAAGATTTTGAAGTTATGAAATTTTGAGTTTTTAAAATTTTGAAAATTTGGTAAGAAAATTTAAAATTTTGAGAAATTTTGAAATTTTGAAATTTGGAAATTTTAAATTTGAAAATTTGAAAATTTTTAAATTTCAAATTTTGAGAAATTTTAAAATTTCCAAATTTAGAATATTTTAAAAAATTTGGCGGTTGATTTCAAAATTTTAAATTTTTATATTTGATTTTTTATAATTTCATCAATTACATTTGAGGACTAAATAAACATATTTAATAAATAAAAATTATAATATATTTTATATTAAAAATATAATAAAATATTAAAATAGATACGGAATTTGGAGACTATGGTTGGGTGATGAAGAATGATTGGTTGTTTGGGGTTCATCTTGTTTGAGGATTTACATTTATAAACTTTGGAATACTAAAATGAAGGCACTACCATTGGACATGCTCTTACATCCATTTCTCCTCAACCTTCAACCGATAAGAGTTTTACTAGTTTCAAACTTCAACCCAAGATTCTTCATTTTACATTTGGATTTATTCCAATAGGCACTTCACAAATTCTTCAAGCTATACACACTTGAAGAGTTTCAAGTTCCAACCCGAGCTTATTCTTTTTATACTTGAATTTTGGCTCTAATAAGAACTTCACAAATCATTTATGCATATCATATCCAAGCTATAAGTGTGTGATGAACTATAAATCGTTATCTCAAACAAATCAAAATTTCCCAACTTTGTTGCACGAAGTCGCCACTTGCATTCTTTATCGACACAACAAATAAGTAATTACTTGGTTGAAGATGTTATAGTTTTGAATTGAAATTTTATTTTCAAAGCAATCATACACAACTTATTCCATAATTCTTTCCAATCGAATATATTTGGTATTGTTCTAAACGGTCATCACCAACTAAAAATGGTTCATTTGTGCTTCCTTTTGCATGCGATACATATTCTCCCATTAGCACTTCCATCAAATCAATTTGCAACACTTGGCTATCCTCAGGTAAGTTGACATTCATTTCACCATCTTCAACGTCTTTATATGTATCAAAGTCATGAGATTCAAAATAATTAAGTGGATCACGACTCAAACTTATTCTATTTTTATCATTAAAATCACTCACATGTTGAGTGTTAAAATTAATATTGATGATTGATTCATACTCATGGTTGTCATTTTTCTTATCTATTGTGATAATAATAAAACTAGCAACTTACCATCAGTATGGTTCAACTTAATGAAAATTTTTACATCTTCATCTTCTCTTAGCTGTATAGGAATGGTTGGTATATCGGCATTGAACAAGTAATTAATAGAAACATTATTCTCCATTGGATTTACTCTCAAAATCTAACAAACAGTCTTCAACAATTATTCATATGTTATAGTCTTACTAAGTTCAATACCCTTACCTTTGCAACCTTCAAAGTAGTACATGTTTACATTTTTCACCTAATCTCCTTCATATAAAAGCATTATTTACACTTCATCAATCACTGTAACAAAGTAAATTTAAAATTAAAATCACATAATAATCAATTATTGATATTAAAATGAATTTTAAGGTAATAGATGTGTAGGTATAAATTTTATCTTTAGTTATGTTTATGTTAAGTTGTTTTACTACAAACTTAACTACTGTTAAGTTATTTGTAAAATAAACTTAACAATAGTTACGTTCAGGTAAAGTTCTTTTACTATAAACTTAACAATTGTTAACTTCTTAGTAAAATAAACTTAATTGTAGTTAAGTATACGTAAAGTTGTTTTAACAAAAATTTAACAACTGTTAAGTTATATGTAGATGAAACTTAACTATAATTACATTCAAGTAAAATTATTTAACTACAAACTTAATAACTGTTAAGTTCTTTGTAAAAAAAACTGTTAAGTTTGTAGTAAAAAAAACATAATTGTAGTTATGTTTAGATAAAGTTGTCTTATAAAAAACTTAACAACTGTTAAGTTTTTTATAAAAGAAACTTAATATTAGTTCTGCGATCAGATTTTACATGTTATAGTACGAATTTCACTATTTTGATACAAAACCTCTTTATAAACATTTTATTTCGTGTTTATTATAAAAAAATTTATTGTTCTACCATAACCAAATAAGGTTCAGAATAACATAATCACCGTTATCTTTTTCCCAAATATATTTACGTACCTTTATTTGATCTTATTATATGTTAAGAGATAGGATATGATGATCGAAACCGAAGGCAATGAAGTTTTGGAGAAGATGATGACCGAAATCGAAGGTAATGAAAGTTGAAATAAAACGAGAGTTTAACTTTTAGAGGGCATGGATGCCTAAATAACCCAAATTTTTGGAGGAATTAACTATGAGAGAGAAGGATGTTTTTAAGAGGAATCCCCAAACAACTAAGGGTGAAATTGTCCAAACATGATCATATCTCCAAAGTTATAAGAGTTAGATAGCGTTTGTTTTTGAGCTTATCTTCAAGGCTGAATAAAACTTAGAACTTCAAATTGTTTTTTAAAAATTTAACAACTTATTATTGAAATTTTAAAAAAAGTTATGAATAGAAAAATCTGAATATTTAGAACTTAATATTCGAAAAAATAATTTTCCTTAAAAGAAAAAAACTGATCATGACCAGAAATGAGAAAAGGCTAGCAGCCATTCCAGTTATTAGGGATGACGATGGGAGGGGGCAGGACCCGAGGGGCGAGCGCCGTCACCGAGCTCGAGCTCATTTATTTGTTTCAATTCACAAACCTATCTCATTTAAAAAATTAAACGGGCTGAGACGGGGATAGGAAAATTCCCAAACCCTCCCCGATTACATTTGATTTTTTATTTTTATTTATTTTTATTTTGTTATATTTGTTTTTTTATTTTTATTATACTAAAATTAATATATTTCATAAAAAAAATATCATGAATTTTTATAAAATATTTATTAAAAAACATTCTAATGATTTTTTGACCAGAAATTCTAATTAATGTGTATTTTATATTAAGAGTATAAAATAAAATAATAAAAATATATTTTTAAGAATATATTAGGGCGGGCGGGGCGGGGCGGGGCGGAGGCGGGGTTATATTTGAACTTCTTTAGAAGCGGCATTATCGGATTTAAGGAATAAGCTGAAACTTGTTAAAAGCGATTCTGATTAAATAAAACTCATGTCGCATTAAGGCGAAGCGGGCGGCACAGGAAATAATTTGTCAGTTCTTGAAATGCTTTCTTCGTACGATGTTAAAAGCAAACAACATGTCTTGTCTTATTAAATACTATTCAACATTAAGCTTAAAATAAATTTTATTCAACATTAAGTAAAAAAAACAAAAAGCCACCTTAGTTTTATAAGTTCCCTAGTATTTTGTTAATTTAAACAAATGCCCCTTTTTAAAATGTCAATAACCGGGATAACCTTTTCCGCAGCCTCCTCTAAAGATCATATCAAATCTACAACCAAACAACCCCTATAGCCACATAAGCTCAAATAGATTGCCCTTGACTTCACTCGGTAATCTTCACTTCAGCTTTATTCTCCATGGCCTCTCTAATGGCTTCCCAAACCCTTCTTCTTAGAACCCCAAACCCCACTCTCTATGCACCCAACATCACGCCACTCCCCTCTTTTCATGTCTCCCTTCCCATCCTCCTTCCGCGCAAACTCCACCGTCTACGGCTCCGCGTTCATACTGACGCAAACTCGCCATCTCGCCTCGCACCCTCCCAAAGCTCCCTTCTCGACTCTACCCGCACCGTTTCCGCAATTTTGGCTATTTGTCGCAGTGTTCAGGGTATTCATCGCCAAAATCCAACAGATTTTCCTCAATTTGAAGCAAATTGATTTTACTCCTAACCCTGAAGAGCTCACCTCAATTCGGAACCTCCAGAGCAGCGTGCTCTGCTCGGTGGGTCCGCTGTTTTTTGCTGCCGCTCGGGACCGTTCCAGTGCCTACTTAAACACCCCGCTCACGGTGGTCGCGGCGGGGATGGCCAAGTGGCTGGATATATACAGTGGCGTGTTGATGGTTAGGGTTTTGCTTAGTTGGTTCCCGAATATTCCATGGGACCGGCAGCCGCTGTCGGCGATTCGGGACTTGTGCGATCCCTATTTGAATCTTTTCCGGAATATCATACCGCCGGTGTTCGATACATTGGATGTCAGCCCCTTGTTGGCGTTTGCGGTTTTGGGTACGCTTGGTTCAATTCTGCATAATACTACGGGATATTAGTGGAATAGGTGAGCGAGGTTTTTCTCATTTCAACTGAGGAATGGATTGGATTAAATCAATTGTGATAATTTATTTTGTCATTGGCAATAACCTTGTAGGTTGATTTTGACAGATATAATTACAATAGTTTTGGCCAAACGCGTTAAATTTATAGTTTATAGTGATTATTGCAATGAATTTCTACATCATTTTAGGCTATATTTTTAGTTGGATTTTCATTACTTGTCATGCTACTTTGTTTTGAGATTTGATGAGCATGGGCTTGTGCGATTCTGTCATTGTTTGGTTTTAGTGTTCAATGTATGGTGCAGCCAGGCATATTTTGTGTGAGTCGAGGTATTTCTGCTGATTATGTTATTTAAGTGTAATTTAGTAGTAGTGAATTATTTGAGTCACGTAGAATTTAGAAAATCTTCTTTCTTAGAAATATCTTATGGGTACTGGGCAAGTGTAATCCTGTTATTGTTTGGGTTAACATGTTCAATATATGGTGCAGCTTCATACATTTGTTCTCATGTTGATTTGGAGATGATGAATTTGAAAGATTTACGTTCTCTTTCTCGTGTGCACTTGTTCAAGCCTATCTTCTGTAATATCTTCCCTTTTTAGTTCTGTCAAATGTATTATCTCCTATTCATTTCTAGAGCTATCAAAAAAAAAAAAAAAACAAGAGAAAAAAGAAAAAGGCTCCTATCAATTTATCCCCAACATTATTAATATGGTAATCTAAAGTTCCCACTAAGGAGCTTTTGCATGACTAGTGGTTAACAAGAAGGCCAATTACCAATGTTTTGTTATGGATGGGAAGAGCTCACAAAGCTCTCGGTATTCATTGTTGCAATATGTTCTGATAAAAGAAATTGTTGCACTATTTATAATGAACTGTTCTAACAACTGAGGCTTGTTTAGGTGACTTTGGGACTTTGACATGGAAACTATTCAAACAACTGAGGCTTGTTTAGGTTCCTCATTAGAGTAATCTATAATGATCACTTGTCAACCTCTACTGATTTACATTTTTTCAATCTTTTTTTTCTTTCCTCACCTTTTTCTTTTCATTCTTTTTTGTGCTGCCATGACTTGAACTATTTGTACCTTCTTTATCTTCTGAAAGAGTGAAGCCTTTGCCAACTTTGCTTGATTCTGGACAAACTACCTTAAGATTGTTTTATCCAGCAGCTTATTCTATGTCACAGCATATAATCATTCTTTTTTTTTGGTGATCGGTAAATCTTTGTTTTCATCAAGATACTAGAACCTCCAACGACCCTTTCCATTTCTACTAGGGTTCTGAAAATGAGTTCATATTTATCGGACTGATGGTTAAATATTTCAAGCCATTACATATGGAAAACAACAGTTACTCAATTGATCCAAGAAGGTTAGGCAGATTTAATGTCAAAACAGTAGAGGATGTTTTAGGCATTAAAGTTCTCAGAAGTCTCTGAAGCTCATTTTAGGGTCATCCCATCTCCCACCTCGTCCTCTTCCTCTTCCCCTTGAGCCCATGCGTTTGAAGAATGACTTTACTTAGTGCTTCACCTCCACAAGTGAATGAAGCAACTCATCGCATAGTATACAACCAGTGTACAAAGTAGATCCATCCTGCAACGGTGTTGTTTTCTTATTGAAATCAACTTCCAAGATAGCAGACTCGCATTCTGGACACTTATCCCGAGTTGTGGAAATCCTGTGAGCACCTTGAGGGAGGTAGACAAGGCAACTGCACATATTGCAGTAAAGCCTCCATTTGGGAGCACTTACCGGGTCTAGAACAAGTGTTCCACTGCATTCTGGGCAGGCACAGACTCAGCAGGCTATCAGAGGAGCTACCGGCATGTGGGGTGTGGGCAAAGGAAGCAAGGCATTCCGGCTCCCTTCCCCGGTTTTCCAGAACTACTGGTCTTGCTGGCACCAAAGAGTGTGTCTATACCTTCAAATGGAGGACTGTTGTAGCAGTATGGGCAGAGAGGGAATGACTTGCCCTCTGGCCCAGCCAAGGAGAAGATTAACAGCTCAAAGTTGTCTAAAAGGGCATGTGAGTTCCTTGTACAGCTTCCAAAAAATAAAAATAAAAATAAAAATTATTATTTCAATCAGAGTTGAGTAATGGATGTCAAGCACAGAATGCTTTTCAAAAGCATTCAGGATCAGAAAAAATATATAAATCAAGCTGTAAGTTCTCTACATAATTCTTAAGGTAAGTAATCAATTGATGATTCCGATATCTCTCTACCATGAATCCAGTGTTTTCTGAATAGAGATATTGCTTGGATTAATTTGCAACAAACAAACCACCTTGCCATCCACATGCATTGACTAGATCTAAGATCTTCCTATAATATTATTTATTTTCTTTCACATTTGAACTTGCACTCATCATTGTGTCCATTAAAACTTAAATCAGAAGTATTTGTTTTTGTAATTCCTGAACAGGACAGAAGAAAGGAGAATAAATATCTTCCTATGATATAATTGTTCTTTGATCAGTAAAGTAAATGCATTAGAAGCACCTAAAGTATATACCATGTATACAAGGCAAATAAATAAATAAATAAATATTAAAAAGAAAAACCACTTCACACTTGCAGCCCAACCTGAAATCTAAGGGTAAAGGAATTAGAATCTATATGTATCCTAACCCACTCCAAACATCTACATAAAGGCGCATAAAATCATGTGTACAATTAGTTCTACATCTTCAAAAACTCTTCAGTTCTTCTCCTTCCATATGCTCCAAAATCAGCACAAACGGGCTGCTTTTCATGCCTTCTTCATCTTTTCCCAACAAGGCACCTTGCCAACTAAAGCATCCTTGGTCAAAAGAAGCATCGCCCACTAAACATCAAAAATAGCAAGAATAAGGTGCCACAGCAGGCTAGCCTTAGGATAATGGAGGAGAAGATGGTTCAATGTCTCCTCTTTACGCTTACACATGTAGCATTTCTTTGGAAGACTAGGCCTAAAGCCCTCCTTGTGGATCCAGTTGAATCTTTTCCCCAAACAGCTTCCTAACAAAGAGTTGACTTTCTTTGCACTCAAGGACTCCACCCCAAGCTGGTGGGAAAGCCTTTCAAGTTACCTACAAAAGATGAGAAAAAGATTTAACATAAAAAGTGTCTCCCTTCGACAACCTCCAAATCATAACATCCTCTCTCTTCCTCCTCTGATCTCATGCCCTCACAATCTTCTAGCAACCTCTTCACCTCATAACTCCCAATCATTTATCTACCTTGTGAACACTTCATTCAAACAATGAGTTTCTCCAACCTACAACAACTATATACTTTATGGCCCTTGTTGTAACCCCTTGCAAGGTGAGATTAAGATGGGAGAAAAGATCTAAAGGGACTTCTTGTGGGAGGAGGAGAGCTCCATGGATGCCTCATCTTGTAAGAAAGTCAGCTGTTGACTTGGAAAAAGAAGAAGAAAGTCAGTTTGTTGATTTGGAAGAAGAAGATAAAAAGGGACTTCTTGTGGGAGGAGGAAATCCAAAGGTCTCATCTTGTAAGAAAGATCCAGTTGAAGAAGAATAAGAAAAACAGCCTAGGAGTTAAGAGGTCACATCTTAATGGCCCTTCTCGGGAAGTGAGTGGTAGAGGTTTGATTTAAAATATGCATCCTTCTAGAAACAGGTGGTAGTAAGAAAGTATGGAGGGAAGAGGGAAACAGAGAGGCGATGGTGGTCTAGGACTTCAACATAAGGCTTTGGTGTGAGTCTTTAGAAGGCGGTTTGAAGTGGGTGGAAGGAGTTCTAACACAAGTTTGACTTTAAATTGGGGAGATGATAAGAGGGTGAGGTTTTGGAAAGATAGGTGGTGGTTTACTTTAAAATATGCATCCTTCTAGAAACAGACGATTGTAAGAAAGTATGGAGAGGAAGAGGGGAAAGTATGGAGAGGAAGAGGGGGAATGGTGCTCTAGGACTTCAACATAAAGCTTTGGGGTGAGTCTTTAGAAGGTGATTTGAAGTGGGTGGAAGGAGTTCTACAACAAGTTTGACTTTAGAGTGGGAGACGATAAGAGGGTGAGATTTTGGAAAGATAGGAGGTGCAAGGAGGAGCCTTTAGTTGTGACCTTTCTAGAGTTGTTTTCAATTGTCATCGAAAAAGCAGCATTGGGAAATCAATTGTGGGTGCAGGTTGGAGAAACTAGTTGTTTGAATCCAGTGTTCACAAGGTAGATAAATAGAGTGGTAGTATATATTTTGGAGATCCTGAGAACCACCCTTGGCCAAATAGAGTGGACTGAGCAATGACAGAAAGATGCCAAAGCATTCACAAGAATTGCACAATAGAGAAGATAAGCATAAGCACATCATACAGTATACATCATAATGTTATTAAAAACTTTTGACATGTGGAGCATATGCATACAAAATACTTAGATTTTAGGAAAAAAGGTTGTCTTTCAATACAAGGAAAAAAGATAAGGCATTTTGTATTAAAAAACTCAAACTACCTGGATTGTGCCCTTTTGAGGAAGATAATACACCTCCTCACATGTGCCACAATACATTCGTGATGGTTGAGTAGAAATGTACTTCATATACCGCAAGCATTTACCACACTTACTAAGTGCACGTCCTGAATCAGCCAGTGGAGAAAATTGTGCTTCAAATAAAGCATCCATGTTTTCAATCTGTACCAAGAAGAAAAACACTTACTATTTTTAGACAGAATAAGCATGTGGATAGAAGAAGTGCATAACTATAGACATAGTGCTCCAGTCAGATTGAAGAATCTACAAGAAAATATATGATGTAGCTGATAGTTCTAGCTGATGATGCATCATGTAGTTGCAAGATACCTTCAAGACTTAATGGAAGAAAAAAGAAGATAACTCTAGAAAGGGTTTCTATAGAAACTAAAAGTCCTATAAAGTAGAGAATAATCTTTTTATTCTAACAAAAGTAAAATGTGGCATATAGATAAATCCTTTTGACTTTCCTTTCAGAAGATAGGAACATTAGAAGGTGCCAAAAATGGTGAAACCCAACAAGAAAGATGAAAAGTGTGAAGGAAAGAGACTGAATTCAGATGGGAAATACTATATGAGTATTTATTAAAAAAAACGTAAATCTTTTCACTAAACCAACCTAAGACATGCCATATGAATATAATCTACAAATGGACCATCTTTGAGCTGTTACCAAGGCCAAGGTCCAGAGAAATAAGAATTCAACAAGGATATCCTTTATAGATGGTGCATCCTTCTTCCTAAAAGATCCTACCGTTGCACTCAATCCCCATTAATCTTTACAAACTTTCCATATATCAATTACAAAGGAGCTCCTTGAGGAGGAGGCTTAGGCACCAACCACGGCATACAAAAGAGCAGAATATTAAAGAATGTTAAAGCGTGATATTCGTATTAAAACAAAATCTTACAAGAATTTAGAGCTTTTAGGAGGATTAATTCGTTAACGTAATTATGAAAACTGGTTTTGAGGAGGTCTGGGTTCAAGCGCTCTACACCATTTTA
Source organism: Tetrastigma voinierianum (assembly GCA_016808115.1). NCBI lineage: Eukaryota > Viridiplantae > Streptophyta > Magnoliopsida > Vitales > Vitaceae > Tetrastigma > Tetrastigma voinierianum. The sequence goes on from JAEQBH010005217.1 coordinate 217,324, forward strand.
TTTTGTATTTGTTGATTTGAGAGTTCGTAGGGAAGGCTATTTGGTTTGTTTGGCTCTCGCGTGTGAGTATAGGGTTTCACGTGATGGAGGGTGTTAAAGGCGTGATATTAATGATAGCTTAGAAATCACTGAGGCGGTTTTTAGGAGAGTTGGTTGTTTAAGAACAAAGCCCATGTGAATGACTCCTCGTTTCCTGTACATCACTGGTTTTCCACACCCTCCCAAATGTTAGTTCCCCTCCAAACTCCACAAATTACACGTACTTTTCATCCTTAGACCTAAGAACATATCTTCTCCCATCTGACTAACTGCATTTCGTAACTCCATCTGATTCTCCCCCTTGAAGAGGTTCCTAAATAACTATAACAGTTTCTGACTACAACATGGACAAGAAGAAAGCACATATTAATAATCAGAAGACTTGATAGCGTGCTCTCTCTCTCTCTCTCTCAGTTTTGGTCCCCACAAAGACACGAATATGGAACCTCCCACATCACGTACCCAACCCTTTGCCACCTAAGCCAGGCCCCATGGACTTTCTAGGATATAGATCTTCCTAAGCCCTTATAGTTCTAGACTGCGATTGATTTTAAGTTTGGCCTAAAATGCACGTTCCCAAATAACTCAATAGAAGCTTACCAAGTTTGCAACCCAACACCTCCAAGCCTCTCACCAGCCAATCAGAATAACCTCTTTCCTATAGTTCACTTCTAAACCACAGCTGGCTTTTAAACAAGGAGAATATGGAAGCAATGTCTCAAATACTAAGATATGATGAGCATAAAAAATCTGCTTCTAGTACCTCAGGCTATTTTGAACCACCTTTCATAAAAACTAATGCAATAAAAGCAGCATTCAAACTATTCTCAAAAGTATCAGTGAAACAGATGAACTCAAAGAAATATAACACGTTGTCATTAGCAGTTTCCAAGGTCTGATCTGATGGAGCTGACAGCTCTTCTCATAGAGCACTGACAACAGCAAAAGATCTTTGTATTATAATTCCCTGATATTAAGCCAGTTAGCCCTATATTTTTTTCCTCCAGTTCCTCAAGTGATGCCACCAACTATTCTTCACTGCATCTGCATTTCAAGATGCTACCTCCTAAGATGTGAAAGACCTACAATTTTCAAACAGTATCATACCGCACGAATCTTTGCATACTCACTAATGAAGAGGTTTTCAAAGTAAAAACTGAGCTCAAATACACTAAACTTCCATTCAATTAACAAAGAAACTTATTATTCCCATAACTACATATATCAGATTAGAATCATTTCCAAAATTAAATATTGCATGACTACTATCAGATAGGACTGGGTAGCTGAGAATATTTTATTTACATTGAGATATTTTCTCTTCAGGGAAGAAACAATCAAATCATAAATATTATCTCATTCAGTTCATAAATAAGTAGGAACCATCCAGCTTTCTTCAAGTCCAACGACTGAAAAATAGAAGTAGTAACAACAGAAATCTTTCACTCTCACAGGAGGACCATAACACCTTGAAAAAAAGCAAAAGGCATCTCTCATTATTCTTAAACTGGGAAGAAACAAAGAAATGCCCAAATCATACTACATGTGTAACATCCTGCTTTCTAAACCGCCAGAAATGCCTCCATTGTCCTGAACTCTTCTGAGAAGATCCAGTCAAGAAACTTGCCCATACTATTTTGTATAATGAGAAGCAAAGCTTTTAGTGTCATTGTAGGAGATTTGTTGCCTTCCTGTGCTATTCTAAGTCATTCTGATTATCTGTAATGTTCTTTCAGTTGTGCAATTTGTTTGCTTCTCCCTTTGAAAGATTTGCTCCTATTTAGCTAGTTCATAGAGGGCGAATTTCTCATCTCGGTATTCCTTTCAATAGAAATGAAATAGTTCTTCCTGAAATAAAATAATAAAAAATAAAATGAAAATAAAAAACTGCCCAAACTAACATATTGAATCAAATCTTCGAGGCATTCATTTAATTTCTTGAATGCAAACTAACCAACCTGCCAATTTTATTAGATGAATTTAACCCGTAACCTCTCAAAGGCATATTCAAGGGTCACAGTAGAAGCATGGGAAAAGATTTCCTGCTACAACAAGATAGCTAAAAATGATCCTGCTACAAAGATTTCTTGCCAATTTTTTTTTTTTCTGATCCATAATAGTTGTGATGCCCGACTTTCTCCATCCAGGTTCGTCCATTGTTTTTTTCTTCTTGCCTCAAGCTTTGCTTTGTGTGTACCACATTACAAAATTCTTCTGTGTTTAGCCTTGCCAAATAAGGGATCGTGACATTTTGATTTTTGAGCTTTTTCCTGTCCATTCTTTGTGGCTCTGGTTGAGCAGGAAAGTATCACGAAAGAAAATATATGAGTTTAAAGGAGTAACGAGTTAGATCGAAATACTTTATTTTCAAAACAAAATTTAAAATTAAACTAAATTAAAGATTTAACGTAATAAGCAGAATGTCAGCCGGGCTACTGACAAACGACAATCACCAATCAAACGCTCAAGAAAAACAACAAAGTTAACGAAACACATAACCCGCAGATTTGAAAATTTAGTTCAATCACAATATCACGACAACCATTTCATTCGAACATTCCAATCGGACAACTGATTAACATTTTAAACCCACTATCATTAAGTATGATAACCCAGATTCGACAATTTCAATTATCGTTGTCCATGACAACAACATTACGTACTACTTTGGTAATTATTTTGGTTTCTAAACTAATTTAATAATTTTTTTTTCAAACAAATTATTTCGGTCTAAAACTCGGAAAAAATGGAAGATAAGAAAATATTTGGAGGAAAATAAAATATTGGTTCTAACTTAAAAAAATTAATTTTATATATTTATTAAAATTTATTTTATTTGTTTCTTTCGAGCTAAGAAATTTAAAAATATGGAAATTTTATTATATTTGATTTTTTTTTATATATTTTTCGTGTTAGAAATTGAATATGTGAAAAATCATTTTCGACTATGTTTGGTATTTTAGACTTATTACTTTAACATTACTTATGTATAAGTTTAAAAATAAAGAACAAACAAATTATATTGAGTTAAAAATTTTATTAAGAAACTTTTGGTATTAAATGTATTATTTTAATTTTACTTTTGTTTTTTCTATTATTAAATGTATAAACTTAATAATTAAAAACAAATAAAATTAAGTAATAAGTTACAATAGCTTGAGGTAGAATAAAAATTTGTTTTCAAGTTGAAATTTTTTTTAATTTAATATATTTTGAAAAATGTTTTGAAGTAATTTTATTTATAATGCTTTTATTTTAATTATTTTTATATTTATAAAAGATAATATAATATGTTATTTTTAATCATTTTATATTATTTTAAAAAATACATAAAAAAGGGAAGAATTCCCCTAAAATTATCATTTAATCATTTTTAGATTTTTTTTATTTAAAGTTTTTTTTCAGGTAATTCTACTTAAGAAAGAAATTCATTTTTTAAGGTTATATTTAGGGGTGGACATGGTTTGGTTAACCGAATCGTGACACAAAATAAAAATCGATAATTTAGTTTTGGTTTGTTATTTATATAAACTAAAAACCTAGCTATTAATATGGTTAACAAAATCTTCAGTTAACCATTTATTCGGTTAACCATGTATCGGTTTTTCGGTTAACCATAATTAAAAAATAAATTAATAATTCCCTAATCATATATTAAAACTCAAATTATAATAATTATTATAAATACAATAAAAATGCAAAAAGAAAAAATGATTACTAATCTATTCATTGCAATCTATAACATATGCCTAATATGTTTTTTTTTTTTTTCTCTGTGAAATATTATACGAAATGCATGAGATTAGATAATTTAATCTCGGTTTTTAATTAATCACATGTTTAACAATTTTAATAAAAAACTAAACTAATTTAACGAAATCACAACCTATATGTTTTGGTTTGTAGAAAAATGGTAAAAACTTAATTTGAAGGAAAAAAATAGCGATTATATATATATATATATATATATATATATATATTTAGTTAAATTAACGAAACCGTGTTTTTATTTTGTAAACAAAATCTAGATTTGTATGCAATGAAACTAAGGAAACCCGAATTGCTTAGTTTAGTTCAACTTATTTTTACAGTTCGGTTTCCGGTTTGGTTTTTTGATTGATTGGCAATCCCCAATTCGATTACTTGCATTTTCGAGTTCGGTTTTCAATCGGTTAAGCTTCTTAGTTTTTTTTTACCACCCTAGTTATATTTGTCCCCTATAAACTTATATCCATTCACATTAATTTTGAATGTTTCATGTGGATTATGAATTTGACGGATATAACCTAACGTAATTCTTCCTAAAAATTTCAACATTAATAGATACTTTTTTGAGTATTAATCAATTTAAAATGAAATAATAATAATTTATATACTTAAATATTTTGTTTATTAATTATAAATGATAACGAAGTAATGTAGAGTGGTACTAAACTAATAAAAATATTTTTAAAGGATAAATTAATGCACTTAAAATTACTAATAATTAACAGTTTTTTCTAAGAAAAATATTCACTTAATTAAAAGAAATAAAAAAATCCATTGGTGAGAATTTCAAAGATGATTTAGCGGTCTATGTGGTAGAACACTAAACACTAAATGTTTTAAAATAGCACGATGGGAGATAGTAGGTAGGAATTGGCGATTAGGTAATCGATGGGTGTGTTCGTGTTGTGTCGATATCTGAATCGTTAATCGATATTCAATACGTCGAGCACATGAATAATAAGCGTGTCGGCGTTACGCAAAGTCAGCCTTGAATATAAGTAAATCTAATTTGATTATTTAAAATAATAAAATTACCAATTAATCATCATGCATGTTTAACACAAATAACCTATTAAAATTTAACATGTTTTATTAATTTTATTATTTAAATTAATATTAGAATTATAATTAATAATCCGTATTTAACATGAATAAACATTAAAATAGGTTAATTAATTAATATAATGGTCGCGAATTGATTCGGATCGAGTGGAGTGTTAGGCGTAATGGCGAATATGGCCAGATTTGATACAAGCGTGTTAGAGGCGGATCCCGATACGAATATGGCCACGGCGATTATCTTTCAGTACGAGCAAGTGAAAGCATGTTGGAGTTCGTGTGCGGTGTCGAGAATTTTCTTGTGCAATAATAAGACAAATTTACCTTATGCTGAAGTGTAGCTTAAAAGAAAAAGATGATCTGCCTAAAATAGAAAATGTCTTTAACCATGACGATTTCACAGGGAAAAAAAAAATAAAAAAATGAAAAAATTCGAAAACGTTTTTAGAAAGACGATTTCAAAGGAAAAAAAAGAGCCTTAGAAATAGCATTTAGACAGACAGGAACAGAAAGAGTGGAATAAAGTACATCTTGAAAAGACTAGTTGCCAACAAAAATTGTCTTTTTAAAAACACGAATTTTCTTATATATATATATATATATATATATATATATTTACAATCAATCAAAATAGTTTCTTCAAACACGATTTATAAATATTTATGTTAATCTTCAAAACATTTCTTTTTTTTTGACTTCACTAATATGGTTCGAAAAAAAAAAAAAACCTCACACTACTAAATGACTAATAGAAATTTCCAGATGATCGTGGGCTTTTCAATTCCAATGTAACTATGTAAGGTGATTAAGGCCCAGGATGGTTATTTGTCCTGTAAGCCCAACTATCACACATGGCCCAAGAAACTCACCTCTGACAGCATAGAAATGGTTTCTCTACTGCCTGCCTGCCGGTCTCGGAATGAAACCCTTGCTCTGCACTGCTAGGAGCTTCACCAACTGCAAATCTTTATTCCTTTCGCTCCGGAATCTCAGGTGAGTCTCTCACTCCAGCACCTCACTTTAATTTTCAACACGATTTTCGATTGCTAATTGGTTTTTTTTTTTTAAAATCTCCAGCAAGCATCTGATTCTGATTGTGTTGCAATTTCTCAGACCGGCATCTCGCTGCGTTTTCTCAGTCTAGGTCTCATCCATCTTTTCTTTCTGCAAATTTAACTAAGCTCTACCTCCTTTCTCTCTCTCTGCGATTTCAACAAAATGGAATTTTAGGTGTGATTTCTCGCTTTTTCTATCACAAAACAGATTAATATAGTGGCGTTGAAGTGTGGATGGTAAATTTTCAAGATTTTGTGGAAAAATTCTGTTCGGTTTTTTTTTCAGAAGTTTCACTATACTTTATTTTCTAGTTCATTTTCCGCCTTTTTTCTCCCTTATTCTGATATCTAATAGAGTTTATGAGGCGAAAACTATGCGTAATTGAACTCAGTATTTGCTTGGTTGCGCAATGACAATTTATAAAAAATTTAAAGCTTGAAAATAGGTACTGTTTGCTGTATAGAGTTTTAGTCTTCATTATGCACTATGTTCTGATTAAAAAAGAATTGTTACAGTATGTGTACAAGAAGTGGAGAATCCATTTACACTATGAAGAGAGAAAAGGGAGAATCCCTAATTTTTATTATATTCACGGAAAAAAGACTTGCTTCTACATTACATATTGGACTTATATATACACACACTCATGGGACCCACAATACAGTAAGAAAATAAAAGGAAAAGACTGTATAATATCTAACACTCCCCCTCAAGGTGGAGCATATATGTCATATGCACCAAGCTTGTTGCAAATGTATTTAATTATAGGACCTTTGCGAGATTTAGTAAAGATGTTTGCTAGTTGATAATTTGAATTGACAAAACTAGTAGCCATACATCCACGATGTGATGATACTGCTTTTTAATGAAATTGTGATCCCGACTTGATGTGTTTGGTCGTTCGCTAGAAGGCTGGATTGGATCTGATATCATAAGCAGTGCCGGTTATCACGGATGAGGCTTCCGTCATTAAATCATTTCCAAATCTCGACTCACGGAAATTATCACGCAACCATAGCCAAGGTTCACATGTTGCTGGGGTCATGGCTCGATGCTCGGCTTCAGCGCTGGAATCTGGCACTACATGTTGTTTCTTGCTCTTACAGGATATTAGTTTGCAGCGATGAAAACCACGGTGCACGAGTGGAGCGTCTATCGTAGGTGAGCGTGATCTGCATCTGTGTAACCAATAACCTGGGTATGACCTCTATTCTCGTACAACAGACCTTGGCCTGGTGTACGTTTGATATATCGAAGATTGCGGATTCTGACTTCGACATCATACTGGCATCCAGTAGTAATGCCACCGAATGTCGCCATGCGAGTGTTAATTCTGCACAAATCAATCGATATCTCAGAGTCTCTGGGTTACTTTGTCACGGTACAAGTTTGACATTAGGATCAGCTAGGGTGTCGATTGGTTTCTGATCTAACATCTGGGGTTTCACTTCCAAGATGTCTAAAACATACTTCTGTTGGGCAAGGACTACACCGGCATTGGATTGAGCTATCTCAATTCCCAGAAAGTACTTGAGTTTCCCTAAGTCTTTAGTTTGAAAGTGGGTGAAAAGGTGTTGCTTTGGTTTAGAATACCATCCCCGATCCTTGCACATGTGTGATGTCATCCGGTAAACAACGAGATAAATACAACTGTACAGAAGAGTTATGATTATAAAAGCCCAGATAGTGCATTTGTGCTGCGAAGCGTGCCAGGTGCGAGCAAATAGAGCCCAAAGCGGCGGCAGTACTCGGAGATTGTTTCCAAGCCATATAGAGAGCGGCGTAACACACACTAAACACAGCTCACTTGACTGACAAAAGCCCAGGGGTTGCTCATCTCAAACTCATCGACAAGATCCTTGTGGAAGGAAGCCATTTTTAATATTCAGCGATAAAGTGGCGGGAACACATAGTAGCCATGGAGAGAAGCAGACGGACAGAAGCAATCTTGGCAACGAGGGAGAATGTGTCACACATGTCGGAACCATAAACGAGTATATCCTTTGCTTGACCAAAGCGGGCCTTAAAAGGCGATCAACTTGACCATCGGGACCAACCTTAGTGTGTAAACTCATGACAACAAATGGAAACTTACCAAATGGCAAAACAGCAGATCCCGAGTGCAGGTTGAGTGTGAAGCGACCATTTAAATACACCATTGCTTGTCAGTAGCCCGGATGGGAAAGACCCTCATTGGTGTTCTTAGGAAGAGAAACGGAGGATATAGTAGAAACAAATGTAGAGTAGGTGAGAATAATGGAGATGAAGTAACTCAAAAAATTGTAAATAAGATAAAGTTGCTAGTAAATCGATTACCTTTTTCGGCTTGATAGGCGAGATTATCGGCAAGAGCGAATTTGGGGTAGGAGAAATTTGAAGGGATAGGAGTGAGTCGATAGGGGCCTTAGTAGAAGGGAGAGGAGCAGCTGACCGCGGTGACGGTGATGATAAACTGGGGATGGACGAGAAGATACATCATGAAATATAGGCGGGAGATGATCGGGAAGGGTAGACAGATAACAGGGAAGAGACTTGGAGGAGGAGAAGAAGGGTGAGTCCTCGAAGAAGGTGACATTAGCAGAGAGAAAGTATCGATGAGTCTGAGGGGAATAACAACGATAACCCTTTTGAAGTCGGGAGTAGCCTAAGAAGATGCATTTCGTGGCCTTGGCGGAAAGCTTGTCTTGTCCTGGAGTGAGAATATGAACAAAGCAAGTACAATCAAAGACTATATGAGGAAGGAAATAAAGTGGTTGGTCGTGGAAGAAGGAATGAGGAATCCTCATAATAACATATGAGGGTATATGATTGACCAAAAATAATGTCGTGGCGAAACAACGTCCAAAAACTGGGTGCGGAACACGATAATGAGGAGGAGAGCACAGCTGTCCCAATATGATGACACCACGCTCCAAATACCCCATTTGTCATGGCGCTTCCCAAGCGCCGGCAAAGACCGCATCAAGATCCCAGCGTCGGAACATAAACAAAATAAAGGGTGCGTAAAATATTCCGCGGGTATCGTGCGCCACGAACACACACGGAAGATAGTCGACTTGGGAATCGGTTAGAATTCCTCACATAAAACTGAAAATAGAATATAACTGAGCATCTTTCATTAAAACAATCTGGTTACATCGTGAGCCAACAATGAAAGTGACAAAATACTAAAATCCTAGAGTAGACGCGAAATTCGACAAAGACCTCAAGACCGCGGGATGTCCGGTATGAGATTCCCGCCCGCTTATTCAAACTGCGGGAACAGAGCGCCACAGCGCGTTTCCCGTCGATGCGCGACTTCCAAAACGTCAGCGGCTAAAGTGAAAACGAGGACCATCTCCTCCCTCGAACTTAGAAAGTGACTAGCGCCTGCATTTAATCGTGGATGGCGGGCGCGGAGCAATAGCTAAACGCAACCGCGCGAGATGATTCTGGCGCAGGCATTAGAAATTCTAGACTACTGCCCGATGCTAACCGCCTTTCCACATCCAGGTCTGCAAGGTCACAATTTATCGTAAAAATAATGGAGCAGCCAGATGGCGCGTGATCTCATACCGTGGAAACAGATTAAGGGACACCTGTGGAGACAGCCGACGGCGAGAGGTAGTGGTAAGGGAGAGGATACAACCTTTCAATACCTTCGCCATAGTTTGAGAACTAATAGCCAAGGTAATGAGCAGGTAAAGAGGTAGTAAGAGAAGAGAAGGACTTTATTACCATATGCGACCAAAGCACTTAGTCTAGAATGCATGGTCCAAGAGAAGATGATGTATGAGTATACAGCAGAGGTATCATCATTCCGGGCAATGTATGCAACATGTCGACTCGACTGGCTGGAGAAAGCGGTGAGAGTCATCATAATTTTCCATCGCTGCGCTTCGGGGAATGCCTCGACGGAGAGTTTTTGAGTTCATACGGTGAATCGGGACCAAGATCGCCAAGCCGTGGGCGCGGCGGGAGGACGCCTGGCGCAATCGAGCAATACCATCACGCAGGTGGCGGTTTATCGTAATAGGTGCAAAGTGAGGGATGCGGTCTCCCACGCTACTACCGCGCCCCAAGGTTATTCGAGAAACTAACAGCAAAAGAACCGAAGGGCCACGGCTGCAAAGTCCCGTGTGTGGAGGAGTAGATACTTAAGAGCGAGCAAAACACAACATCCAAGGACGGGATCGATTAATCGCCAAGAATCGATCCCCAGTCGCCTCAAGTTGAGATTTAAAGGAGGCCAACAAGAGTAAGGCGAATTTCGCTGAAGAACTCATAATCAAGGCTGTTGAGCCCTGCCATCACTAAAGAGTACCAGCTGTCACCCCACAGGAGGCACCGCTAATATAATTAGATAAATCCATGTCCTCGCTGTTTGATATTGACAATAGTGTTTAAATTTTATAAAGGCGTCGATATCATTCGTGTATGTAACTCCTCGCTTCCGATTCTGAAACTTAGAAGATGTCCTCACCTTGTCCCATGAATCCGCAGGGTCCCACATCATCAGAAAAAGATAATTCTCGCTTACAATCAATTTTCATGGCTAGTAGGGAGATCCGTAGATACATATATAAAATAGGATTTCAGTTGCCATATCCACTTAATCGAGATCGAATTCACGCTGGATTGAAGAGCCCTAGTCAGAGGGTGAATCGGGCGGGCCAGGAACTTGAACCACGGGCTGGAATCGAGATGGAAGAGTGCACCCAAACTACGAAAGATCGACCGACAGAGGCGTGAAAACAGAAATGGGTATAAAAGGTGATGCTAAGGAGGGTCTCGGGGTGATCGCCGGAGGGACGAGCAAAGAAGACGCGCCTCGATTCAGCTCGATATGAAGCCCCTGGCTATCGGTAGGTGAGCTACGCTGGCCACACGCGCATACATGCGCGGCCGTGACGGTAAGTCACGAGAGGGAGAGGCGCGTGACGCACGCAGCGCGGTTGTTTCCTCGTAGCGGCTTCTCCGACATGGACGGCCTCGTGTGCTCTGAATTTGAGGTTTCGCCGCAGAAAGGCTGCCAATGAAAAGTCAAATGGCATGAGAGATCCCAGCAAACGAGGGTCCGGAGAGTAAATGTGCGACCTAATGAAACATGATCACCAAAAAGTAAACTAGGGTTTCCCTAGCTTTGATACCATGTGAAAAGAGAAAAAGAGAACTCCTCAATTTTATCATATTCAATAAAAAGACTTGGCCCCTCCTTCTGCTATCACATATGACACTTCAAGTATATACACCCATGAGGACCCAGCAATACAATAAGAAAATAAATGAAAAGACCGTATGTAACATCTAATATACACTATTTGGTTTAATTTGGGATTATGACATGGAAATTCGCTTAGATACAAGGCTTGTTTTGTCTCTATAGCGGATGGTTCGTGATAGGATAGTTCCTGGCGGGAGTGCTAAGGTGCCACGCATACACAAAATAATAAAAAATAATTATCCTTACAACATTATCCCATCCTTAAAAAGCAATTTAGATAAATAAAAAACACACATTCAAACATTGTTCTTATAGTCATCTGGTAAATACTAGCATAAGTAATACTTTAAAACTATTACTAGCATTCCCTTCTGATCAAATAAATAAACTCCAATCTGTGTTCATCAAGAGAAAGATCTGAAGCACAAATCTCTTTAGGGAAGTCCAAGATTCTATATCCATTAAGTTAAAACCATCTCCTCCAATGTTTTACATTTTAGATTTACCTTCATTATAGTTTGGAGATCTCCTTGATAGAAGTTGAATATTGTTATGGACAAAAACCAAGTCCTCAACTCATTGTGGTTTCAACTTGTTTTTCTTCATAGAGTGAATGAAATTATATGTGCTCAAATTTCTCCAAGGCCACGAGGATGAAACAAAAAGCTAAAAGCAGTAATTTCATTGCTATAGATCAGCTTATCAAAAGTGAGTTCCATGAATAACTCTACTCATTTAAGGACTCATGTACCACCTATCATATGTGCCTGTACTATGCGCCTTTAAAATATATTTTTTGCTTTAATTTGGCTGGTTTTTAGACTTTTAAAAAAATAGTTTTTACCAAATTTTATGTAATTCAGATTACTTATAATATTTTTGTAAAATATTCACTCTATATTTTAATTGATATATGAAAGAATTACTAAAGTGAAAAAGAGCCAACCAAATTCGTGGGTTATGGTTTTGCAAGAATTAGATCAGTGATTGCAAATGTGCTTTGTGAATGTTAGCTCCATAAATTTTATAAAAAAAAATGTGCCATGAAAAAAACTATGAAATATGTCCGAATGTGTTCTGATCGTATCCCGGCCGCGAAAACCCACTTCGTAGATATGGAAGCCTCGACTCTGATGTCCCGGTCACAATGACACACCACGCAAGGCACCGTGAAGCACTTATCCGATTTCTATCCACGTGACCGTATGCGCTCTAACACTTCACCTAGCTAAGTGCGCACGTCCGAGCCTCCATAGGACAGAGGGTGGCGATGATCACTTAGTGACTTCACTGAAGGCCTAGCTGGCTCTATTGATTTTCTTTCTCTCTTTCCCTTCTACTGCTGCCAAGGAACTTGTCCTGAAGTACTTCCTTTTAACTCGAAAGAGAAGGTCATTTTGCCTTAACTTTGTTTGACTCAAGTAAACTACTCCTAGATCATCAGTAACATAACTTATTCATTTCTAGCATATATATATATATATATATATTTATTTATTTATTTATTTTTTCAAGGTAAATCATATATATTTATTTATTTATTTATTTTTTCAAGGTAAATCAGTATATATTTATTTACGACATTTTCAAGGTAAATTCGGCTCCTCATTAGGATCTGGAAACCTAACACCTCCCATGTAAGACTCATGGCTTCGAGCGACATTGCATAACTTCCAGATGCCATTTATGGTCTATGCCCTTGGCTACCTTCTTTCTATATAAATATTCTCTTGCTGTATGTTAGGAACAGTTTCTGGTGACTTAACTAAACTAAAGTATTCAGTAACCTTCTCGACTTATATTTGATCTCCCCTGATATGTAGCTTCCAATCTCACTTATGCAGTAGGAATTTTTTATTAAATTTTTTCCTTGCTGCCAAATTTTATAATCTCATACAATTACCTGCATTTTCTTGCTTCTGCAATTATTTGTCATTTGGTTCTCCTATTTTGAAAACGATTCTTGGCTTCCCAAGTATGGATATTATAATCGTAGTAAAGTGGTAATGAGTACTCTGTCTTGATCTGCAGTCTGCGCGCTGATCCCCTCCAATGGATCTAGCTTTTGTGCAATTCACCCTCAGTCTTGGATTAACTAATTCATCTTACAAGCTTAATTATCAATGGTGGTTTCATCAGTTTCCATACAAAGCTAGTAATAATACTGAAGCAGAAAGTAGAGAAGGGTGGTTAGAAGAAAGATGAGATTGTATCATGTAAAGCCCCCTGACTCCTGTAGTCAAACAGACTTCTACTGTGCGGATATGCCCAAACTCTTAGTACTCCAATGCCTGAAGGAAAGTCAAAGATGGCATAGGGACTCAAACTTGAGGGTGCTGTCATATTTACGATTCATTTCCTTTCATATGAGGATCATTCCATGCAAATTTAAAATTCAACCATGAGACGCATTAGTAAAACTTAACCCGTAAGAATGTAATGCAAAATAGGTCAAAGTAATCTCTCGAAAAAAAAAAAAAAAAAATAATCTCATCATTAATTGTCATCGCACTAATCATTTCTTGAAATATATGATCCGACCATGTTAGCGGTGAATTTTTATGAAAAGAAAAAGTTGAGAAAAACTAGGGATCTGTTGTATGCGAGGCCTGCACTTCGTAGCTCATAAATCGATCCTATGGGCAAAGCCCCGCAGTATGGACCTTTCCCATCGTATTTGCTGCATTTAACATATTAGGCTTATTCTGGCTCACTATACTTGTAATTTCCTTAATTCACTTAAGCTTTCCGTCGCCGGCTTTTCCTGAGTATGGTTTGGGTATAAATGTCTATGGTGTTTATATCTTTGCTCTGGGGATTTAAATACATTGAAAGGTTGGGCTGATTTCAAGCATTGGCTAAATTATAAGAAAAGGAGTAGAAGGATTTATCTGTCTAGTACATTTTAACATATGTAATTCTTATCTTCCTTTCTTTGTTCCTTCATTTTTTAGATAGAAGAAGGTATTATTAAAGAGAGTAATTTTTATCTCCTCCAAAAATTAAATTGGAATCTTGATGAATTGCTTTCAGAATTTTTTATGATGATGCAGCGTAGCTAGAGACGTAGGTTTGATTCTCAATGGTAAAACTTATTTATAGGAGAAAAATTATTCTTACACCCTGAGATACTAAATTTTGGTGACAAGCAGATAGAAAAGGGCTTTAGATTTGCAAGAGTGATAATTCCTGCCATATGCTAGTTCGATGTGGTTGTCTGTAGGCGATGAAAGGTGTGAAACTCATTGAGAGGTTGAAACTGATGTTTCTTGGGATGAGCAAGGCGGGAAAAAGGGTGGTGAACATGTATGAACTGTGAAAGGAGTAAAAAAGGATGTTTTTGACAGGCAGTAAATAGAGTATGTTACTGGTTGAAGATGGGGTGAAAATGAAGCCCGTGGCAGATTGGGGTCAATAACAGTGCATTAATCAGGAACAAGATATTTGGCAGAAATTATCCCAAAATTCATCAGGGAATGGCTATTTCATAAAATCGCCAAGGGGCCAAATATATCGATTTGGTGTTAGCTAGACCTTTAGCCTTGTTTCTATGATATCATCTAAATCTACTATAGGGGAAAAGTTTCTTGTCCTCTTGTTATCTCATGCATTTAGAAGTTCACAAAGCTCTCTGGTATTTCATGCTCCAAAGGAGCTCTGGGAACAGAAAAAAATTATTGTATGCATTAGTAGAAACACTCCTATATAAAAATGTAGCAATAATATAGATAAGGTAGGGAACTTGTTTTCCTAAAAACTGCTGTCAAAATTTTGAAAAACTGAGTTAGTAGACTCCAAAGCAGTGGTTATGGGTGAGTTAATTCAGGCTTCTTTCTAAGCCAGCTGTAGTGGATCGCTATTCAATCTGCCACCTCATTTCGTTTGAGGCTTGTGGGATTGAAAATCAGAAACCCGCCGGTCTCAAGGAGGGTAAATATAAAATGGTTCAATTTTGGGTGTTAGAGTTCTCAGATACGCCTGTCTGTATTGCCTAGAAATTAAGAACTGGTTTCTTTATTATGATTGGGAACTGAGGCTTTGGCTATCTATAGTGATGTAGAGCCAGGTGATATGACAGCAGAAAAAGACAAGGATTTACAACTCGCACCATGTTTTTGACTTGCTATTGGCTACTTCTATCTGTTACAGCTAATTCTTTTGATTCTTTTTTTACAACCCATGAACTTTGTAAGAATACTTTCTTTTCCCTTTGAAGATAATGGTGATCCTTATTTGTTTTCATGCGTTTTGTATTCCAGATTCTTATGTATTATACAGGCAAGCTCAGGTTTCAACTAAATTGAGGAGAATATATTGTTCAGTCTTTGGTAAACTTCAACAGCATCATTAGTTGGAGGAGCTCGTCCCATGTGGCTAAATCGTGTTATCAAAAATTTGAAGTTCTTTAAGACAGTATTCTGACTTGCACCAATCAGAGCAATTTCCTGTGTAGAAGCCTTTAAAATAAAAGCATCATTGTAACAGTGTAGAAAAGGTTGAGGCTTACAATGCAGACAACTTCTCTTCTTCACCCAGTTTTCTACTCCTCAAACAGGTCTCTCTCTCTCTCTCTCTCTTCATCCAGACATGTGGCCATAGTGTGTCTAGTGATTAAGTGCCTATAGCTGGGTCATATATTTTTCTCATCTGTATTTCGACTTTTCTTTTGAAGGGTAAGCAAAGTTGATGGGTGGATGAAGATGAGAACATCTAATTTGAGTCCTTTCTTAGGAAGAGTCAGCTTCTGTGGAAAATCTAAGACTTGTAAGTTTCACATCCCTGTCCAAAGAACCCGATTGTTTGCAATTCATAGCACAGATGATGGCCATCCATCTGTCTTAGCGTCTGAAGAAAACTCAGGCGCAAACCATGCCTTCAATCATGAAGAAGATTCCATATTTGAGTAAAAATGGGTCGCCCCGTATCCTATGGAGGGAGCTATCTAAAGCACTGTGGCAGGGCAGGTAATTATTAGGACCCTGACGGGCAAAGTTCACTGGGTAAATACTCTACAGCAGCTGGAGAGAGTTGGGCCGAGATCAGTGGGTGTCTGTCTGTTAACCGCAGCCTTTGTTGGTATGGCCTTTACCATACAATTTGTTAGAGAATTCACCAGATTAGGATTAAACAGATCCGTTGGTGGGGTATTAGCTTTAGCCTTCTCAAGGGAGCTGAGTCCGGTTGTGACATCAATAGTAGTTGCAGGGCGTATTGGAAGCGCATTTGCAGCAGAGTTGGGAACAATGCAGGTTTCTGAGCAAACCGACACTCTGAGAGTTCTAGGCACAAACCCTGTGGACTATCTGGTCACACCTAGGGTGATTGCTTCTTGTATCGCCCTACCATTTTTGACACTCATGTGTTTCACAATAGGAATGGCATCAAGTGCACTTCTAGCTGACAGTGTTTATGGGATTAGCATCAACATTATACTGGATTCCGGCTCCAGAGAGCTTCGACTGGCGGACAAGGGCCATGCAAAATACTGATAAAGCCAGTGGCATTCTGGTGGGACTGTTCACTGTAAGTCAGCAATGGGGAGTAATCACCATGGAGGTGCTAAAAGGAGTTGTGGGTAACCTACTACTCAGCCGTGGTTATCTCTCCTGTTGAATCTTTATTGCTGATTTTAAAATTTCATTGGCTTTTCAAGGCCTGAGATGCACAAAGAATTGTAGTATAATAATAATGTCTTTTTTCAAGTCAGTGCTCTTTCTATGTTGTTGTTATTTTAGCAAAAACACAATACATTTATAAAATATATAGTCAAGATGTGGGTTTTGATGAACTTAGGTAATTTCAACACTTCCTTTGGGTCTTGATATCTCTACATTTTTATTCACATTAATCTGTTTCATTCTTGGTTCTACCAAGTCAAGTGTTTATTACACATCAAAGTTGGTGAACTTGTAACATATGTATGCTCTCTCTCACCTGATAAGATTCAATCTTCCCATGAAGAAAGGAGGGGGTGGAGTTTTTGAGTCCTTCCAAATATCTTGATATTGTGGTTTTAGATTCTCAGATTTGAACCTTGGTAGACCCTGGCAGTTAATGAAATAGCATAAACGTTTGAATGGATCCAGAACATACTCATGGTTTTGAAACAAGTTATATAAAATGATGTAGAAGAGTAATAGCTCCAGCCATTTGTATTTACAATATCTGGGCGTAGGGATTTAAAGGGTGAACAGAATTTGAGTCAGATGCTAAAAGCAAGTCTCGTCAGCTAATTTCAATTAAAAAAACCCCTGTGCTTCTGAATCTAACTCGAATCCGACATCGGTTTTTTTAGATTCTCGACAAAGCTTGAATCAATTAAAAAATTAATAAGTAATTATACTCAACTCGACTTGAAATCGATTCGAGTTTGATTCTATTAATAAAATAGTGCAAAGCCTAATTTGTTGCAAAGAACTCCGAAATGGTGACGCGATACCTGATTCGACTAATAGCTATTCGAGTTCAACTCTATTAACTCGAGTCGCAATTCACATTTTACGAGTTAAACTCGAGTAGCTTGAGTTAATTACACTCTAAGTGGGAAAGAAATTAAACTCATTAAATTATAATTAGGAAACAACGACCGAGCACAGGGGTTTCATGGTGTGGTGTTAGTACTCTGGACTTTGAATTCAGCAACTCAAGGTCTGACTCGATGGGACCCTTTATCTTGTTTTCATTCATAAGCTCATCTTTTCTTCCATTTTATAAGCAAATCCTCTGGTAGTGTGTACAAACCTTTCTGTAGTAAATTAGTAATCCTGCTTCAAGTTACCAGCCAGCTTCGGCGGCTTGAAGAGAAGAACCCCCTCCACAGTTCCCAGTGGGCTACTATTAATAATATGCAACAATCCCAATTCCAAGTTCTCTGCCCAAACATCAAACATCAAACATCAAACATCAGCTCGCAAATTTAGATTTTCAAACAGTACTTTCTCTCCTCTTGAGTTCCTTAAACAAACAGCTTATTCAGTCTCGGATCCAATATAGATATCTGTGTCACCTGCATCCTGCAAGTAGGAATTATATGTCTTCCTCAGCATCTCTAGACCCACCACCACAAGGACCACTCCCCAAATGTACTGCTGCATGTAATTACGGGATGAACTGCATGAGCTCTTCTGAATATTGTTGATGCAGATGCCTCCCACAGACCACCTATATACTTTATTTTACCTCTCTTCCACTAGTTTCTTCTTACTCCTATCTTCAAAAATTTAAAGTAGCGTGTAAATCTCATGATAGGTAGGTTGTTATAAAAAGCCAAATCTATATAATAATACACATAAATTAGTATATATATATACAAATTCTCATAATATGACAATTAGCAAAACTGCTGTATGATTGAAAATTTGAAAGGCATGTTTGATTTCTGTTTTTAAAAACATTTCTTGAGAATAGTTTTTAAAAACACTAAAAACATCAAAGTTATTTGTTTTCTAAATAAATAATAGTTTCAAAAACTGTCTGATAAAAATGTCGCTTATAATTAAAAATTAATTCGGGTCCAAATGGTATTTGAATAATTATTCGTCTGGGGTAGTAGAGGACAAAGGAATCTGATATCGTGTTCCCAAACCGAGCCTAACTCCTGTAACTAAGTCCGCATTACGCCAAGGAAAGGGTTCAAGGATACTTATGAAAATTCTCAATTTGTCAAACTGATCATTAGTCTGGAAAAATGGCAGGAAACTTACTTATCCAAAAAAAAAAAAATGTGAACTTTATCCAAAAGTGGATAGAGACTCTTTCCAACCTGTCGATTGGCAGAATGTGTTAATATTGTTGTTTATTAAAATGTAGACTTAATAAGCTATTAGTGGATAAAATGACTTGGCATGCGACCGTGTTTTTATACGCATCAGTTATTGAGAAGGTGGGTTGACAGCTATTCGTAATGTCTATAAAAGATCTAACTTCAGAAAGAAAGCTCGAAGCAATCAACACAACTAACGCCTCAAGAGTATTTCAACATTTTCTCATATAAATCTATGTCTATCACCAATATTTCCATTTCTAAATTATTTTATTTCAAAGTATTTGTTTGCAAGCTCATGCTTCAAGAATCTATCTAATCTGGGCCATAATGAAATACTACTTTCGAAATTTGTTCCATACACCTTTTCTCAATCAATACATTCTAATTTTCAAAACATTTTCCACTTAGACTCTAAGGAATTGTTAAGGGAAGTAGGGAATCCATTTTGCTTTTGGGAGCAGGTTAGATTCGAAGCATTGCTCAGCTCTAAATACTATACCCCCTGCAGCATGCCCGATTCACTTAATTCCTACATGCTTTATATGTCTTTACTCAAAATCCAATGTGTTATATTTTGAAATATATTTTTGACATCCGATGGGACACATTTTGTGAACATCGATACATCTTTTGAGCTTTATGTCTAATGGGTATATTCCATGGTGGGACACACCCCCCCAAGAATGCCAACAAAATTGAGGAGTAAGATAAATCTAAAGTCTCTGACCTGTGTGATCCGATGCTAAGTAGAAGAATGATAGGAAGGAAAAGTTCTAGCCTTGTAGAATGGGGGGCCAGAGAACTCCGAAGGGACCTCCAAAGCAACAAAGAATCCATCCAACAAACTCCACCGAATAAGGAAAAGGAAAGAGATGCAGGTAATGTGATGTGCCTATTCTTCTCTCCTTAATTATATCGAATTTAAGGCTCTCATGGCGTGTTGAATTAAAGAAGAGTTTCACGTGAAGTGATCATGATTTCATTCTCATGGAAGAAATGAAGTAGCAACTTAATTCAACCCCGAGAACTTTAGAGAAAGGTGGGGCAACCAAGGCAGAAGCTGCTTTAAGTCCTAAAAAGATAAATTTAATGAACCTTGGGCAGATTCGATAACCTATAGGAATTGGTGAATTCCAATGCCTGCCCATGTAGGCAAGAGGTTAGATACCTTCCCTCCCCTATAGGAGAGGGAGGTACTCCTGGAGAACACATAGGTGGAAAGACCCAATGCCACAGAACCACAACCCCTTAGAGGATTTTTGCTCATCAATCCTGGTAATTACACAACCCAAGTATATGAAGAAGGCTTGTCTTCAATGGAGGCACGGTGGGCACCAGCAACCACTGCGTGAGTAAATGGAAATTTGGGAGTGCCAAACACATAACAAGTTCCCTAACAAGTTCCTCACAAGCCCTTCAACAAGCATACAAGAAGTTCCTCAACAACCTTTGTGCAAACTGGGTCGGGAAAGTACTAGATCTGGGGGCAACTCAGAGAGTGGCATGTAACTATATGGGCCAAATCACAAATCGACGCCCTGTGAGTTCATAAACCTTATCTAGAGATGATAGATAGGAAAACCCTACTGTAAAGGTATAAGATCCCTTTATTTCTCCCTTTTGTTCTCCCGAGAAGATGGGCTAATCCACTCCTAGAACATGCCAGATTCACTTGCAATGTGGGAGCGGCTGATCCATGAGAATTTATCATTTCAAGCTGAATGTTTCTAACTCTTTACTAAAAAGGCCATTCACTTAGTATACGCCATTACTAAGGAACTCATACAAAGTCAAGTAAGAAATGGAAAGGCGCCCATATCACCTGGTCTCAGTACCGAGCTCTGAAGTGTGCATCGAACTGCTTCAGAGTGACTCAAAGAAATGGAGGAGATCAAGTGATTTGTTTAGTCTCCCCGCTCAAGAAGATGAGAAATGTAATAAAAGATCCATATTCTAGAGATGTAGTAATGAAATGGCCTAAAGAGGTTTGACATTGAGTTGATAAGAAATTCTAAGGTATGGAATTTAGAGATTTTACTAACTTAAAAGCTAAGGTGATATAATATGAAGAATCACTGGCAAGAAAGCACAAGAAGTAGTCCAAGGGAAACTATCATCACAGAGGTGAACCGTGATGGCAAAGCAAGCAAGTTCATTTGTTACAGGACATTCACTTGTCCTCTTTAGAAAAAGACACCCGATGCGGAAGAAGGCACAAATACATGTGTCCAATATACTTTCTTTAGGAGCGAAGACCTGAGGAAATATTTGATTTCCCGGTGAAAGAAAAACCCATTACCTTCCCTAAAGACGACGATCCCCAACACCCATTTAACTAAGGGAAAAAGGCTTTATTATGGCATCGTAATTCATGGAAATCCATACTACTAATGCATGTCAGTCGCAAAATGTCATATAGGATAAGATCAAGAAAGATACTCAAGTTCCCAACGGAAAAGAGACTGAAGTGGCAATCGATGAAGACCTTTCCCACTGACCAGACGTCGCATCATCAGACTAATTTTACCCACCGAGAGGTCGTGCAACCCGACCCGGACGGTCGCTTTATTTTTATTTATTTATTTATTTTTATTTTTATTTTGAATCATTTCAGATAATCCAAATACAATTATTTCCAAACACATTTTTAAATACTCAATAAAATATATATATACGAACAACATTTAATATATAAATATTCATCATTTGATCACAAAACTTTTTTCATTCGATGGCATTTCCATGCCCATTTGGTCCATTTCCTACCTTTATATAATGCGTATGACATAGCTGCTTTCAATATCATCTAAATATTTATAAAATATAATCGAGTTCAATTTTCATAAGGTGTTTGTATAAAATGGAGTCGGTCAATTTCATGTATGGATTGAGTTTTACTTATCCTCCGTGCGATTTGATTTAATGATTTTGATTCATACTCACGGTCTACGCCTTCTTGCCCGCCACTCCTGGGTGAGATCACGCTGATGGTAATAACACTACATTTTCATGCTGGTGGTTCTGCGCGCCTTCTTCATTTCATTCAACACAACCATACTTTCTAAAGTAATGCTTTTGAACCTTAGCTTGAATGATCAAATGCAACAGTGGGTTTACGATGTATATATATATATGCGCGGGCGTATATATATATATATATATATTATATTCATTTCATATAAGCATTCATTTACATAATCATTATCATTCCAAATATGCACTTCATATTACAATAACCTTATCCAAAACTCAAATCATGCTTTCTACAAATATTCTTATAATTTTTCCTATAAAACTAATCTTAGCTAATGCTCTGGGTGTGTAGGATAACTGAGTCAACAAATAAGTAATGTCTGTAAATTTCTCAAAATACCCTAGCACTTTATAATCTTAATATAGATTCTGTATAAATTGAGCCAAACTGCATTTCTGGTGTTGTTAAATGAATATTGATTGTTAGCCTTGATAAGGGATTAAAGATTAAACCTAAAATTTACCTATGAAAATGACAATTTAAATGTGGAAAATTGAGGGACCTATGAGTCAATGGTAAAATAAGTTTATATGTCTATAAAATAATGAATCCATGCCGGTGGAACATGTGAGTGATTTCGCATTCTGGGAGTGACTTCAACCCAAAATACAAACGCCGGCGCCTCAGGAAACAGCACAAAAACCAAATAGCAGAAAAAAAAGAGAAATGAAAATAGTGGCAGCCAAACATAAGTCTGGTTAATTTAATGAGCTTTAAAAGACCAAAAGTGGTCTCGGGGAAGCCTGGCCCTGAAGCGGCCCCGCCTTGAGAGGTATGGTAAGAGAAGAGCCAGCCAAAGAATATCCAGATTTAAAGTGAGATCATCCCCATTTTTGGTCTCTTACTGATCAAAGAGGGTAAAGAATGAGCCAAAGCATGTGTCCAAAGAGAGGCTGGTTGCAAAGAATACAAAATCTGCAATTTTATTTTAATGATGTTTGAGTCGAACCCCAAATTCATCCATGACAGTTCTGTGATTAAGCTAGGCTCGATGCCAGGATGCTACAGGAGGATTTATACAAGGATTTATTTTGAGTTTTGAGTGTTTCAAGAAACCACTAAGAGGAAATTGCGCGGTGCCCCAAAGGAGATGCTGCCACCTTCAAACCAACGCTTTGCTCACTTGGGTAACTTCAAATTATTTCTCTGTATCCTAATCGGTTTAATCTGTATCACACCATACCGAATTTATAAAGAGAACAAAACTCATGAAGTAATAAAATTCGAATTTAATCCTAAATTAGACCCAGAAATTCGTCAATGACGCCTGTTTTGATAAATTTGTCTAATTCAAGCAAATATATGTGTTTTAGTTAGCTGGGTATTTAGACCATAAGCTGAGTTTCGCCCTCATCCCACAGCGCATTCAAATTTAAAACTATTTGCGAGTAGAATAATTTCATTTTTAATGTAAATTCATACAAATTGTAACCTCAAAGTGTTCGCAATCCTTCAAAGGGGGAAACGGAAAAAAAGTAAAAATCGTCTGCTTTGCAAATTAGAGTAAAATTAGCTATAAAATTCCAGCAATTTGAGTTTTAACATCCAAATTGGATGATTCCAATTGGAAGGGAAACTCAAGAACTATATATTCAAATGAGAGAAGGGACTATTACCAATTTATGGAGTTGGTGACTTCGAAATTGAGAAAAAGTCATAGGAAACTGAGTGAATTGGGTATATCGACCAGTTTGCACATAAAAAATGCCATAACTTGTGTTTGGGGTGGATCCAAATTAGAGTAGATGATCTCACACCCCACTACAAAATAGATCAATAGAGCCATAATTTTCGTGAAGGATGTATGTTTCAAATATGACCTTAATCGTCCCTGGGAGAAAATTCAAAGTGAAAGGTATTGCAGGGATTAACCCTGTAACTAAAAATCCTAGAATGCACAAATGATTTTTCTTTGCTGCTCTTTGATTGTGAAATATGTGTGATGGATTAGGGATTAACGAGGAGGGAAAGTCTGAGTTTGGGAGTTTAGATTCCTAGAACATGAATTAGCGATCATAATCTCGGGTCATTCCACCACTTCTAGCTTCTCGTTTAAGTTTTTGTGCTGTTTGTTCTAATTTTCTTATTCTCGTCTCACATTCAAATGCCGGTTTTGTAAATGCGTTAAAAGGCAGTATATTGAATTGTTTTTTGTAAATGATTTGAAGAATTTGGTTGGAAAAATGTCATATGAAAATTAAAAGGATTCATTGACTGAATCCACAGCTATACAAACGCATTGCATCTTTGCCATAAAATATCTTCGAAGAACTTTAATAGACCGCAACCGGGGCGAATCAGATTGTTAGACTGGTACCAATAGGGGGTCAAAATAGCAGATCGCTAACGATTTTATCGCGATGTCAAATCCGATCGAGCGCCCAAATGGACCATCGGTAGTGTTCATTAATTGATCGTTTTTTATAAACACAAAGAGCCCCCGGACCGTGACCGTGTGTTATAAAAACGCTTTTTATACCGCCAGAAATTTCGCCGGACCGCGCGACCTTAATATCCCGTGGCAATGGGGAAGATATAGTTAATCTATGCTTATAACTAATCATCTGTATATAACTGAATCAATTACGTAACTCAATTAATCATGGGTATATTTGAAATTGATTTGAGATTGTGGAAATATTGAATATGAAAGTATTTCTCGGGAATGAATCAAATGAACTCAGAATCACTGTATATATACAAGTATAGCGTATTGTATTTCATATACTGATCATCCATGTATACCTGGAAAGTTCTTTGAACTGTTAATTGCATGATTTGACGAACCTAAACCCGAATGGATTTGTATGTAAACTGTACTCAAGCATGAAAATGCTTAGCATTGCTTTACCAATGCGCAGTGCATGCAGAGTGATAGAGCAGCTTGGGCTCGTGAGCAGGCGCGACCTGGTAGCTTTAAGAGTCACTGGAAAGAATTGAGGAGATGCGCCATATGCATATAAATATCATTTCGGTAAGGATTTTATCTTGTATTTTGAAAGAAAATTTCAACAACGCGTGACATTTTGAAAGTATGGGTATGCTATTTTGTAAGTGGAATTCGTTTAAATGTTTGCGGGCCTACTGTGATGAGTCTAAAATGCTTCAAAGAGTATTTGAAATGGCTGAAATGAAATGTGTTTTAAAATGGCGCAGAGTCCTACAAGATAGCAGAAAGGTTTTATAATACGTGACGGTCCCCAGGATGCCAATTCTGTTACAAAATCATTTTGTGGAAATTAAGACTTCATACCATTCGGCTGATCATTAACACGGAGTGACACCATTTACGCTTTGGCCTCCTATGCAAGACGTTAGTTCACCTCTTTATCAGATACCAAATCTATCCTTAACTCCGAAGATGAATGATAACATCTCTGGCTAAGAGGAATAATCAAACTATAGAAACTACAATAGGGTATATATATCGTTATACCCAAAGAATAGTTACCCCCAACACTCATGCAATCCTTTTCATGGTAATCATTTCATATTAATAATCTTTTTTGGTAAATCACTGAAGCAAACAAATATAGTCTTATTGAAAATCAATCTGCCAGACCAGCAAGCAATCCCTGATACCTGAATAAGAATATAAAGAATAGAGAAACGAATCCTAAAGTGAAGGTTATCGACTTCACTCCTATTCTTGAATCAGACTCAATCACTCTTCCCTACGCTAACTCCTTTAATCCACCGGCAACTTAGAGAATACATTAGGGCTGGCTTATTTAGTTCTGTTAGGTTGTTTCTACCCAACACACTTCACTTGTAAAATTTTCCGGAATAAAATGAGCCATATTCAATTTAACTTCTGTTGTCCATTGTCCTCTATAAATATATTTTATTAAGAAATTGAAATAATCCAACTGGCTACCAAAAAGCCCAAATATGTCCTAAACATCCGGACTATCTCCATTTCAACATGGTAACTGTAATCTATCAAAAACAGAGCCTTTAGACGAATTTTTTTAGTCCATCAAACTAAATTTGCTAAGAATTTGGCTCTGTGGAAAATCTACTCTAGAAGCCTAGTTTACCCAAAATCTAATCACCCACCTGGCTGGAGGAAACCCAACTTATGGCCTAATAACACTAAATTAAGCTCCAACACCGTAAAATCGGGGATTGACCGATCCGTAATTGACTTAAAATAGCCTCACTCACCTAATTTTCCGGGGTCCAAATTCGCATCTAAATTCGGTTATACTTATTTAAGGGAAATTGCCTCTCGTGGCTTAATTTTAACAAAATCTGAATCACTAATTTGGCTGAGTGATGAATGGCTGCCAAGGCAAAATAAAATACGGTTTTGTAATTCTTTGACATTCCCTAAAGACCCAAGATTCTATGAGACACAAATCTCAAACACTAATCCAATGCCAACCATATAAATAACTTAGAGTAACCCTCGTAAATCAAATAAACTAATCAACATCATTTTTATACTAACATATGGCTCTTTTAAACCCAAATAAGGAAGGAAGGGCCAGTTTGATTTACTCCTTTAAATCTTGATTCTTCACACTAAATTCATTCTTGATCACCTTAATCCTTGATTTCATGGAGCAAAAGACCACCACCCTCTCTCCTCTCACCTAAAAGCTCTAGCACTTTCTCCTTCAACAAATGCAAATGTTTCAAAAAGCATCAGCTTAATGGGCCTTTAATCGTAACTCGTGACTAAGCCTCGTCAATAGCTCCACAAATTCTCATTTTTGCATTTTTAAGGTTTCATTTACTTTCATTCTCAATATACTTTATCACATTTTCATTTTTAAGATATTTATACTTCTTGGCCATGATCTTTAATCTCATTTGATATTTTTGAATAATGATCTGAATTATACTTCTGCTTTTATTATCCTTTTTCATTTTTAGATTACAAAATAATAAAAATACAATTTTAATCATTTTATAATTTTTAATATGTTATAAAATTAAGGTATTTTGGGGCGTAAGGTACTCAATGGCCTTGACCAATACTTACTTGAACTATGAAGGTGGAAACTTTCCAAGAAAGATATAGCCATAAGGCATTGGTCAGCCTGAAGGATAAAGGAAAAGAATGGTTAAAATGTAAATTCTAATGTGAGAATTGTGGAATGGGATACAACAAGAAACAAAGCACATAACTGATCCCAAGAAAGCTCTGTGACCCCAATTAAAAAGGAAGATTTAACACCTCTAAAAGAATTCATTCCTCCTAGAGGAGAAAGGTCAGAGAAATGCCCTACCCTCCAAGCGAGGGGAGCCCATTTCATGTGAGAATCGGGAGAAATGATGCAAAGCAGCGAGAGAATGTTCCCAAGAAAAGAGCTTTTCCCCGGCGGCAAGCCAATTCCCTTTAAATGGTAAGATTTTAGGAATTCACCTCCAAGGAAAAAGGCAGTGGCACATTTATCCCCAGCCTAGTGTTTCCAAAAAGTGGACCCATTTTCCAAGGGGTATAGGAAAGTAGTCCAATAGGGACAACTTCATCCATGAATCTAGCAGGAAAAGACATGCTCTCCAAACTGACTATTTTTTCTGGCAGTGGACCCAGTTCTCCAAGCAGGAGTTGTAGAGAAAAAAAGATTTGGGAGGTGTATCATTCCTTCTGGTGGTCTCCCGCCAAGTGAGCAGCTGTGGTATTAAATACAAAAATTTCCCCAAGGTCTGGCATTTAGAAGAGGGGAGGATGAGGCAGAGAGTTGAAGGAAGGCAACTCATTGATGTGCTTGGAAATCCAAAAGGAAGATGCTGGTGGAGTAAAAGCAGCGAAGGGAAGGAAATGTCTCAGCTTGGTGCCAAAGCCCGGGAGGTGGAAAGCTACATGAGCTATGGAGTCACAGAGCAGTGCAGATGAAGTGGATGGACCCTGAGGGCCTGGGGCCTTATAGTGAAATCCCTATTTCTTTAAATTGTCTCCATTGTTTAATATCAAGCAACTATTTTCAAGTAAAAAAATGAGGAAGACTCAATACTAGGAGGTGCAGAATGGAAGCACCACCACAAGAGAGGAAGATATAGCCACGTGGAGTTACCATAGAATCCCCCTCTGAAGAATCCAAACCCTTAAGGTGATACTGAGGAAACCTTGTGGAAATGGACGAGGTATATAAATCCTTTATCGAAGAGCCCATCCAGAATGGCACCCAGATTTGCTGTAATTGATAGGAGACCACTAGCTTATAAATGTAATGCCATTAAGAATGCCGACTTGTAAGGTGATATTAATGATATGAGGGTGAAATGTAGGTATCGCAAGTCTCAAATTTCATTAGAGCGGACCAAGACCGGATACTGCCCAGATATCATCACTTCATTGGCGCGCGAAACCGTATCATCCGTGATTCTGGGATAGACCCCATCGCACTCCACCAAATTGGCAACATTTTGTTAAGGAGGGACCGTGGATCTATGTTAATCAAAATAAGCCTTCATCATTTCCATCGCTTTGGAAAGGTAATGGCGGAAGCGGAAGGCAGATATAACCTTCATGGTATACAGTCTGTGGAAGCCGTATTAGCGACTAAGAATCATCCTAATGAAGTTCAATAGTAGCGAGGGAAAGAATTGATCCTGGTGAATAGCAGTTACACGGATCAAAGGGTCTGGCGGAAATCTGAAAAGGAGGAGGCCAACCCTAAAGTGACGTTAATCAAAGTCTTGGTAGGCCATGCTGAGGGCCTAATCTAAGGAGATCATGCTGAGAACTACCATTTTGAAGAAAAGGCGCAAGAGCCGTGGACCATATATTTAAAATGGAAAAGGTGTGGAGAATGGAAAGGATCAGGAAGAGGCACTCAGGTCATCATGGAATGGGCTGGGGTTGAGATAAGCCTTTGAAGAGGATGCAAACGAAGAAATATAAATGGAGGGATTTTGAAGCAAGCCTTCCCGTGTTCAAAGATACGTAACCCCAAGTTCACAACCTTATGAGGCGGAACCCGGCCACTGTAAGAGCCAGACATCTATATTAGTCTTTACTCCTCCCTTCTAATCATAAAGTATGGATTATTATAAATACTCATAGAATCTGTAAAGACCGTGGCTTTGAATTATTATAAGGATTTCTCAAGATTGAAGATAGAAGCTTGTGAAACACCGCACTATCGTCGACCTACCTAGCCTCAAATGTCTCACCCAAAAAGCGAATGTCCAAAGGAGGTATCAAGGTGAAAGTGAGTGAGATTGAGAAGCTTTGATACAATTCATCGAGCTACAAAATATGTGCAAAGTGGTTAGCAACATCATTCCCGTGATGAAAAAGAATGGGAAACTTAGAGTTCAGTAGACTTGTGTGGATTTAAATGTCGCCACTCCTAAAGACATGTATGTAATGCCTATTGCTTACATAAAAGTAAAGTGATCTGACTGCAATAATGAATTATCGCCCTTCATGGACGCTCTCGTATAACCAAATCCTAATAGCTGTTGATGATATATCTAAGATCATTTCGTATGTCTCAGTTCCTTAGAACGCTTGAATGACTACTATACCTTTGGTTTGAAGAATGTCAGTAATCTTACTAAAGGGCTATGAATGCCATCTTCATGATATATGTTAGGCCACCACATGGAGATTTATATCGGCGATATCGTGGTTAAATCTAAGAAGGCTACAAAACATGTGAATCATTTAAGGAAAAGTTTCAGCTGTGGATGAGACTTCATCAATCAAACTCAACCCACTGTATGTGCTGGAGTCTGCCGAATTTTCAGGTTTCCTCGTTCACCAAAGAGGAGTGGTTGATCAAAACAAAGCCAAGGCCACTGGCTCACTCAAGGCTCCTTAAAATAAGAAAGAACTTCAGTGAAGTTCTCGGGTCGGCTTTAACTATTTGCATGGGTTCATCCTAACCGTAGTAGGGAAGATCATGTATTCTCCGACCTAACTGTCGGTAAAGGAAGTGGATGAGCTTAAACGGAGGAAATAACACCGTAAATTTTGATGGACTGCCAGTTACCTCCTTACCCCTCGCTTTGTTTTAATGGCACTACTGAAGGGCCGGCTTACCAACCCCATTCATTAGCCGCAAAAGAGACAAGGTGTGGATGCCTGGAATAAAATAAAAGTCGGGGCGGCCATGAGTAGCTCGTTTACTATTTGAGAGTCCCAACTAATGCAGATAAGGTATACAACCTACTGAGAAGTCGTGTTTGGGCCTCATACTTGTGCATGTATGAAATTGAGACATTACTTGATCAAGTCCCGCGTAATGCGGTATCTCAAACTAACTTTGATGAAATACATGCTGTTTCACTTTAATCATCGAACGACAGTAAATGGTCCTCTTGTTTACGTGAGTTCACCTGGTCTATTTCTTTCCATATAAATCGCCTCAAGGGTAAGCTTTAGCTAACTTTGGCTAATCATCCTTCATTAGAATCCAAACTGGGGAATAGGATATATGGAATTAAGGATATATGAAATAGAAAGGTGGCGTGGATTCTAAGTTTGATGGTTTAGCAAGGAGAAACTGGGCGGAGCTCTAGATGTAATCATTTCACCAAAAGGATAAAGACTACCCTGGTCACCTCGTCTTCATGCACCAACAAATCAAATCGAATATGAGGCTTTAGTGATTGTCTTGAGATCTTGATGGAACTTGGAGCATAAGAGGTATATATTATTGAGGACTTTAATTAGTACTTGAAGCAATAGGAAAGAAGTAATCAACAACCCACTGTTCCTTATTATACTACTTCCACTCCAATTGTTAGATTCTTTCATTCCTCGTGGATTTTGAATAAGTGCCTCAGGTTCAATTGGGGAGGCGATGAGCTAGTGGCGCAGCCTTGTGTGAAGATGGCGGCAAACTTGGATCTGCAAGATCAGCCAGATGAGGCAAAGGAACCACTCAAATGTGTATGAAATGGGAATCAGATTTTGAAGCCACATAAAATGCAAAGGAGAATCGGAGAACTGGGTGATTTGTAGGAGTATCGAAGATCCTAATAGCGGGTGTTTCCTAGAAAGCTCAATCGCAAATCATCCTAATGGCGGGAATCGCATGTAAAGGGTCACGGTTATCATAAGATGTCATCCTCCTAGATAAGATGAAGTGATGAAGCGGTTCGCGAAGGTATGGAAGTCATCAAGCTAGACAAAGCATGATGATTAGAGATACGTGGCTATTTCCGCCAACGATCCAAAGGATTGCACTGACCATCTAAGGTCATGGCACTCACAATAAAAAGTATGGTAGTATACAGAGGATACTTACACACCCACCCACCTGAAACCATGGCCTTCGTGAGGGACGGGCAGGACTGACCTGGGAAAACCCACCCAACTTTATCAAAGGACACAAACTCATCCTAGTTACATGCATCACTTCCAAAAAATCATAGAAATTCTGAAGAAAGCAAAAAGAGAAGGACGGATCCAACTGATCAAGGAATGTATCATCTTATACAGCCTGAATTTTGCAATCCATTACAACAAACTAAGCGTTCCATGTTCATCGTGGGAAGTAGATGACTATTTTGCTATGACTACATGACATTCAAACCCCATCGATCACTTTATGCCAAGAAAACAAAAGGTGTTTCTGTAATAAGGTGTTAATAAACATCCTGGCGAAGATGCTAGGAGGAGTTAATCCCGCAGGTGACTGACATGAGTGTCTATCCAGACCCCATGGCCAGAACTCTAAAAGAGATCTCTATGAAAAAGTCCTAGCTCAACACAGCAAGGACAGATGCAAGGTCTAGTGGAGGTGGTAGTTCTTCAAGAGTAGCTGGCGTAATGACCTTAACTCAAGAATACAAACAGCCATGCCGAGGCGATAAAATCCCGAGGTAATCGGGAGGTGCATTGGCAAGCGCTTTGACTACATCATGATCTGTGAAAATAAGGTGGCTAGGCCCAGAGCCATGAGCCAAAAGAAAGAATTTTAAAGCAAGGAGCTTCATTCATTGTGGTGGAAGCGCTCTATCGTGTTAAAGATGGCAGACCGTGAAACGGACTTAATCGAGGGATCAGCCCGTCTACCAAGTATCGCCTCTCGAAATGCCTAACGCTATCAAATCAAGAAGAGACACACAAAAAGGCCCATTAAACGAAGTAATTCTCAAGAAATATTTTCCACAAATGTGGGAAATGATGGATACTACTAAGAAAACTAAGGTGGGAATGAAGGAATAATAAGCAAAATAGTCCCATCGACCATTTTGTATTGGGGAACTATTCTAGTAGTTACTGGGTGATAAAGTAGGCTATTTTGGCTACCCACCGCTCAAACTTTTATTCCCTAATTCTATACTTCAGTTATACCCTAATTTGCTTTATGAATAAAATAAAGTAGGTCCTATGACCACTAAAACCTTTATAGATATATATTTGATTTGAAGGTTAAAGTAGGCCTTTAGCGCCTATCGATCCTGGGCCAAAGGTTTTCCTAAAAATAGCTTTATTGTGTTATCACCTGAAAGATGGTATCCTCTTGACCACTTTAAAACTAGAGAAATATGGATGATTTAGTGATAAAGTGGCTTCTTGAAATATGTGTATCTTATCAACACTCTTGATTTAAGGGTGTTCTTGTTCAGATAGTCCCCAAAACTGCTAAGGCGCTCATTTTTGAGAAAACAGATACAGAATTGCAGTTCCAAGATGAGGATTTTGAGGTAGTAAGTTAATCTTTAACAGCTCACTCAAAACACAAACTTCTTCAAGATCCTTAATGATTCCCAAGGAAGACTTCTCGATCACATCAAGATTGGGTAAAATAGGAGCCAGCGATCCAGATAGAAAAGGTAGGGTCTGGTAATGCTGGGACACATCTTTTCCTCAAACAAAGAGTGACCTAGATAAGTCTAAGAGAGGGCATCAAGTAATAACTTTAGTGAAAATAAGCCTATGATGGAATCGGGAGGTGGTGCTGTGCATTACTACCACTATACAAGATTTCTCTGAAAGAATTGGATTTGTTAAGACCATACCGCGACGTTATTCAAAAAATGGAAAGAAAATAAAACTGTTGAAAGGAGATGATTCGGTTCACGCGGCAAGACGTCACCACGACGGTTTACTATTCATCATAAAGAGTGGAAGTCGATTGAAAGATCATTCAAGCGGTCGCGCTAAGCGGAAGATCAGCCCAACGCTAAGAAGACGCCTCACGCCATGCGGCTATGCTATTGCCTCTTACACATGGTAAAGTTATTTGAAATACTAAATCCCAGTTCGCCAAGATTTAAGAAAGAATATATGTTTCTATCCTAGTTTGGAGCCAAAGCAGACTTTAGTCATAATTCCTTGAGCATGGCGCTTCCTTTAACATACACACTAAAAGATATATTTAGAAATAAATAGAGCTTTTAGCTACTATTTCATCACTTCCCAAAGCATTACCCTATAGGACGAGTATATCAACACACATGCCACACTTCCAAAGGTAAGCCTAGAGCCACTTTGGTCCACTAATGTAATGTCATGGCTGTAATTACACGTGTGCTAGTGTTCAGTGAATCCGCAAGCAGTACACACAAGTTCATCACATCCAAAGGTAGGCCTAGTGCCCCCTTGGTCCACTAATGCAATGTTATGCTTGTGAAACGCGCCTGCAAATGTCCTGTAAAACTGGAAAATTCCAGGTACTCTTGTGAAAATGGTAAATACACACATAATAATTGGTTTAATGGTTCAGGAAGCCTAGAAAATTCTTTGTGATCTTGAATGATGAAACGGATCGCGCGCTGGATTCGCCTCATAATCCAGCACCTTAAAAGTTACGCCCGACCTAGATAAAATAATATTTTACGATTCTCAAGGGATAAGTCGCCAAGGATTTCCAGGACTAGATTTTCGCTTAAAATCTCAAGCCGTGAAATGGTTTGAGCCAAGTTCATTTAAACAAATTGAACTGAAAAAGAAATAAATTGTTCCTTGCAGAAATGCACTGAATGAGAGAGATCATTGCCGACAATGTACCGGGAGCATCCACTGAAAAAGAAAAAGAAAAAGAAAAAGAAAAAAAAGAGAAAGCGATAAAAAAGGGAAAGTAAAAAAGGTTAAGAGGAGGAGAAGGCGTATTGTGAGGAGCGTGGAGGGAGGAGAGTGGAGAGAGAGAGAGAGAGCGGGCGTGGCGCTTTCGCTCTCAGATTTGGCAAAATCAGATTGCAGGTTTCATGGGAGCAAAAGGAAAAGCCATTCCACTCATTGAGAGTGACGCTGGTACCAAAATTCGGAGTTTCACAACCTACGCAGGTAGGAATTCTACTTGGAATATTTCCAGCCTAAAGGCCATTTGTTTACTCCTGGGTTTTCGAGGCCGTGAGAGGTTGAAATCTTGAACCCAAATCGACCGGTGTAGGTGAATTTCCCCTTAGGAATTTAGGACTATTTTCTGATAATAAGGCCGAATTTTCTTGACTGTTGACAATTTGACTGAATTTTTAGGGATTCATTTTGGACAAATCATTTAATTTCTTGATTGTTTTCGATACTGATAGGATTTTCAAAACTATTTTCAGCAACCCTGACTGTGTTTGAGTTTGGGTTTGTTCCCTTGGATTGATGTCTCTGCCTTGTCAGTGTTTCAGATCACCGTAATCTGTTGATGAACAAACAAAAAAAAATGGTTCACGGTCGCACCAAGATACCGCTTTATACGGAAATCTCTAGGATTCGGGGTCATTCGTGTGTACTTGTTGGAAAAATAAAATACATCATTATGTCGTGTGTGTAAAAATCATGTTAATAGCGTGTGTGCTGCGTTGATGTATTACGGTAATTGTGGATAAATGAAATTGCGCGTGGTGGGAAAGCCATAGTTTATCTGTAATTTATAACAAGCTGTACTGGGAAGGGCTGACATAGCATGAAATGCATGATTTCTTATTTCCTCATATGTGCCACTGCATCGTGTCAGTCGGGTGTGGGTGCATGGTATTGGTTATTCACTAGCCCCAGGAATGTGAAAGTGAGCCTAAAATTGGGAAGACAACATCCAAATCGACTCACGTACAAATAATACACAAATTCCATGCGTGTTTGTACGTAAGAAGATCGGCATGCCACCCCCTCAGACATCCCGGAATATACCCTAGCCGCTTTCTCGATATGTTTAGGTGTATTTTGTAGGTATAATTTAAATGTTTTGTAAGTTAAATGCAAAACATGGAACGAGACCCGGAAATTCATAAGACTTGAAGATAAAATCAAATTTGTCCAAAAAGGGACTTAAAAAGTCAGCAAGTTATCAAGATTTGAGGCTAAAATGAAATAAGGGGAAATTGAACACTAATGATCAAAAGTTGGAGGATCAAAGCAAATAAAGGGAAAGTTTATTTATAATAGAAGAGGGAGACTAAAATGGATTATTTCGGTCTCCCAAACAAGGGTCGTTTTACGGAGCAAAAGAGTAGAAGCAAAGAGAAGAATAAGAATACAAGATGAATAATAAGAAGGCGAAGCCAAATTAAGGTATGGAAACTAAATCTTGAGTATGGATCTAGTGATGGATCATGGATTTTGCATGGAATTGTATGGATCACATGGATTTCTTTATAGATACGTTTGTGGTTGGGGTTGTAAGAAAAACCTAACCCTAGAATAAATTTTATGGATCATATATGGAATCCTTCCTTCTGAGGTTGGATTCATGGTTTAAGTCTATAATTGGAGTTAGGTTTCAGAATAAACCCTAAATAAATCTTTGTGCTTAGTTTCGATGGGTTATGACCTATATTAGAGTTGTTTGAGAGTATCTAAGGAAAGGTTTGAAGAAAAACATGTATTGAAAGATGATTTGAGGAAACAGAGGTTACAGATGAATATGAAGTTCTAAAACTACCATTTCATGACCTGAGTGGTTTTGATGTGTATATGGAGTAGTGAGCTGACTGGGTATCGGGCCATGGAAAAATGGAAAAACCCACATTCCGGTAATGAGGGGGTCGACTGGGTGACAGTTTGAGCTCGTACTGCATGGTAGTGTTTTGTTTTTCATTTTTGACCAGCGCCCGTATTTTGGCCATAATCTCATTTGTATTTCATCCATTTGCTGATTCAAGCTCTGGTTAAATAGACTTCAAGGAGAAACTGGGCATCTGAAATATCTACCTTCAAAATCTGACTCTAGGTGGCCCAAAAATTCACTCAAAATAGGGCTATATTCCAGCCACCCCTCGTCAGCTTTGATCATAGAGTAGTCCTCGTTGTTTCGACGATTCTCGAAGTTCTTCGGTGATCCATTCGGGACTTTAGCTGGAGGAGAAACTCACCTTAGGATTTCTTCTAAAGGATTTGCAAAGAAATCCAGTGCCAAATATGGAGTTAAGGCGGTGACTGAAAACGAGTATTGCAACCGTCCTCGAGGCAAAATCCCAGAATTGACTAGTTTGCATGAAAAATGCCATAATCTCATTGATGATCCAACTGAGCCCATTCCAATTTCTAATATAAAATAAATTCTATAGGAGGGCGCGAACACTTGGAGATGTGGATAGGCATCATACCGTGAAGCATCCGAGTCGCAGTATGGAATAGGCGGCCGGAAACCTCGGCTAAGGAAGCATGAAACTCAAACGACCAAATACAACATGAATATGAAAAGCCATATGTCATGAAATATGTAATGATAAAGATAAAGTTATCACCGAAGATGGCATGATATATGACTACCTAGGGACCAAAGAATGGTCGATGGACGCCTGGATTAGCGCCGCCCTAAGACTTTCGCTGGCGCTTCGCACCCATTGCATGGCGCAAACACGCTTTGATGGGCGTTTCAGATCATTGCGCCACTTTCACCCGCTGCATGGGCAGCACGTCCCGAACTGCGCTTCTCGCAGATCATTGTGCTACGTGACTTGTGTACTATAAGTAGTATCTCTTCGATACTTATTGTGTCGCCCTACCATTTCTATGATCGTCCAGAAGGTGCCACATAAGGATAAGACTGATAAAATAACAAGAGTAGATCCAACCGTACTCAGACCGCTATGTAAAGACGGCGGATACTCCCCAGATCTCCATTAATCGTGAGTACCTACGTACTCCTGGGCACGAAGAAAAATAAGATATCTCGTAGTACCCACGTACTCCGACGATAAAATAAGTATAAGTTCCGATAATATAAGCATAAGTCCAAAGAGGGCATCTACGTACTCCGAAAAAGCAAGTAATCGAATATGATTGGCGATATAAACCGATAATCAGCTGCTCGATATGTTTCAATCGTATGAATCCAGTATATGTATTATAGATCCTCAGATTCCGCTAAGTGGACTAAATGTCCATATCCGATAGCAGACCGCATAAGTCCGATCGACCTGTAGGTGATATGATTCTCGATCCGTTTCACTTATAGTACGGCGGTACTTTTATACCGCACAAGTCTTATAAGATCCAAAATAAGTAATAAGCTCAGAACACAAGTATAAGTTCCAGAAGACAAGTATAAGTCCTCGTAGCTGGCTAATGAGGTGATCCGAAATATGCTAATGCTCAGTAATATGCGTATAAGTCTGGTAAGACTGTGATATGATGCTTCGTAGTACAAGGCGATAAGGATGGCTTAAGTACTAAAGATAAGCTCGTAGTAATTTACGTACCTGGGAGGCGATAAGTTCCGCAAAGACGACGCCCGTATCGACCAGGATCCACACTTCCAAAAACAAATAACTCCGTAGTATAAGTATAATCCCTATGGTATGGGTATGTTTGTAGTACCTAAGTGGTACCTCCAGATAAGCATAAGTTCAATAACTCCACTGAGATCCGAGATATATATACCAAAGATGCATAAGTATCTCCTCAGATAAGTGTAAGCTCAGAATTCCTACGGAGCTCCTCAACCGTGATATGATAGATGGAAGTATGAGACGTGATGGCATCTGGGTCATATATGGCAAGTTCGGGTGATCAGATATATGAATCAATAAAATCGGTCCACGGATCAATACACGTGTCCCATGGCGGCGTAAGACCCGGCAAGTATAAGTTTGTTATAAGTATATGAAATGTCTACCCGATACGAAGATGCGAAATGCCATAAGCTCTGCGCGCAAGGATAAGTATGTATGCAAAATTGTTATATGATAATAAGTATATGTATTAATATGTTATATGAATTCGAAGATTCCTATATCTCAAGCATCGCTTTATGTTATTTGTGATTCAAAGATAAAATATGTTTCATATAAGATATGTTTCCACTAAGCGCAGTTTAGCACGGGTTTTTAACTGCAGGTACAAGAGAGAAGACATCCCCAAAATCCCGCAAATGTATTGGCTAGTATAATTAATAGGGGTTCATCACAAAGAGGGTTCCGTGCCGATTTGAAATTTAAAAGTACAAATAAAATACAATGGATCACCTATGGTATATATGATATTTCTGAATCTGCTATAAAAAAAAAGGTAAGAGTTCTAGTATATGGTCCTACACTTCGAAACTCTTGCCGGATCCGCCAATCAAAGCCCGACCGGATTCAAGGATACCTCGGGTGAAAGACTCCAAATTTTATTCCTTTGGTCGACATCTAGTGATGAAAGTTCGTGAAAGTGTCGGAAGACGTGCGAACCCAAGGTGAGACTTCCCTAAAAACTGTAGAATCCAAATAAACACACTGGATTTGGTAAAAATTGAATAAACATCGAGGGGCTGTCCATCGGGTCGAGCCATCGTGAAATACCACGATCGTTTTCAAACTTGGCATTGTAAGTGTGAGGGAGCTACCGAGACTTTGGTTATGGGCATGAGGAGTTCATCTCATGCATGATACGTGAATATTCCATGTTAGATTGCATATTTATATGGAATGCGATCGGACGCTTTCATGGTTGCCATTACATGTGCATTTTAGGTGGGGAGAAATCATTGTAGGAGAAGTTTCTATCGTGGCATTGCTCAATTTATCAGGACCCTTTCTGCAGGGGTGTATGGAGACGCATTTCGCCTCCGATTTGCGCCCGTGATTTCTATAAAGAAGGCCGATGTGTGGGCCTTGATATTACCTTCGAGTAACATTTTGTAAAATATTTCTCAGAGAAAAGAATCAAATCTAATTTTCGGGGACTATCATTTCAAATAATGTATAATTATGGTAAGAGGCTTTGACTTGATTCCTTACGGATCAATTAAGCGCGATTTTCATATTCTAGATTTAAATGAATGAATGAGTCCTCGTAAAGGGATGTATATATCGGGATATGGATGCATGGATCCCCGTGGGGTCACTACTTCGTTGAGACTGAAGGGTTATGATTATAACGCTATATGCCGTATGTCGGTGGAGCTCTCGACAATATGATCCCCATAAACTACACAATGGGAAACTGGAGACTGCCATTTGAACCACAAGAATTCCGCGTTGAAGGGTCGTCAGCCCAGGACCGATTTGGGGCGTCAAGCACGTCGCCGAGTCTCGCCAACATTCTGCCATGGCTAAAAATCAAGCATCTCAAGAGCAAGTCCCGCAATGGCCCGCTGGTCACCCAGGAAAAAGATATAAACTAGCATGATCTAACCCGTATTCCCCCAAAGCAATATCTTCAAGTCCATACCAAAGTTGAGAAGTTACCTCGGTAAATGCTTCATGGTAGACGGTGTGAAGATCGAGTAGAGCGGGAGAGACCAAGATCTACATATAAAGAAGGAAAGCTTTGATAAATCTTTGGTAAGAACTAGATTCGGTTTTAATTTTTGCAAGATTTTCATGGAGGAACATGTGGTTTTAGGAGTTAGCAAACGGCGAAAAGAGAGTTTTTTCTAGTTTCCTTAAATACTTTTCGCTAAGAACAAATGGTGTCGAGTTCTAAAAGAAAAAGGGTCTCTCTTGATTTTTTCATTGGAGAACAAGGGTTTTAGAGTTCTAAACAACGAAAATAAGAGTCTTTTTTTTTTTTTTAAAGACTTTTTTCATTGGAGAATAAATGGGACGAAGTTTCAAAAACCAAAAGACTCAGCAGTTTTGAAAATCTAGGAAAACTTTCGATTATGGATTAGAGATCAGAGTAGAAATATCTATATCGTGAATCACTAAAAAAGGGATAGATCTATCTACCGTGCTAAAAGAGGTAAGTTCGGGATGTGGAAGATAAAAAAATCGGCCCTATGGCGTAAGGAGGACCGCATGTGGAGGCCATAACATCGTTCCCGACGCCACAAACGCCATCGTTCTGACGTCCGCTTGAGAAGGGTTGTCGCTTAGCTATAAAGGGCAACGCTCCGCCGGATGGTAGCAAAGAAATACTCTACTAAATAACGAGGATTTTCACTAAAATGGGTTTGAGGAAGAAGAGAAAGAAGAAGGTGGAAAGGAGAATATGGAAGGTTTTGTATGTAAATAAGAGGGATTTCTTCATATAAACTTGGAAAATCCCAAAGGAGAGTCTTGATGTATGAATTAAAACAGGAAGATCAAAAGTCCTGTAGTTTGAAAGAAAAATTAAGCAGGAGGTTTTTCCCCAAGCATTTTCAAGCTGGGCTTTTCAGCTCATATCTAATTGGGCCTGCTCTTTGGCTCGTTTCTTCCTATTAGTAACTACATCCAAAGGGTAAGTGCATTGGGTCAGAAACCAGAAAATAATTTCTAAAAAGGGTAAATGGTAATTCTCTCGTAAAATCCTGGTATTTTCTAGATCCTCGATGGTGAAACGGATTTCACTGGATCGTCTGAAATCTAGCTACTACATCGACCGCCGACCTTGAGATAAGAGAATTTTGCGCTTTTCGAGGCACCGGTGCCGGGTCGAAATTCATTGTGAGAGATATGTGATGTGATGTGTCACTCATTACATGTACCTAGCGTGGGACATATGTTGCATTATTAGTAGATTATGAGATGAATGGTTTAGATTGGCATGTCAAAAAAGTCAAATAGTTGTAATGCAAGCGATACAATGAGAATTTTTGAAAAGTTTAAATGAATAAAACAAAAGAGGAATAGTTTTCTTCTTCATTTGGAAGCACAAAACATGCATTAAGTGGGAGTTTGAGTTTTTAGAGAAAGAGTGGATTGGGATTTGTGCGCCTTTGACTGTTTGCCTCTTTGCCGAGTAAGAAGCAGCCGTTTCATGGTGGCTACGCTGTACACCCAATCTCAGGAGTTCACAACCCAAGAGGTAGGGAATCTTTCCTACTTGGTTTATTCTTCACAAGAGCCATTTTATGGACGGGATTCTGAGCCTCTACGCCAGGCTATCAACTCAAAATCTTGAACCGATGGGCAGAATCCTCATTGTAGCCGTGAGTCGCGGCCGACCCGAGGCTCTACCTGCTCACGTGATCGGGCCGTGGATTTTGTGGTCTGGGTGATCTAAAATGAATGATTTGATTGTTATTAGCCCATGTGAGCTTAATTTTGGTGTTATTGATTGTGAATTGAATAATATGAATTGTGTGAATTAATTCCTTTTGTTAATATATGTACATGAAAAATATATTAGTGCGAATATTTTAATCAGATAACATTCCATATGTATCAAAAATTTTTAGATGGTAGGTGTGGAGTGTGCAATGAAGCATGAAAAGAATTGAAAGAAAAATAAAAACATTGCGGAAATAAATCGCTTAAGATTTTCCGGTTAATCGCTTTTGAGAGTTGTCCAATATTTCATTCGAGGCGACGCGATCGCTTCAAAGGAGAAATATCCGTGCACTACTTCAAGGGTAGTCTAAATGGTTTACTAACTCTAGCAGTTTCGCAACAAAAAGCTTTGGCTTAAAAATGACGGCGCCGACGGCTTAGGTGGCGTGTGTGAGGGAGTCTGAGGACTCGTAGATAATGGACCGGATATAGACATTCAAGTATGATCATGTATTTTCGAAAGGTGATTGCTTAAGCATGATAGTGTGCACTTAAAGGAGTAACTCCATGTAGAAAATTATTTACTGGCATTGCCTACCCCGCCGAGGGATCATCATTTAAGGCATGGTGGCGCTATGAGATAGGCTGCTTCACTAGAGGCCGCTTCGTATGCTTCTAGATTATGGTAGCCTGGCATTTCGCCGTGATACCACATGACAAAACCTAAATCTTGACATACGCGCCCAGCCAAGAGTACTGTAATAACCTTTGAACCATTGCTATATGTACTGGATATATATCTCAGGAGTATTATTTTTATGAAGCCTATGTACTTACCAGACGAACCCGTGTGGTCAGTTTTCGCATGCCTTAGGAGTGTAGCTTTCTGTACTTGGGCAGTAAGCCCTCCCTGTGGCAAATCAGATCGCCGGGATTTCGTGGAGTGCCCGCCATCGGCATCCACGTATCCATGGTCGAATAATGTCGCCGTCGGACCTCGAAATGGGCGCCACACTTGATATCAAAGAGCTTAGGTTTATAAAATACCCGGGAATAATGGTCTTAGACGTGCCATAACTTTTAGCACTGGCTGTTGTGTATACGATTACTCCAGGACCTGGTCGCGTCGCTGATTTACTTGAGATTCTCGCCAGATTCCTGAAGGATCATGAAGATGTGACTGTAAAAGTGCTCTAGTAAAATCGTCTTGCTTGTGAAGCAAGGCAAAGAAAACATAAATCAAAGAATTTTAGTTTAACTCATTTTGTTCTACTGGAAATGCAGTAAAAAAAATATTTTGATGTCTTAGGGTGGAAACAAATGAAAAATGATGTGGAAAAAGAAAAAAAAATAAATGTAAATGGAATACGGCTACCGCCATCTGCTGTGGTTTGCCAGCAAGGTGAATTGTGGGACTGCGAAGAGGTAGGGTCTGGGAGGTAATACCAAAGCAAGAAGAGGCTACGAGCACGCTGTGGATACGCCAGCAAACAAGGCACGATATAATAAGATGTGGCTGATATACGATCGTGCAGCATACAAAGTAGCCCTATCATGGGAGCCGCAGAGGTATAAAATTGTATCGTGGCTTGGGGTAATTTTTGTTTACTATATAAAGGCAAGGAGATGCACACATGGCACAAGAAGCAGTGGTGCCAGATATACTGGTGCGTGGCGAGCATTTACAAGGTGAAGGTAGGGAGTTTTTGATCGACACGGTTTCTTGCGTCAGCCACCGGGCTTGGAGACAAGAGTTCAGACGCTTATGTGATATCAGGCGCCAAAGCCATGGCGCGAGCGAAGGGCAAC
The DNA here is from genome assembly GCA_016808115.1 of Tetrastigma voinierianum. NCBI lineage: Eukaryota > Viridiplantae > Streptophyta > Magnoliopsida > Vitales > Vitaceae > Tetrastigma > Tetrastigma voinierianum. Next base: position 260,305 of record JAEQBH010005217.1, read on the forward strand.
AGCAGAGCACGACCACAACACGGCGCCGGTACTACATGGTTCCGGGAGGGGGTACGTGACATTTGCCCAACGACGCCACACGACACGGCCACCAAAGGCGGTCTGGCAGCGGGCGCACGCAGCGGTGCATGCAAAAATGCCAGTGCGACCGGGGACACCGACTCATCGCATTGTTCGTCACCGCTCATGAGCACCGCTCACGCAGGCTTCTAAAAAAATTTTTTCTTTTTTTTTCATTAATATGACTAATATATGAACTTAATGGTTCAGACAACTAAGTGGAATGCATGGATACTGTGTGTAATGGAAATGTTTATAGCGTAAATAGTGTCCGAAATGTGTTTTACACCTTAGATACCGCACTTAGGTCATTAACTTCGCTACCTGGAAGGCTGTGATGGCTGGTCGATGGCAGGACGAGAGGGCGTTCCACGCAGGTGCCAGCCGCCACCACCGTATTTGACCAGCAAGCCTTTGGCGAGGTCAGGTATCAGCACCTACCGCATCGTGACGCCCAGTGTAGTTAGTGAGCTGGGGGAGCATCCTGGCAACCTCCAAAGGTTCAAGCTGGGTACACTTCATCCTCGATATCTGCTGTGGAGGAGATCCACTTCCGCATCATTGGTTCATGCAGCAGAAGGTGTCGGCGCTGCAGATTACCTCTCGCATACGATCAGACGTGACTAAATATTCTACAAATGGAGGTGAGGCCGGCTGCAGAACAAAAGACCTCTCTGTAGATCTGGGGAGCAAATGATCAAGGGGTAGAGTTCCATGATCTTCATGGCTGGCATTTTCACAACGCCACGCACAGCGCCCGTATTCCTAGAGTTGGGGCCAGGATCATGACCGTGTATTGGAGCATGTGGCCAGATTCACGAGCTGAGCCCGCCTTGTCGACGACTACGTGGCCACGATGCCACCAAAATCAGAGAGATCCTCGAAGAATGGGCCAAAGCTGTCCATTCAAGTGTGATCTGGACTCTCGCCCATATATATGACTCTGCGGCCGGGAATGCCTTTGAACTCCTATGGAGAGAGAGACTGTGAGGATGCTCGGAGCACTCGAGACATGCGTGTTAGTAGAAAAGAGGGCAAGGAGAGAGCTACTTCTAGCCTGCAGCAGCGTAGGGTCTAATTCACGGCTCTAGCCACTACTCATCCGTGATAGAGATTGTGGTTTCAAATAAATAAGTGTAGGTGTGCTACCATTTATAGTCTGTAGAATAGCATATGGAGAGGGATTGCCAGAGATGTGATCCAGTGGTTCTTAGCGAAGCAATCCCAAATGCCACGGTGGGATGTGAGAGGATACAAGATATTCCTCTACACCCTGTAGTATGGGCCGCAGGAGCTAGTACGCCTGGTGAGCTGTACTCCTGGCACCTCTCAAGCATAATGTGCAGCCAAAGGCTAGGCTATGGTTTCAGGCAGGATCGAGGCCTACTGGTGCAGGACGCCGGTGGGTTCAGCAAGGTCTCAACACTACACCACCAGCCAGCCAGGCCATCAACTGTAGCTAAGAGCAGGGTACGCTCACATCCCACCCACGGGCAAGAGTGGTGCCTGACTTTATGCCTCATCACCCCAATGAGATCCCCTCACTGCCTGCAGTAGATTAAAGCCTGAGGCCGAGCCCGGGAGAGCCCTCAGGGCGAAAGCCCCTCAGGATTAGCCACAGATAGTGATGATAGGCGCCGGATCGCAGCCAGAGATTCAGGACCCCACCGTGACTGGAGGGTCATGACATGCCGGTGAGTCTGACGTCTCGGAGCTGACACACGAGCAATCCTGATAGAGTCGCATCATCACAGCAGAGAGGCCACGCTCATACAAAGACTCGATGCACTGCCAGGATTCGGTGGCGCACGAAGGCGATTTCTACTCGTATAGTACACTTGCATCCAGGCCGGCAAACAGCTCACGTCACGCAGCAAGCTCACCTGAGGATTGCGCAGAGACCTGCACTTGGGATCCACCCTGGTAGCTCAAGTAGTGGCAGAGGATATTTTTCTTGGCTGAGGCTAACGTGATCGCCCTCGCAGGCTGTGTACTTCTTAGACGGTTTGGCACCCTTAAAAGATTCGTCGAATCAGACCAGCTATAGAGTCGGCACCAATCGAGCTGCAGGAACCCAGAGTCCAAAATTAACTTATGCCACCCAACAGCAAACCATGACCTGGCACCCCGCCACCATGGGCAATTCCGGCCTCATTTGAAGTACAGAAGGGGTGATAAGACCTCTCCTAACACTGACTGACAGGCGGCAGCCTAGAAACAGTAACAGATCAAAGAACCTGCACCCAGCCTCCGGCACTGACGACTGTATGACTGCCTCATGGAAGAGGAGCCAGCCCACTTCTGAAAAACAAACTTAATTAGTTACCATCAGCCAAATTTGAGGCTAGGAGACAAACACCTTTGTATAATCTCGCGAAGGCTTATGGCCCTGGAGCTAAGAAAGGATGCCTGGATTTGATTTAACGCCAAAGAAGATTCACGGACTCATGGTTAGGCAATTCCAACCCCACCGGGGACTCGCATTTCAATCGTGAAATCTCGTGGACATAGATCTTGAGACCCAGATCCCAAATGGATATACAGGGAGCAATTTGAGGACGGTACTTAAGGCACATCAGAGACCAACACTGTACGCCAAGTCTGAAGTGCGAAGCCTTTAAGCCAATGGCGTAGATCTTCGACACGCGGTGTCACCACTGCTATCAGCTGGAACTTTGATAGCTGCACATACCTGAAAAGTTCTTCACCCCGCCAAAGATGTCTTTTATCCTTGTAATTCAGCTCAAAAAATTTACAGTATAAGATGATATGCAACCATCAGAGACCTCCCATTCTAGTTTTTATATTCATGCATTTCACAGACCATCCTAAAAGAAGTCCATGCTCTGACCGGGCACTGAAACGCAAGAGGCAATCTTTATTTCATACAGGAGTCACTCCCACATGGCCTCCACCCCTCAAGAGTGTCCCGGCAGTGGGATGGGGGTACAGCATTGTGATGCCTCGAGGGCACTGATCAGGGATGTGTCTTGATGCAATCCCATGGTAGTGAGCCAGGTCCCACAAAGAATAGGTCCATGAGTGGACCACCCCAAGCACACGTGCCGCCTGGAGCCGCGCCGTATCTCGCTTGGCATCTGGCGCCCACCACTTATATGGCTAGGAGGCCCTGAGGAAGCCCACTATAAAAAGCCCCAAGTATACTTCGCCTGACTTCGGGCCAAGGAGGCAGCCATAAATGGAGCTTTGAGTTCCAGAGATTATGACTGCTCTGCAGCCAATGTCCTGGGCAAATGTGCAATGATGATTGCAACAGTCACGGAGTATTAATACGGGTACATAGCTCCCGTAAAGGAATGACTGAGCGCCCTAGACCCGATAGAGCCCTGGCCAGCGCATCGCATGTCAGGGCACTGGAGCTGAGGCACATATCCCATTTCATTGATGAGTGGACGGAGTCCCAGGTGTAAGGCGAGACAAAGGTCCACTTCAGACTGGTACAAAATTTCGTGACGGCATTTTGAGGGCGGACCATCCATACAAAGGTGGCGGTAGCCCTGATAGATAGACTCCTCGTGAAAATTCTCAATGACCTGTTTGAGAGAGACCTTAGGAGCTCTATTGTCTTCCCCGACTGCCGCAATTCAGGCCACGGCGATGTACTGGATCTCGTCAAGATCAACGGAGATGGACAGTTGACACCGAGGACTCTTTGTCTCGACAATGCCCCACGCCGATACGGTGCGTTCCGCGCCCGGCTTTAGGCCACTTCGCACTACGAAGGTATCACGGTTTTGATGGAGTACGCTACGATGGATTTTGTGACCCACTCCGCCACTTAATCAAGAGACATGATAGCGAGCATAGTGGGGGCGTGATAGTAGAACTGCACCCCACGGCCCGTGACATTCTTCTAATGCGTGGTCACGATGTCCCTTCACATCGAGAGATCTCTACCGCCGTATCCGATCGTCAGCCAGCACGAGCACCTCACGTGATCCAGGTGCGCCCAGCAGAGAGGACCCCGAGGTTTACGCGCACTTTTTGTAAGAGTTTCTGTGCAAGGCCATGGGCACACGGCGACTGGCTATGAGCAAATCTTCACCTGGAAGGCATCAGATGGTCAATGTGAGAAGATCACATACAGGCGAGACAGGCCGCGAAAGCATGCGCCCTGGATCATAAGGAACAAAGAGATTTTCTCAAATTTACTTACAGCCACAAATGACAAAGTGGTATAAATGGTACCTAGTATAGAGGTAACATATGGAGGCCATATGACTTTATAAGGTCGGGACTGGAGGTGGGGGATATCAGCCCATCACTGTCCCCGATCCAATAGAGACACCCAAGAGAAGGTGAGTTTGGGATACATACCAGTCTTCACGCTCTAGGAGCCAGAGAAGAGCCTTGCGCCGGCGTGCGACGCCGACCCAGGAGTCTCGTGGCTGGAGAGGATCACGCCTCACGTGACGCCCAAGACAAGATACACGGTCCCATGGAGGAAGCATCACGAGACTATTAGGACCCTAGATACTCCCAGAGGTAGGCACCTATAGCGCACGCCGACTCTCACCGCCCAAAGATGTCAGGTCCACTATGTATTTCACGCCCGCCCGAGGAAGCACCCAGATCCAGCCTGGGTGTGACTGGGAGAGATCGAAGCTGGAGCATGATGAGACCTTCGAGGAGGACTAGGAAAAAGCGCTCAAGTGGACATGTCGACCAGCTCCGCTAAGCACAAAGACCGTGAGGTTAGTGAGGGTGCCAGGCACCACTGGAGAGCCAACGTGAGCGCCGGCGAGACAATGAAGCGCCACCTATAATTTTTAGTTTTAGTGATTGGGGAAGGTAGGCATGTTTAGTCGTTAATACTTAAATGCATTAGTTTATATACATATAGTGCGCTGTATATGTGCATGATTAGTTGTGATTGTAAGGTAAATGGCAATCTTTAAGGAAGGGAATGTAAAAACCCGTGAAAAATTCGAATCTTCTAAAAAGGGTAAACAGTAATTTCGTGAGAAATCGAAATTTTTCTAGATCTCTTGATGATAAAACGGACTTTGGCCGCCGATTGCCTCGCTAAAATCTTAGCTGCACCACGAATTTCAGCCGACCTAAGACATAATAGAGCCTCACGCTTTTCTGAAGGCACTAGATGTCGCAACAGAGGTGAAACGGTCGTGAGAGATAAAGTGATGACAAAAGTGTCACTCCACTACATGTACCCATGCACATGTTGCATGATTTTATGAGATTATTGAGATGAATGGTTGATTAAGCCATGTCAAAAAGTCAAATAGTTGGGGATGAAGGACACAATGAATTTTTGAAAAGTTTAAATGAACAAAATAAAAAGAGGAATAGTTTTCTTCTTCATTTAAAGCCACAAAACGTGCATTATGGAGTTTGAAAGCCAGGAGAGAGAGAAAGAGGATTTCTCTAGATTTCCAGCGCTCGGACTGTGGCTGATTCTCACAGAGTAAGAAGCAAAGTTGTTCTTCACTTAAGGGCTACTGCCAGCTGGCATTGATTTCCTTGCGGGAGTCTGGTTAACTCCAAGAGGTAGGGAATCTTTTCCTACTTGGTTTATTCTTCGCTAAGAGCCATTTCCGGCGGATGGGGATTTGCTAGCCTTTGAAGGCCGTGCTATCGGTCTCAAAATCTTGAACCGGCTGGCAAAACCCTTATCAGATGCATTTCAATAAAGTAAGCCGACCCGAGGGTTTCACCGTCAAAGGATTGGTCAGTGGATTTTGTGTGGTCGGGTGATTCAAAAATGAATACACCTGATTGTTATTAGCTCCATGGAGCTAATCTTTGGTACATATTGATCAGAATTGAATAAAGGAATTGTGTGAATTAATTTATAATAAGTATACGAGCTATAGATAGGCATGAATATTTGAATTGGCATATCGCATTCCATATGCACCGGGGCAATCTTAGATGGTAGGTGTATGCAATATATGAAAGAAATTGGAAGTAAATAAAAAAATAATTGTGAAAGGAATTTCATAAGATTTTCCTAAGAATTGCCTTGAGAGTGGTCCAAAGATCTATCCTCGAGGCGGACCATGATTGTTCGGAGAAATATCCAGCAATTCGCCGGAGGGGTAGTCTAAATGATTTACTGACCGTAGTAAGTTTTGTAGAACAAAAGCTTTTGTTTTGAAATCGTGATTTCTTGCTCGATTGGGTTTAGGCATGTGTGAGGGAGTCGTGGAGGACTCTAGACATGGATTAAAAGGGTAGATATTCAAGTAAGATCATGTAATGCTTGAGGTGACGTTTGCCATGATATGCATTGTGTGAGTAACCATAGAAAATTATCACTATCGGGCAGCTGCTCACCCTATCGAGGGATCACTATTTCGTACAGGAGTGTACAGGAGGATGTGCCTACTAGAGCGTTCTTAAGAAAGTCGGATTGTGGCTTCTGTATTTACGTATATCATGCATTAAAACTCTAAATTTTGATATATGTTTCAGTTAAGAGTACCAAATAACCTTGAACTATTGTTATATAGTTGATATATATTTGTGAGTATTGATGCATGGCCCATGGCCATTTTTAATTCGTGACGTGACTAGGTGGTCGTTGTACAAATGTTGATAGGCTGTATCTCGTAGAGCCTCCATAAAGAAATGAGTGACTCTTGGTCTGGACTCGTGAGTGGCAGAATGTTACTCCGACATCCGCTTCAGTATTCTCGGATTGATTTTCCGGTTAGTCAACGGACTGAAATGGCGCCATACCTTCATTGTAGAATGATGAGAAAAGTGAGAAGAAAGTCTTTGATATATGGGCTTTTTTCAGCGCGTTACGGCCCATGGACCATATTGTATGCGAAAAATTGTTTACACTAAAATGAATTTTGGGCCTAAATGGTATTTGAATAATTATTCGCCCAAAGGGTAGGAATAGGCTGAACACGGATATATCAAGCCCAAACCGAGCCTGTTAACCTGTACCCAAGAAAGCCCAAGTCCATGATTGATGCCTAAGTGAAAGTCGCTAACATTTACTAAATATTTCCAATCTGTCAAAGTGGCTAGCTCGTAATGGTGGTGACTTTGTCCCAAAAGCAAGTGGATGAGACTTTCTCCAACTCCGGGCCGCGACATGGCGTAATGGAGTAGTTATTTCACAAGTAGTGATAAATGACTCGAGAATGCACCAGTGGATACACCTGTTATTGGAGAAGGTGGGTTGACAATTATTTAGAATGCCTATAAAGCGCTAAAGACTCCAACTCTCGTGAGTAAACCTTTGCGAAATCAACTCATCAACCAAATAACACTAATAGAGCATTTCCCCAACATTTTCATAGTATCTTAGCGTTCATCAATATTTAGATTTGCTTATTTTATTTCCAAGCATTTGTTTTCGTTTTCTATGTTTAATAATTCATTTTCAAATAAATTTATAATGAAATTTACTACTTTTAGTTTGTTCGGCATGTTTTTCGCTCAACTTATTATATCTAAATTTTCAAAAGAATTTTCTCACCTAAACCCAGGAACTCCGCTGGGAATCCAGGAATCTATTTTCACTTGGAGTATAAATTAGATTTGGCATCAAGCTTCAAATGAAATACTGGTACTTCGCATGCCTGCGATTCACCAATTCCTGTGCTTTGTAGCGTTATGGACTAAAACCAGTAGAAACACAAGGCAGTCCTGAGGTTATTCTTGGAATGGATATCAAAGCAAGAAAAGATTTGGTAAACTCTCTCTTTCTACCTCCTTTGGCTTCACTAGCTGAGGATAGTCCCTTCATATTTATTATCCGAGAAGAGTATAATTTGGGTGAAAGAGTATAGCCTAAGAAGGCACAAGGAGAAGACCGTGGAGCGAGTTTATGAGCGAAGTAAGAATAGAGCCAAGGATAACACATGAAGCTTGGAATTAATGGGAGCAAATACCCAAAAGAGTTGGAAAAAGTAAGGTAAGAATAATGGAGTGCCAGCAGAAGACGATTGATGAGATCGTGAAATGGAGAAGCACATGGATAAGACCAATAGGAAAAAGGCATGGACTCGAGAGAGAAGAGCTTAGACTGGTTTTGACAATATGACGGTGACGACGCTCACAATACCCATTGTGTTTGGGGGTATGTGGTGGAGGTCGAAGTGAGATGCGTGGTGCCATGAGACATAAGAAATTTAGACAGTACTGTGTATTCCCCATTATCCGAATATAGATGACACCTCTCCTGTTAAAGAAATTCTTAAAGCTTTAAACGAGAAAATGTCATCGCTGGATTTTTGTTTTAGGGATAAAGCTAGACGTATTTTGTGAAGCGATCACTAATCAACGAAAATGACATAGTACTAAAAATTGTCAACCGAGAGAACCGGAGAAGTCCACTACATCGGAGAAAACAAACCTAAGTAAATATGTAATGGATTAAAAGTAAAAATTAGTTACTCATGTTTTTATTAAATATAGATTTTTAATTCTGTTTAATCTTCTAGTCATTCTTTATACTTTATACACTCTGTATAATTAATTTTTAAAGAGAAAAAACCCACTAAAAATTTCATTTGAAAATTGAAAACTAGTATCTATTTCTTTGATATTACTTTTTAATATAATTTTTATTTTATAAAAAATTAAAAATAAAATAAAATTTATAATGTTCTAAATAATATTGTCTAATTGTTTAAAGTTGATTTTTATATAAATTTAAAGCTTATTAGAAAATAATTGTAATAAAGTATGGAGTTAAGCCGTGAAGATAAGATAAGGTAAATTGTTATGAATGGAATCATTTATATGTATGATGAAATGAATTGCTACTCATATCTACTAAATCACACTTGTTATCCATTCATATGAATGAATCTTCACTAACTCCTCATTTATGAAACTTCATAACTCACCAAAGTAAGATGAGTAATTTGAATCCATCTTCGTAGCCTATAAAAAGGCCTCACCATCCTTTTGTAAAGCATTCCAGAATTATACTTTTGATTCTTCCTCTGCCTTTGTGCACTCTCAAGTTTCCTCTCTCATTTTTATTCCCTCCTGAATTCTCTCTTTTCTTCTTCTCTCTTTGATAAGTATATAAACAAAGAGAAAAATATACTTCCTCTTTAAATTTCTCAGACTTTGCACACTCTTACAACACGCTATCAACACGAAATGTCATTCCAAAGGCACTCTAAACCTAGCCTTAAAAGCTATTCTCGATTTTGCTATATCGATATTTATATTTGGCCTTGATAGTAAAATGTGTAATCTATACTGCTATTTGTCAAAATCGATTCTAATAGCATTATTATCAAAAGTTTGCTGATAAATGTCAAATCTCGCGCAAACTTGGAGCTTGTGGTACTTAATATCATTTAGAAATAATTATATTCATTCTCGACTGATGTTGAGATACATCTTGATGCAAATGAATCTTGAGTCGCCATCAAAGAAGGAAATCAAGCATTCCCGTAGGGATCCCCGCAAAGCGATGCGATTTCTCCCTTCATATCGCCCATGAGGATTTAAAAAAATGAATAATTACAAGACCCTCACCTATGAAATGAGTCTTAACCCAGAGATACATGGAGCATCAGAGGTACCGTGATTCTCCCAAAAGCTCGATATGACTAAATGCACCTAAGGTTGCAAGATTTTAAAGTAGTTAGTGAATACAACTCTGCATTATTTAAAACAGCTCCCAGTTGAAGCTATGCAGAGAGAAAGTCAAAGAAGAAGACATGATAGAAAAAATGTTCACCACATTTGATGCCTCGAATGCGCTCTTCCAGCAGTGCCAAAGACGAGAGGGCATCTAAGCAAATACTGAATCGACATCATGTCTTCTTGTGATTGAGAAAAATAATGAGTTTTTGATGAGAAATCACCAATTCCGTCCAATTGGTTTCGAACCATTCTTTGAAGTGAGTGTGATATTGTCCCAAACTTGTGGACATGGGAAGACGTGGTCGTGGAAGGACTTCATACCATGGAACATGTATGGTAGTAATCTCACTAAATCTTCGTAAAAGGGTGTACCTCATGAAACTACTAGAAGTGGAATAATACCCAGGTGAAACAAGAAAGTGAGAAGTATATACACAAAATACATCTTTTAAGGTCCATGAGAATAGTTGTCATAGATGTGGTATAGGGCGGTACTGGTCGCATTGTGCTGTGCGCCTAAAAATTTGATCGACCTACCAACCATCAATCGCGTAAGTGATGTAGAGATAGAAATGAATCTTATCGATAGAAATGGACTAGACTTGAACTTACTATGATATTGATTTCTTCTGGAGGTCCTAGTGAAAAAAACAAACTATTTAATGAATGATAAAAAACACTACTTACCGAATGATGCCTTCTATATCAAAATCTAAACAAAATACTTAGCCTTCTTTATTACCCATTACACTGTTATTTGGTACTTTATTAGCTCCTATTTGAAATTCACGCGGTTATTGTCTTATGGTGGAACGAGTAAGTGGCTTTCTATGCCTGAGCCGGATCGTGCAACAACACACACACCTTCTAGATAAAATACTTAAATTTCACAACAAAATGCCAATGAGTACCATACCTTGATACCGCAAACTTAATTGAAGCCTGAGAAGAGCGCATACAATGCTACCAAATTGAACTAGGTTCCATCACGATACTATATTCTAGCAAATCCAGCCAAAAGAAATCTTGTCACTTCTTTAAAGATATTCTGGTAAATGGAGTACTGGTATTGAAAACTAAGGGAACGGTTGTAATATGTATCAAGCCTCTTTGCATTACCTCATTGTTTATAGCAAGAAACTTCATAATGAAAAACTTTTAAGTCTACATTCTATGGGTTGGTATTTGCTACAAACAATATAAAGTTTATCGAGCCATGTCATCAAAGCCGTGAAACTAGAAGTCCAATGACCGCAAAAGATTCTCGCTCCTTGGCGCAGATAAAGTGTCATCACCCCAGAATTCCAATGATGCATAATAGAGAACTCACATGGACATCCATTAAAACAAGATCGGCTCCAATGAATACCCACGTGCCACTTGGCTCACAAGGTAAATTCTTGATGTATACTTGTACTCATCCCTTTAGCAAAGTCACATCATTCGAGTCACCACCTTTTAGGAAAGAATAATGGGACATATATGGAACTGTATCCATCCATCATGTGAATCTTTGTTACTTTAAGATCTCAATGATGCCTCTACTAGGGTGGTCTGGCTGCCTGTCTCTCTTCGATAAGAAATGCCACTCTATGGTTCCCCAGATAAATGCCCAACCATTTAGCCTAGCTCCATTCATCCAATTATATTAATGACTTTTGATAAATTCCATGAGCTTCAACACTCCCCAAACTCATTACGTATCATCGTGATGCCAATGGAAACAAACGTTGAGCATCTCCGTTGCCTACACCTAAACTCCGTCGCAGGAGAGTCCCCATCAAACGCCTTCACCACAGCCATTCGACCACCGCTAATGAAACCAAATCTCCAAGCCGATTTCCGCCTGGGGATACGCTATTATGTATGTCGGCAGGCGTTTCAGCCCTCGGGGGATTCTACCAATAACTTACCATGAATACTCCCCTTCATAACTTGTACTTAGCAAACAACCATATATTTCATTTTATGAATCTTGGCTGTGCAGTTTTATGTAATTATCTCGCACCTTCATAGCGATCAAAATGGGTCCCCATGAAGACTTGAGATTTCCATAGGCTTTGATTTATTTGTCTAGTATAAGATATCTCCCTCGAACCCACAGTAGAGATGTTCCTTTATAGCTCGGGCCGCTGGATTGTCATTTTAATGAGAGTGTATTCTACCTTTAGGGGGAGAAAAGTTTACCAAAAAAGAATGATTTGTAGAAATTACTTGGAATGCATCTAAATCTCATTTTGATCCTCGTGACAAATCAATGTAAACTAGAAGTTCAAAGGATCATTGATCGGAAAATCTTGTAAAATCTCGGCACCATCGGATTCTTTTATTGATATAAAAGAAAGTGACAAAGCTTGGTCTCAAGCAGTGGAACAAAGCTTTAGCATGGATCATGTCCCTAAATGACAATTAGCAAATGGAGTATAAAATACCCGGCCATGAGACTAATCATTCAAAAACATATAACTCAAGAGGCTGGGTCAAAGCAGAACGATACTCCCCAAAGAGGTACACATGATAAATAAAAAGGCCTCTATATAGGCATAAGGATAAAACAAAAAGCCCTAAAGAGGGCATGTGGAACAAGAGGCCCCTAGAGGTATGTAATAGCCAAGAAAGCCATGAGAATAGGTTTGACCTTAAGAGGTATATAGGTATCAAAAAATTATGGGAGATCTCAATAAATTATGTGTATAATAGAGAAAATCTTGACGTAAATAAAGAAAGCATTAATAATATTTTAGCTTCTTATGGGCCTGAGTAAGGCATCATAAGAAATGATGAGGTGATCCCAACTAAAAAAAAAAAAAAAGGAAGAATGAATGTCAATATAGAAATGATTGGCCAAATGGAAAGAAGCTATGAAAGACCAATCATTAATGGTGATGCTAAGTTTTTGGATTTGTAGTCCAACACCAAAGGTGTAATCCCCAGTTGGGTACAAATGAGTAACACTTGTAATGTGCCGCAGAATAGGAAAATAATGAGATCGGCAAGATATAAAGGCTGCACTAGTGTGCGCGCTCTTCAGGTGGTGAGACCGATGCCAATTACGAGGAAATATATTCCTCCCTCATTGCGGATGGGACCATTTCGCAATAGCTGAACTAAGGAAGGCCTGATATAAGCCCCATGGATGTCACCTAACTCACATTCATACGGATCCATGTAGAAAAATGAATATATAAGGAAAGTCCACATGATTTAAACCGCCGAAGCAAATAATATAAAAAGCCTCATGGTAAATCAAAACATAAACGTATCTCTATATGATCGCTAATCCGACGCGTGGTATAAATTGCTTTAGCTGCAGGTATCTACTTGAAAGAAGCAGCATAAATAACCCTAGTATGCCAATGCATTCTTAGTTGATAAGAAACAGAAACTGATTTGGTAAATTATTATTGTGTAAAGTTTGGATGATTTAAATCACGGATTCTAAAGTTATCTCTCATAAAGTACCAAAGTGCATTTAAAAAGAATTCGGGATGGATGATTCCTGGAAAATGTATAATTTTATCTCTGTTTGGTGTAGATCGAGCATTTTCTATCGAGTTTTGGTTCACCACCTGATAGATTTTCTAAAAATTTAAAGTGCTTTATATGGATAAAGTATACCTTTAAGTTCTTCTTATCGTTGTCCTTTCATTTGATGAAAAAGGACCTATTTCGTTGAAGTGGGTGAAGAATTACTTAGTTCCTCATACCATATCTTAGTGCCATTTGGGAAAATTTATGTATCTTTAAGCACCTGTATTTAGCTACAGCACATTTTTCTATCAATTTTATTAGCTAAAAAGGCCTTCCAACCTAAAGATATGGGAGTCTTAGACGCTATATTACTACCCCAAGGAACAATTGATATGTGTCTACTTTACTTAAAGGAATCAAAGTAGCAATTGCTTAGATATGTTGATGCAGGATATCTTTAATCTTGCCATAAGGCCAAATCACAAATACGATGCTTAATTATAATACGAAATCGCTTATTTCGCTGAGATCCTTTAGCCAATGGTGCTATATCATTGAATCATTATGAGATTATAGCAATTGCCAAAGCAAGTCGTGAACGGCTATGGCATTACTTGATGATTCAAATATATCCAAGAATCATGTAGACTTCTATATCAAAGATGCCAGCCTCGCAACATTATTCTTTTCAAGATAATGTTGCACATCGTATTAGTAAGTATCAAAGGAGGTTAGAATCAATTATGCGTCCCAAAGTTCTTATACACATGAACTTTAGGAGGAGTGAGTAAATTGATATTCAATAAATACGCCTGGCGATAACTAATCTATTGATTTATCTACAAAAGTCATTGCCACCTCACATTCAAGAAGCTAATATACAAGATTGGAATGCTCTAATTGAAGGACATTGACACGGCGGGATTTTATGCTTCTTCATGATGTTAGTGTATCAGATTTTCCCCTTCACTTTGTCCATTGAGTTTTATTGGCAAGGTTTTTACCTAGGCAAATTCTAATCGATCAAGAGCAAATCTAAGGCCATTTGGTAAGAATATTGTATTCTTTTTCCTTCGCTATGTTTTATCCCATTGGGTCTTATTAACAAAGTTTTAATGAGACATATTCTTATGGTAGTCATTCAAGGGGGAGTGTTATAAATGGAAACATTTATATGTATGATGAATGACCACACTTACATTCATGAATCACACTTACATTCATCTTACATGAATGAACTCCTTCACACCTCATATATGGAACTCATAACTCACTTAAGATGAGTAATTTGAACTATCTTTGTGTTTCCATAAAAAGGCCTTTACTTCATCCTTTGTAAAAGCAATCCAATCCAAGGAATTCATATGATTTTTCCACATTCCTCTCCCTCTCTCTTTGTGCACTCCTCAAGTTTCTCTCTATTTTTATTCTTGACTCTATTTTCTTCCTCTCTTTGATATAAAAAGAGAAAGAGCATTTCCTCTTAGCTTGCACTTTATAATAATTCACAAATAAAATATACTTGTGCTATTACCCAAAAAAACATAGAAAATATGTTAAAAATATTAAGTTTCTAAAATAGAACTTTGTTTTACAAAATATCAAAAAATAATTTTTAAAAAGATTAAAAAAACTTTTTAGAACCGTTTTTGTAACAATACTTTCCAAAGAAGGTTTCATTTTTGTTTTTTTAATAGTTTCAATTAATGATAGCTCAATAAGAAGAAAATAATTGTTAATTGAGCGTGTTGTCTTCTATTAAAATGTATTTCAATAATCCATGTAGATTTTTGTCCACTGTACTTTTGCCACTGCATTATTTAAAAGCAAATTAATTACTATTGGTGATTTTTGTGAATGTCACTTTAATATACATAATGACAATTAGAAAAATGCATGCCCATACTAAGAAATTAAAATGTGCTAAGAAATTAAAGTGTTTCCAAACTAATACTGCACCTAAAATCAAACCTCTGATAAGATAAAAAATTAGATTCCCTTGATACCTTCCTGCACCCAAGTAAAACTGCCAATAAATAAAAAACCGGAAGAAATAAAATGAAAGTTGGAAGGAATTGTTAGAGAATCGTTAGCCTCACTAGAAACTTGTCGAAGGAACTGTTGTAGAAACTGCCATTTTGCATTTGTAAACCAAATGACAAAGCGACCTAGAAATGTAAAAAATGAGTTTAATGACCCTACTAGAAATCTACTAAACCAAGGTGGGGCTGATTCATTGTTGCGACTCGAATGCTGTCGGTCCTTCCTGAGAGTTCTCCTTCCTTTAAAAAGGTCTTGAATAACTCGCCTGCTCCGAATTCCTCACTCTTCCACTACCCCACCCTCTCTAGTAATTACCCCAATGCCTCCCTTCAGGAGGCCATCTCAAGTTTTCCACTACTTCAAAATAACCGCCTACATCTTTTTTCAAGGCACACTATGTTTTGACTCTTAAGAAAAAGTCACGCTTGACTTCAGAAAATTCAAATTTTTAAAATAATTTTATGGATTTTATATGGATCTTACATAAATGGATCTGTTAGGTTCATCTCTTTTGGATTTTTACTCATGGGCTTGGGCTCAAAGATTCGTGCCAATGAGGCATTGAGCTTTAAAATTGGAATAAAATTTATATACTTCCCATCACAAATAAAGCTAACACAGATAGTGGTCTAGGCCTAACACTGGATGGGGTTTTCATCTGGCAAATGATTTGGCATGCATGTGGCGTTTCTATTTGACTTTTTGATTTCTTGCTGCTCTAAAACAAAGTGTGATGAGCTGAAAACCGATTAATCTGAAAATCAAATTGAAGTGTGAAGTTAATCTTTGAAGATTTGTGGCACACCCTGTAACTTAGGGCAAATAAGTGTCCCTGCTTTATCTCTGCTATGACAAGCAACCTATAGTCCAAGCCACAACCGGACGCTTAACTGTAAAAGTAAACCCCACCCTAGAAACTAATTAGAAACCACTCCTATTTGAGTCAACACAGTAACATGCATCTACGCCCTTTCGCTTGAAACCCTAACATTCAACATCATTTCGTTGACTCAGAAAGACCATCTAAAAACCACGCGCATCTAGCAATAAGTATACACTGTATCCTAAAGCATGGTAAGTATTGCCAAATTAATGACATTAAATGATATTCAACCCTAGTTTGAGAAGATGGGAGCCATAAATACAAGCACTGTGAGCATTTCTTAACACATGAGGACAACCCGCAACCGCCCACAACCGCTAGTACCTTCCTCTTCACAAAGAAAAGAGGCTTAGCCAAGCATCTATTGAGTTTGTCATCCTCAAGAGGGTGTTTCGCGCCAAGAAAATAAGGAAAGAGGAGAGAGAAAGAGAGAACACCAACCCTAACTAAAGTCGAGATATTTACATAAAGAAAATGTGCCAAAGATTTTCTCCAACTCTTTTCCTTTTGTTACAAAAACTGTGGGGGTTTATATAAAGCCACCCATTTATGTGAAACTACACAAAGCCTAACATTTTGGCTAATTTAAGGGACAAGAGAGAGTAATACACCAAAATTGAAGTCTGTTTGCATTAATTACAAAAGTATGACAAGGCGCACTGCTAAGGCATATCATTTCGCTATTAGCTTAAAATTTCTCGCTAGTCATTTAAATCACCAAGATACCGAAATCGTGAATTTTCGCTAGGTCGGCAATTTTCGCTTGCCAGCGAAATTTTGCTAGCTTAGCGAAAATGTTGTGAGTAGCGAAATGCAAAAATTTCACTAAATACCAAGCAATAAAATCCTCAGCCATTTAAATTCACTTCGCTAAGACAAGGCAATTTTCGCTAAGGCTGCTGAATTTTCGCAATCCCAAATAAATTTTCGCAATCTTAGCGAAATTCGAATTGCCGATTCTTCAACGCTTTGCCTCCGTCCCTAACGCATTGATTTTTCTTCACTTTGCCTTCATTCTCTCTTTTGATTTTTGGTATGATCGATGGTTGACAATTAATTCAATTCTTCATGATTCATCATGTCTCGATATCGAACTCCCAAAGTACGCTCAAACCTCGCAAAACAACCAAAAATAACCTCTAAACGCATAAGTGAAACTAAGAAGACTTGAACACTTCACTGGCATAATGACATGATTAGTGCGCAAAACACCAAAATCTATCTAATATAGGGTTCGTACAAGATTCACACTAATCATCAGCCTAAAAACAATTTGTGGATTAGGCCAAAATTTTAATTTGGGTACTAACAATTACATAAATGACTTCTCAACTTTTTGATTGTTTTATTTTATTTGGGTGTCAATTTTTTTTTTCGATCAAGTATCTAAATTCTTAATTTTTCTTCAATCAAGTGCTTTCGACGGATCAAAATTTATTATGATGCTAAATCAACAAAAATTAGATCCATATAACATTTCAAATAAAATAAAAATAGTAAAATTACTTAAATGACCTTTAAGTAGATGAAAGGACAATATTGTTTTCTAAGGTTTTGTTTAAAAAAGAAGTTGATAAAATTGACATAAAAAGAATTTTTTTATCTTAAAAAGAAAATATGACATTTTAAAAAAAACAATTTTTAATGTCTATATTCCTAGCTTAATTGGTGGAGGGTTCAAAGTTTAAAATAACATGACATCCAAGGAGGGGAGGGTCCTAAGTTCAAGTCTTAATGGAGACAGTTTACTACATTGTAACAAAGTACTTAGTTGTCAAAAAAACATTTAATAATCTTATATTAATTTTACTTATTTTCTAATTATTATGTAAAAAAAAATTTATGAATAATAAAAATAAAAATTAGATAGTAAAATTATTTTTAAAATAGTTATATTTATTCATAGTAGCTTTTTATATCAATTTTTTTTTCACATTAACCAATAAATAGTAAAAACCCTTATGAGAAAATGGTAATATTGTCTTTTCATCTCATTAAAGGTCATTTAAATAATTTTATTGTTTTTGAAATTTCATTTCTCTCAAAATTCCGCTCATTTTCTTCTCAACTTCCTTGAAATAGTTTCTTTTCTGCCAAACAGGCATTCATTATTTTGGTTTGAAACACCTTATGCTCTTCCATCTTTAATAAAGCTGTTATTTCAAGATGAAGATCCTTCGCATCAGTCGTCGCTCGCGCCATCCACACGCCGCACATCCGGCACGCAGTCTTCGCGTACGTCATTGTCGCCGTTCAGCGCATCACGCTTCGCGCCGCCGTTTGTTTCGCAGCGCGATCCAAACCAGCGTTAATCATCCAAACATGCGCAGTCCCAATCACCACTATCAATACGTCAGGAAAATCGGTTGGTAGGTATTCTAGACATAATAGTAATATCAAACGTGTAGGATCACCTATCAAAATGTATAGGCTTTAAGACAATTAATTATGATATAATTTGGATGTTGTTTCATCATTTATGATTTTTAGCGATTCTGATTATATGTTTATATCGATATATTACTATTACTAGTTTGAATCAATAAAATTATTTTTAAATTTTTTTTTTATTGTTTTTATATGATGCGCAATGCCATGTGGATCTGATTTGTTCGATTTAATATCCTAATAAGCTTTGATTGATCTTGAAGTACTTAATTGAACAAAAATTGAAAGTTCAAACAATTGATAAAAAGTCAGGATTAAAATAAAAACTGAAAACAGATAGCTCTATTGCTCTTATAGTGTTAGTCATGCACCCAATCACAAACCAATATTATTCACAAATTAATCTGAAAAACTTTGTAATTTTTTTCTCAAGAATAGAAAATAAGATGCTTTTAAATAATATTTTTTAGTTGTTTTAAATAGTTTTTAAGATTTTTTTTCAAAAAAACAGCGATACAAATATGTAAATGGTTAAAATAAAGACTAAAAAAAAAATTGTTTATATATATATATATATATATATATATATATATATATATATATATATATATATATTATATATATATATATCAAAAAACAAATTAAAAAGCAATTAGGTTGTATTTGGCTCCTTGTTTTAGGGAAAGAAATAAATATTAAGGAAAAATGATATTCTATATTTTATTATTGAACCAAAGTTTCAAAGAAAATAAAATAAAAATAAAATTACTTTTTTTTGAAACAATGAATAAAATTATTTAGGAACTTAAATATTTTTTTAATATTAATTTTCGTATTAATGAGTCGAAGTAAATAGATGTAACAAATAAAATATAATAGTTTAGAGTTTTATTATTGATCGGGTTTAAAATAATAGGCGTGCAGACCCCGAACACGAGCCCAAATGTCTAGCTTAAGATGGTATTAAGGAGCGCACTCCGCATCGCGTTTCACTTCTTGATGATATCCCCTAAACACAGGCCCAAAACGAGGGCCCAATTCATCCCTTCAAAAGGCTGATAATATAATCAGCCCAAAGAATCCGTATTAAAGGAAAATACCCAATTTCCATCAATTAGGGAAGTAGGATATTTCCTAATAATTGCCCATCAATTATCCCTTATTAATCCCTCACCCAATAGGAGAAATATCGTATCATCGTCCAACAAGGAAATGTACCATTCTGTTTCATCATCCAACTAGGAAAGTTATCATGATCACCCATTATAAATACCTCCGCCACCTCTACTCCGCGAAGTGCACGTACGTAGTAAATTCATTCCCTAAACAGTTGATCTTCTCTCCCATTGGAAAGAACTGACTTAGGCATCGGAGAGGCAACGGGCGATCCCCGCTGATCCTTTATTGTTTCTTATTTTTGCAGAGGAGCCTGACATCCAGAGTTAGCAGACCGACCCAGCAATTCCAACAAGCTCAGCCCAGTTCCGATTGAAAAAACATCATCAATTATAATTTTATTTTCCTTCATTTTTTATTCATTTTTATTTTTCTCTCTATTTTCTTTCCCTTTATTTTTCCTTAATATTTTTTTGGGATCAAACACAGCTTAAAAGTTTTCAAACATATTTTTATTTTACAAAAATTAAGAGCAGTTTTAAAAAATTGTTCTAAAAATCTGTTTTTTATAAATATTTTTGAAAATAGTTACCGAACGTTTTGTGGTTGGGAAAAGAAAGGAGTCGCCACAAAACAAGCCCAAAACCATATTCCACAGCTCCTGTCAGCCTCTCACAGTACTGCCTTACATCCCAAACAGGTCTCCGCAGATCCCCTCTCATGTTTCATATCTTTATCTCGAATTTAGTATTAGGATATATTTTGGATTTTTTTTATTGGCTTTATGATATTATTATTTTATCATATATATACCACAACTCTTTTAATGATATTCAAGTCTCATTCATAATATGGTATCAAAGCTTCCAAGCTTAATACCACAACATATTATTATTGGCTTTTTGACTTGAGCCTTTACGAGTTTTCTTTTGGGTTTGCTTTCAGTTGCTTGCTTGCATTTTTCATGCGGCCTCTTTGTTAGCCTTTATTATAGCACAATCGTCATTCTTCTCAATGACCGAAGAATCTTCTGCCACTACCACTGTCATGCCTCCTTGTCATCTGATAGTCTTGAACGAGACTGATTCTTCTCAGAATTTAATTGTTTTCAATGTCAATGTTCATGCACCATTGAAACTCACAACCACGAACTATTCTGCATGGCGGATCCAATTCACGTCTCTCCTATTCGGGTATGATTTACTTGGCTTTGTTGATGGCTCAAAGTTGTGTCATCTAGCAACATATATCAAAAGTTTACAATTTTAGCCACATGTTATACAAAGCAATCTACAACCTTGTCATTCTTAAATCTTGACCTCTAACGGCGAGTCTCGTGCCACACTCCTGTATGCGAAATGATCAGCCGGCGGGGTAGGCAAAGCTCGATGGTGATAATTTCCTACATGAGTTACTCTCCGCTAGGAATTGCACATGCATGACAAACAGCCACATTCAAGCAATTTCATGAACCTACTCGAATGTCTACATGACCCTTGTGTCTCGAGTCCTCATCTACTCCCTCATATGCCTAGCGAATGCGAGTAAAATCACGAGTTTCAGAAACCGAAAAGCTATTTGTTCTTGAAACACACTCTACCGAGTTTTGGTAAAATATTGGACAACCTCAGAGCGAATGCATGGATAACCTTAGAAACAATTCATGGGCCCCTCAGAAGGCGTGGTGTTGGACAATCTCTGACACGATTCATAGGAAAATCTTCAGTCGAGAAAATTCTTTCACAACATTTTTCCTTTTGTTTCATTTATATCATACTCACACCTAATATTCTAGGCTACTTGGTCATATGGAATGCATGATGCAATTCCAACACATTCATGCTAATATATTCACATGCATATATATTAACATAGTCAATCCATAAAGCATGTTATGTAAATTCTCAGTAAATTACATGAAATTATTCATATTGAAATTTAATTAAAGCATGAGCAATTCATTTTGAATCACTCAACACATAAAAATTCACACAAAGTATTCATGTGTGTTACTATTCACCGAACAACCCTCGAGTTCTTGTTCGACCATGAATAGGAATTTTTCTCCCGCTTTTAGGTTCAAGCTTTTGAAGGATCGAGTTTACGGCTAAACAAGCCTCGGAACATTCCTAACCATTTGCATGGCTCTTAGCGGTCACGCAAGTAGGAAAGATCCCTACCTCTTGGAGTTGTCGAGGCTCCCACCAAATCGTGCCCATGGGTAGCCCCTTCAGCGATGAAACAGCTTTCGTGCTGCCGTCGGCAGAAGCGGGTTCAATCGAAACAGGAATCCTAGAGAGAAGGTGCTCTCTCTCTCTCTCTAAAAATCAAAATCCTAAGCTACTGCATCTCCATTTCCTCTCTGCACGTTTTGGCCTTCAAAAATGGGGAAGACAACACTATGCAAGTTTTTGTCTTTTTCCTCATTAACAATTTCCAAAATTCCCTATGTGTCCACTTTCTTTTGGATTTTTGACACTTGGCACTATCTAGGCCGTCCATTTCCATCATCTCTCTAATCTTGCAACATGTGTCACAAGAGTACATGTTATAGGTGACTTTGTCATCTCGTATCGTTTCTGGCACCCCGATACTTCGGTGCCTCGAAAAGCGATGCAAATTCGGCTTGTCTCGAGTCGGCGTAGTAACTAGATTTGGCGAGATGATTCCATGATGATCCGTTCATCATCCGAGATCTAGAAAAATTTTGGATTTTTACAAAAATTACGATTTTGCCTTTTTCCAGAAAATTGGAATTTTCTCGGGTCTTACATCTACCCGTCGTCTTCGCATCGTTCTCTCAAAAGATGTATCGTCTCCTTACGTTCGGACAGGATCTTGACTATGTCGCGAGAATCTTGCTAGTCCTTAGCAAGGTAATGAATATTACCAACTATATCGCAGATGTCAAGCCTTGACATTGACTCTCTTGCCCATATGAGATATATCTGTTGAATTTGATGAGTTGTCCATCCATGTCTTGAATGGACTTGGCCCAACCTACTCAAACATATCTCATGCCCTATAGGTTCGAGAAACTTCAGTTACTTTTGAGGAATTATTTGAGTAACTACTCAGTTACGAGGCCCAAATGAAAATTTTGGTTCCTTCTTCACCACCCGCCTCCACTCCGGCCACTACCTTGGTTACTTCGACTAGCCCTTCGTCAAATCCCCAATCGAACAATCGTGGTGGACGGAACCATAACAAGTCTCAACGGTCGTGGACACTGCTTGCCATCCCCTTGGAATATCGACACCTACTCCTCCATGGTCTCCTCGGCCTCCGACTCCATCGACCTAGCTTGGCAATAGTCGCTACCTCTGTCGTTGTCAAATTTGTGGTATAACCGATAACTCTACTAGCTAGTGCAGTTATCTATCTACCTGTTGCCTTCTCTTCCACTTGCCCTCCTCGTGCACCGCATGACCTTCAACGCACCATATGCCCACGTTGCATTACATTACTCCAATCTTTGAGTTCTTAGGATTGGTCGTGGAAGCTTAGGCACCTCTCCCCGCTGTGACCACGGATCTTGCTACCTTGGCCTTCATGGGCCATGCACCGCCTCCCGAGCAATGTTATTATTGGTGATAGATACGGGTTGTATCTATTTCTAACATTGGTTCTTTCACCACCCACCTCTCTCCCTACACCATTATTATTTACCAATGTGTTACATGTGCCTGCAATGTCTAAAAATCTTATTTTGGTCTCTACCATTTGTGCCAATAACCTTTTTAATGTCCTATTTTTTTACTCTTTCTTTCAGGTGCATGATCGTCACATGGGGGTTACTTTGGTTCACGGGCAACATAGAGACGATGTCTATTATTGGCCTAAGTCGGTCCTTCTTCAATCTTTGCCTTAGTTTTGTCTTCTTCAGTCCAATCTTCGTTTTCTGCTATCTCCATGTGGCACAGTCGTCTAAGTCATCAGTTTTTACGTATTTTTCACAAATTTCTAAGTGTATTAAATATTTCATTTCCTGAAGAACATTTATGTTCCTTTTCTTGTAACTCCTGCAATATTAATAAAAGCCAAAAGTTACCTTTTGCTAAATCAAGAATTATCTTCCTCTCCTCTTGATATCATTTTTTTTATGTTTGGACCTTATTAGTCTCATATTCTGATGGTTTTAATTGCTATGTTATTTTTGTTGACCATTACACAAAGTATATCTGACTTTACTTGTTACATCGAAAATTGAATGTTCATTCAACCTTTATCACATTCAAGCAACTTGTTGAAAACTATTTCACCACCAACCTTAAAACATTTTACACAAATAACGGGGGTGAATTTTTAACCCTTCGGTCTTTTCTCGCAACCCATGGTATAACCCATCTCACTACACCTCCACACACTCCTGAACATAGTGGGTATTTTGAATGCCGACATCGGCATATTGTCGAAACCGGTCTCACTCTCCTCCATTAGGCATCCATCCCTCTCACCTTCTAGCCGTATACATTTGCTACGACTATCTATTTAATAAATAGAAAGCCTAAAGTTGGTCTTTCCTTTGGTTCCTCTTTTGAAAAATTATTCAGCAAAGCTCTTGACCCATCCAAACTCCGTGTCTTCGGTTGTTTATGTTTTCCCTGGTTGCGTCCCTATTCTTCCCACAAAATCGATCCCAAATCCAGTTCATGTTTCTTTCTCGAGTACTCCCTCACTCAAAGTGTCTTTCTCTTCTTTGACCCTACCTTCAAAAAAATCATATGTCAAATCATATTAAGTTTGTGGAAATGTATTCATTTCACGTCTCCTCTACGCCCGACACACGGGTAAAAGACATAAACTCAGCATTTCTGCTTTATGTCGTTCCGCCAGTATGACTCTCAGCTACCCCACATCTACTTGCCCATCTTGTCAGCCCTCGTAAGGCTGGTTCATATAACTCTGTCTTAGATATGATATCGTGATAACAACATTTCAATAGGCTTCTCCGTATTGGAATTTTAGGGTCAAACACCTCCCCTCTCTAATCATCCTCCTAACCTACCCATTCCCACCATCTCCCCCTTTTACATCATCTCTCCTACTAAACCCCGACATCCCATGCAAACTCACTCTAAAAATGCCATCATCTAACCCAACCCGAAATATGGCCTCACCAACATAATTCCTACTATCATTGAACCATACATTGTAAGACAAGCCCTCCAAGATCCTAAGTGGGTTTAGGCGATGCAGGAAGCATATGATGCTCTCATTCAGAAAAATACTTGGGCTCGTGTTCCCTCGAGACCGTGGCAGAATCTAGTGGCAACAAATGAGTGTTTCGCATCAAACAAAATCCCGACGGCTCTATTGCACGGTATAAAGCTCGCCTTGTTGCTAAAGGCTTTCTGACAACAGGGCATTGACTTTCCTAAGACTTTTAGTCGTGATAAATCCGTCAGATTCGTGCGTGTTTAGTCTTGTGTTTCCCGATTGCAGTGGAATTCACCACCTTAGCGTAAATAATGCCTTTCTCAATGGGCATCTTATGGAGGATGTCTATATGGTGCAATTGTAGGGCATGTGAAACGCTGATTATCCAAATCATGTTTTTCGTTTAACCAAGGCTATTTATGGGCTTAAATAAGCTCCACGAGCTTGGTATCAGGAGCTCAGAGTCTTCTTGGTCTCTCTCAGCTTTATCTCATCCCTTGCAGACTCGTCCATCTTTGTCTACTTAAGCGGTAATGCGCTCCTCTACTTCCTGGTTTATGTTGATGATTTGATTATTACATGTAATGACCTTTCACTCGTTGACACTATTTTTCTGCAACTTGACTCTAAATCCCGCATAAAGAATCTTGAGGTGCTATCTTTCTTTTGTGGAGTTGAGGCTATGGCCACTCCGATGGTTCTTCTACTATCTCAACAAAAGTATGTTATTGATCTTCTCAGCAAACATAACATGCTAGACTCCAAACACAATCTCTACATGTCGCTTCTTGTAGGTACTTCATGCTTTGCTCACTGATGAATGCTATGCTAGGTCAATGCCACCATGTACCATCAGGTGGTCGGTGGCCTTCAAAATCTCCGGATGACTTGACCAGATATTTCCTTTGCTGTGAATAAACTCTCATAGTTTATGCACACACCATCCGAAAACCATTGGGGAGCAGTCAACTGTCTACTTTGTTATCTCAATGGCACAAGATCCTTTGGTATCCGTCTTCTTGTAGACACTCCTTTGACATTGCATGGTTTCTTCGATACAAATTAGGCTGGTAACTTAGATGATCGTACCTCCACAGGTGCTTTTCTCATTTTCCTAGGTGCTAATCCAATTTCCTGGAGTTCTGGAAAGCAATTCATCGTTGGCCGTTCTTCCATTGAAGTTGAGTATCGTGCAATTGCAACTAACGCTACCGAACTGCAATGGGTCAAATCACCGTTATCAGAACTTCTTGCATCGATTAAGTCGCCGCCCACCTTGTTTTCGGATAACATTGGTGCAACTTATCTCTTTGCCAAGCCTGTATTTCATTCTCGAATAAATCATCTTGCGATTGATTACCATTTTGTTCGTGACCCGGTTCAGTTGTCTGAGTTGCGTGTTGCTCATGTCTTCATTGGTGACTAGCTTGCTTACGTTCTTACCAAATCTCTATCTCGTCCTTGCCTTTTTAATTTGTGTAACAAGATTGGTGCTATTTCTGCCACACCATCTTAAGGGGGCGTGTTAGGGTATATTTAGGAGTTCCTTTTATTGGATTTATGTTATTACTATTTTATCCTTGTCTTGGTATATATATACCAAACATATTTCAATAATATTCAAGTCTTTTTCATAATATTTAGTACCCACTTCAGCTCTCCCTCTCATCCCTCCGACCATAGCTTGCAAATACCATCAGAATGATCAAAACTCTAGCTAAACTACATACCTGTTAAAGAAAAACCAGAATAATCAAAGAAAATGAAGATAGAAAATAATGAAACACTAGAATTTAAGTAGAAACTTTAAATAATGAAAAACCATTGGCAACAGAGGACATCTCATGTATAGTTACATGATTGATTGAAGTTTTAGAGTACTGTGACTAACAAACCCATCTCCCAATAGGCCCATGGAATCAGCCTTTCACTAAAATCCCTAAACATTTTCTAGGTTATTGATCAACATGTGATAGTCATGGATTTGAGATGATACATCTCTATCCCCAGTCATTTGGAACTTTCTAAAATTTCCTATGACATATTTTTGTGTTCCAGCATCTTTTACTATGTATTTTTAGTAAAGCATTCCAAAATTTCTTTACAACTTTATATATTGACAATACACATCAAAGAGTTCATTTGTTAGTGTGCAGAATGGCATGCCTAACTTGTTTGTCCTCATTTTCCCATTTAAATAAACCTTCAGAGTCACTCTTAGGTTTTGGGTCTGTCAAGATATGCCCTAGGTTCACAACAACAATGGCAGAATATTCCTTTATTCTCATATCTTAATGAATGTTCCATTAAAAGGATCAATCTTGGAAGTGTCGGGACAGGTGTGAACTAGGGAGACCTCCATCAATTCAAGGAATAGAGTCTACTTTAAGATTTCTGGTTGAACTAGGTCTTTTAGGTGAATGAAAACCAAGACAGGAGTGAGAGATGTGTTAAGTACGCCAGGAAAGTCCCCAGGTAAGTGGAGGGGTTACAATGGTCCGTTATATCCCACTTGCCTTAAGCTCTTATCGCCTTGTTGATAGACCTTTCCTAGACATGTACTAACAAGTTACCATCTATTCTGGCAGGCTCACGATACCATAATAGAGAGTGCTTTTAGAAAAAGATTAGAGAATTTGACTTAGCACAGCAAGCCGAAACGAGGAGCAATTGAGGTAAGATGACTTATGCGGTTGGATGTTTAGGCCTTAAAATGGAGTGCACTTACGTTGGTTTGTAACCTTGGTACAGTAGGGAGCAAACTGCTCTACCTCTAAGATTGATAGCAGTCTCATCGGATGCACTCCAGCAGTAGATACAATCTGACTTGAACAATGATGTTCCTCGATGAAATATGATTAGTATGAAAGGCACTTTAAGAATTAGAGAGTGTTTGGGAGCACTTGAGAGAGAGGCAGTGCTGGAAACGCTTGAGAGTGAGGCTAGCTTTGGGCCTTGCCGACGAAAGGAGAAGGCTTGAGGTAGAGATCTCGAAGAAGGTGTGTTGAATGAAAAGGGAGGGACACCTATGGGGTGGGCAAGGCAGTTTTCCACAAAAAAAAATGCCAAAACGAAGCTTAATAAAAAAAAAATAATTAAAAGAAAAAATCATAACAAAACACATGACTCGATTAAAGGAAATTAAGTTACTTTAAAATAGGATATTTTTTGATTAATTAAAAGATCCAACCTTTAAATAATATTAATTTAAAGTTAATTAATTAGTGAAATTGTCAAAACACTTCTCCTTAATGAATGACTTGGTATAGAGCTATTTAAAAGAAACAAATTTGAATTAAATATTTGATTGATAAAATGCATAAACCAAATATTTATTATTTAAAAAAAAAGAAACCGTAATGACAAAGATTGGTCAAGTAAAATAGAAATATCATAAGATATTTTTACCTTTCTGATTTTACACGTAACTCTCCGACAGTTTAAGCTAACCACCTAGGAGTACTGTACTAGCTGCAATGGCAGGGCGTCTTTGCCCTGGAATCATTAGTAGGTGAAAAATCCAGGCTGGGACGTCCACCACACTCGTACGCTATATGGTTTAAACTTCATTCAATTTTTTATTAGAATAATTGATAAAAAATCTTTACCATTAACATATTTACTAAGACATTTGTGCACGGTCTTAACTTCTCTTGTTAAACGCTATTC
This sequence comes from Tetrastigma voinierianum, assembly GCA_016808115.1. Lineage (NCBI taxonomy): Eukaryota > Viridiplantae > Streptophyta > Magnoliopsida > Vitales > Vitaceae > Tetrastigma > Tetrastigma voinierianum. The sequence continues at coordinate 288,704 of JAEQBH010005217.1, forward strand.
TAGTTAAGATACTATTAGAGTACATTTAGGGTTATCTTATTAGAGTTTATTTAGGGTTATCTTTTTGGCTTAATGCTTTTACTTCTTTGTTCTTGTATTGGTATATATATATATACCTTAATTCCTTTCATAATATTTAAGTCTCTTTCATAATATGATATTAAAGCTAGAAATTCGCCCCATTATATGACCCTAAGCGGCCCGACAGAATGGTGATCAGGCAAAAACCCGGTGACGCCCATTTTAATTATTTTATTTTACATTTTATTAAGTTTTCTTTTCCAAAAGTGTCGCGACCGAATCGGCAGAGCCAGAATGGCGGATCAGGAGCAGGCGGTTTACTCAGCGTTTTTATTTATCTTACTAAAACGTTTAATTAATTTGTTTAGTTGCGGAAGCGGTTTCAGTTTTGGGCAAGCCCACAATCATTTACAAATTTCAAAGCAATTCGGTAGGCCCTTGAACAATTACAAAATACATTTACAAAGAAGGCATTCATGCCTTTTCAAAATGATATACAAAATCAAGGTTCGGGGTTTAACCCTTTTGTTAAAAAAAATATACCAATTGTTCAAAAGAGATGATATGCAAATGACGGATTATATACTTATACGCGTACTCTCTCTATATTCTGTTTTGATCTTGTCTCCCTTCTGTCTACTCGAAGCATAGCATAGATAAAACTATCGCTAAGCATTTTCATGTAGTGGTTCTATCTGATTCTATTCCAATATTCAATGTAACTCAAGCATGCATTTAACATTAAATCATGCTATTAATTAACAAATATGTGCTATTTATTTTCATACTTTCAATTTCTAAATAATTTACCAAATCACATCATGCAATTTCGTAACAATTCATTTCACAATTTAATTTATGAGATTTAAGCATATACATAAAAATCTCATTTACCTCATCAATGTTGGTTATTTCCTCTAACTTCTATTCAGAATTCACACTTGACCAGTTAGTTTGATGGTCATATAATATTATTGGTAATGTACTTACACATTTAATTCGGTCTCCATCATGACGGATCTCCGTTTAGTGCGCCCAGAGCATGGTATCGCTAATACCGCCATACCCGTCATGGCCCGAGGATGTAGATTCAGGTGCGTCGTCGAAGTGGGACATTTCTTGATGCCATCGCCATCATGGCCGGATGCCGATTGGTGCATCCAGCCGATGGGACATTGGACAATTTAAGGTGCCGTGGATCTTAGATTGGTGCATCCGTCGAAGTAGTTCGTCGATGCTCTCGATGCAATTCAAGATGTCGGGGGTATCGGAATTCATTTACATTTCGATTTATCAATCACATTCATTCGGTTTTCAATATCACATTTCAATTCCATGTTCACTTTCGTATTCTCTTTTCAAGGATATACTCAATCTATGTACTCATTTCTTATACACATTCACGCACTCATTTCATATGCTTGGTAAACTACTCAAGATACTTGACATAAGAATAGAGTGAGGAGAACAAACATGCAAACTTGAAACAAGAATAGGATTCGATTAGAACAAAGCCCAAAAATCCTTGCACTTTGATTCCAATCCTTGGAATCTAATCTGATTGACTTTCCTCCTCGTCAGTCCTATTCCAAAACCATTTAAAACAATATTATTCGGTATTATGCTAGTAGTTTTGGTTAGGATTGATTTTCGGAATTTAATATGAGTTCCAATTTTAACAATATATATATAGATGGATTCTTGACTCAATGGGCTTTCCATAGAGTCAAAGAACACCCGAATCGGAGTTCGGACGAAGGAGTTATGACTTTCCGAAGTTGGAAGTCATACACAGTCAATTCCTGAATTGACAAGCTGACCTGACCTGAACGAGCTTGATCTATCACCTCGGTTAAACATCTTCTATCCTCCTCAGTTATATGAATGTATTCTTGACTCAATGGGCTTTCCATGAGTCGAGAACAATCGAGGTTGAAGCGAAGGAGATATATGATCTTGAGAAGTTGGAGGTCATGCGTAGTCAACTTTGACGGTGGCTTTGAGCTTGACGACTACTGATGACGAGCTCAGTCAAACACCTCAGTGCAACATCTAACATCTTCCTCATTGCATATGGATATATTCTTATTGACTCCTTGGAGCTCCATAGAGTCAGAACACCCAAATCGGAGTTCAAAGAAAATATGACGCCAGTTGGAGGTCATCGTAGTCAACGACGAGCTAACCTGAAGCGACGAGCTGCACTGATGATAGGCTCAGTCAAACACCTTAGTCTGGCACATCTAACATCTTCCTCATGCACGCTATGAATGTATTCTTGACTCCATGGGCTTCCACATGAGTCCGAAACGCAATCGGAGTTAAGCGAAGGGAGATATGACCTTCCGAAGTTGGAGGTCATGCTTAGTCAGTCTTGACGAGCTGACCTGGACTGACGAGCTGCACTGAAGTGACGAGTTCAGTCTAACACCTTGGTCTGACATCTAATATCTTCCTCAGACATATAGGTAGTTCTTGACTCAATAAGGCTGCCGGTCAAGAACACCCAAATCGGAGTTGGGCGAAGAAGTTATGACGCTTAAGTTGGGGTCATGCGATCGCTTTGACGAGTTGACTGGGCCCGGCGTCTTGTTTGACGATACGTTTGGCGGCCAGCGTTTTGGCGACCTCGGTTTGACGACCCTTTGTTTGGCGACCCTTTGTTTGGCTTGACCTCGGTTTGGCGTGTTTGGCGACCGGTTTGGCGACCCTTGTTTGGCGACCCTTTGTTTGGCGACATTTGTTTGATGACCCTTGTTGGCGACTTCTCACCCATTTGACTATTCGGAGTAAAAGACCATAACTTTGGTCTCGCGAGGTCCAATTGAAATTCAAAGCCTAACATCAATTTCATTGATGTGGCTACAGGCCTAAATAGAAGTACTTATTACCAAATTCTCTTTATTTATGACCCCAAAGCCCGTTCTAAGGTCCGACTAGTTGGCCGGGTGGCAGAAATTGACCGACCAGATTTAAGTGGGCTGGCCTCAGTAAAGGACTATAACGTCTGAGAGGTCCAAATCGAGAAATTAAAGCCTAACATCAAGTTCATTGATGTGGCTACAACTTACCAGAAGGACTCACTACCTGATTCTCTTTATTTCTTACCCCAATTCTTCTCTAAGGTCCGAATTGTCGCCTTTATCCACAATGTGGCAGCTTAGGGTAAAGTAAGGAAATGAGGAAGACCTACCTCTTGGGTTAGTAAAACTCCACAGATTAAGTCTCTGCGTAGCTCTTGTCACGAAGGACTTTCTCTTGCTTAGCCTGGGACCTATAGACCCAATCATTGAAATCTAGAGAAGTGGGGCTTCTCCTCTAAAAATACCTCCATTTTCTCTCTTTCCTTTTCTTATGGATCCTCTGTCATTTTAAAGGAGGAAACTTCCTCCCACTTTCCTACATGCCACAGCATGCCCTTTTCCTGATTTTTTCTTCTTTTCTTTGTTCTTTTTGTATTTAGGTCCTCCATTTCTCTATTATTTTTCATTTAAGTCTCCTATTTTCACTTAGACATATAAACTTACTTACAATTGACCCTTAGGTCCCCATTTTACAATTTCCATATTTTCTCTTTTTCACTTGGGCTTATTTCCAGATTCAATAATCATTTAATCAATATTCATCTAACAATTCCCAGAAAAATACCCAAGTTAGCCCAATTATACCCGGAATATATAATAATTTTTATTATAAAAATTCTAGGGTATTTTTGGGGCGTTACACATTATCTGTGTAAAGGGTTTTAATGATGATGGTGGTGAAGTACTTTTCAACAAGTTTCTTGAAGGCGATAAAGGTGGAATATTATCGATTCTGATGTAATGGAGTAAAGCGGATATAATTTGTGTAATGGTCGACCACAAAAATAGCATTAGTAGTGAAAACCATCAAAAGAGACAATGGGTGAGGTCCAAACATCAGAAAAATGATATCAAGTGGAGAGGAAGAGTTAACGCTTGATTTAGCAAAAGGTAACTTGTGGCTTTTATTAATGTGGCAAGGGTTACAAGAGAAGGAACATAAATGTTTTTCGGGAAAAGAAATACTTAAAACACTACGAAAATTACGACTGTGCCACAGAGAGATAGCAGAAAGCAAGGATCGAACTAAGGAGGACATAACCAGGGCATAAGACCGAATGGGGACCGACTTCGACTAGTAATAGATACTGTCTCTATGCTACCCGAGAACTAGAGTGACCCTCGTTTGACGATCCTGCACTTGAAAGAAAGATTCAAAGAACATGACATTAAAAGGGTTATTGACACAAAGGGCCTAAACCGAAATAAGGTTTTTAGACGTGGCAGGTACATGGGGCACATTGGAAAAAAAGTAAAGGTGTAGGGAGAGAGGTAAGGGAGAAGGAGCCAATGTTGGCAATTAGTAAACCTGTGCCATCACCAATGATAACAATGTCTGAGGCGGTGTACGACTCATGAGGAGTCAGAGCAGTAAGATCCGAAGTCACATGGTGCGAGGTGCTCAAATTAATGACCTAATCCAGAGAAGTACCAGGAGTGGAGTAATGGACTGCAATGTGGGCATAAGGCGTTGTGAAGGTCGGGCGTGGATCACGGGCAGGGGCAGGTGGGAGAGTTGTGAGCGCTAAGGTGGATAAATAACCACATTGCTGAGCAGAGTGCTTGATTAGACCATAAATTTGACATTGTCTGAGGTAGCGATTTTCCCCGAACAAGGGTGGTGGAGTTGGATGATGCGGAGACACGAGAGGGAGTGACTGAATGCTAACTGCGGCTATGCCCGATCTGGGTCGTGACAGGTCCCAGAGTGCAGCGGGGTTGCGGCGCGCGGTGCTCAAACAGACCTCGAAGCGTGTGGCGAGTTGCTTGAACTTGTAAGGGTGTGTATTATGTTCGAAGAATTTGGGCGATGCGGTGAACATGGGCCGGGATAGCTCGTCAAAGTCGACATGGACATTCTTGAGAACAAGAGAGTCAATGTTGTGTTTGACATCTTACATATAGGTTGTAAGGGTTCAATTACCTTGTTGAAGGCTGACAAGATTCTGTTGATGGATCATGATCCGTTCGTGTGAAGGAGAGGCATATGTCTTGAGAGTAGTCCACGCAGCCTGAGAAGTAGTGGAGGTAGAGATAAACTGCACTAGGGTGGCAGAGATGGATCCAATAATTGCATTGAGAATCAATTGGTCTTATCGGAGCTAGAGAGTATGATCCAAATTTGGGGAGGGAGAAGTAGCATTGGGTAGAGTTATCATCGCTAGAGGACAAGGCTTTAAGCCATTGACAAATCCAAGTAAATCGTACTCGAATATGAGAGATGTGAATTGGAGATGCCACGCAAAATAATTTGTGGTTGTGAGTTTTAGCGATACTTGAGCACTGACATTGTAAAACCCGAGAAAATTCTAATTTTCTGAAAAAGGGTAAAATGGTAATTTCGGTCAAAATCCGAAATTTTTCTAGATCTCGGATGATGAAATGGACTTCACTGTTGGGATTGTCTCGCGAAATCTACCTACCACGTCGAATTTAATCGGGTCACGGGAGCGGTCGAATTTCACGTGTTCGAGGGCGGGAGTGTCGAGTCTTGGGTATGACGGTTTGTGAGACATGTGATGTGACCAAAGTAACTCTTACGTATGCGCATGTGACACATGTTACATGATTCGTGAGAGGATGGAGATGAATGGCTTAGATTAAGCCATATGTCAAAAATCAAAACTAAAGGACAAAATGGGGATTTGAAAGTAAAAAAAGAATAGTGAATAAGACGAAGAAGAATAGTCTTTATCTTCTCGATTTGAAGAAAAAGCGACGGTGAGGGCGAACGGGTTTTAGAGAGAAAGAGTGACTTCTCTCTAGATTTCCCGGCTTTCGGACCGTCGGTTCTCTTCGGGTCAAGAAGCAAAGTTGTTCTACACGGCAAGGGCTACGCGTGGACACTGATTTGGTGGAGTTCCGACAACTTCAAGAGGTAGGGACCTTTCCTGCAGTACATTCTTTAGGCCCCAGAGCGAATTTAATGGATGGGGATTTGTTGAGGCCTGGATGGCCGTGTTTTCGGTCTCAAAATCTTTGAATGGAGTGAAGAAAATCCCTACTTGTGTGGTCGTGAATAGTGCTAACCCTAGGGTTTTACTATTCACGTGATATGTTGTGTGATTTTTGTGTTGTTGGGTGATTCAAAATGAATTGCTTGGATTGTTATTAGCCTATGGGAGCTAATTTTGGTGTTATTGATTGTGAATTGAATAACATGAACTATGAATTAAATTTTGTTAATATATACATGTAAAAAATATATTAGCATGGTGTGTGGAAATGGCATAATGCATTCCATATGCACTGGGGCACCCTAGATGGTAGGTGTGAGTGCATGACATGAAAGAAAAATAAGCGGTTGTAAGAAAAGGAATTTGAGGAAGATTTTAGAAGAATTGCCTTGGAGAGTTGTCAGCAGTTCATGCTTGGGAAATTTGACGCGGGTGTTTGGAAAAATTAACCCGATGGTCGCCTCGAAGGGTTGTCGATATATTTACGAGCTTCGGTAGTATGTTTCGAGAACAAAAACCTTTGTTTTTTTTGAGAAACTGTATTTTCTCACATTAAACTAGGCATGTGTGAGGAGTCGGTGAGGACTCGAGACATGGGATTAGACGATATAGACATTCAAGTAGGATCATGTGTTGCTTGAGTGTGTTTTGCTTCATGACATGTGCACACTTAAGTAGGGGGCTCAACCCCATGTAGGAAATTATCACTCTTGGGCATTGCTCACCTGTCGAGGATTATTGGCCCCCGGTGCGGGGAATGTACGGGAGACGGCGCTCACTAGAGGCCGCGTTTTAGAAGAAAGCTGGATTGTGGCTTTGGTATTCATTTTGTATAACATGTATTAAAACTTTAAATTTTGATATATGTTTTGGTAAAGAGTAATGTATTTACTCTTGAATTATGGTAATATAGTTGATGTATTTTTGTGATAGTATTGATGCATGGGCTATTGGCCATTTTACTCGCTACGTGGACCTGATTCAGTGGTCGTTTTAAAATGTTTAGGACGGTTGTATCTTGGGTAGAGCTCCCTGTACAAAGGAGACTCTGCCCGATTTTCGTTAAGTCTTGAGTCCTGAAAAAGGGGACTCAATGGAGTGGTGTCGGCTTACTCGACATCCACGAATATTTCGCGGGTTGTCAATGGACCCCCGGGAAATGGGGCGTCACAGACATTGAGAACGATTAATTTTTGAGGCGGATCAATCTCGTTCAAGACTTTCGGACGACGAGGAGGCACGACGGCAATGGTGCAAGAAGATTTGTTGGTCACTGAGAAGGATAAGGACTAACAAAGAAGTAGGATAATCAGTGGTGGTTGCGACAGCTAGGGTTTTTGCTATTAAGCTTATGGCTCTGATACCATATTATGAAAGGAACTTAAATCTTATTGAGAGAGTTGACGTATATATATATATATATACCAATACGAGGTTGGAGCTCTCATTCGGAACGGTACCTGGTCTCTTGTTCCCCTGAGCCCGGGGCAAAATATAATGGGCAACAAATGGGTGTTTCGCATCAAACAAAATCCTGATGGCTCTATTGCACGGTATAAAGCTCGACTTGTTGCTAAAGGCTTTCACAAACAGCCAGGTATTGACTTTCACGAGACTTTCAGTCTTGTGATAAATCCCATCACCGTTATGTTCTTAGGATTGCACTTCATCGCAAGTGGGGCCTTCGCCAACTTGATGTAAACAATGTCTTTCCCAATGGGCATCTCACGGAGGAGGTTTATATGGCGCATTTGTAGGGCATGCTCAACGCTGATTATCCGCATCATGTCTGTCGTTTACACAAGGCTATTTATGGGCTCAAACAAGCTCCCTGAGCTTGGTACCAAGAGCTCCGCACTTTCTTGCTCTCTCTTGGCTTTGTTACATCCCATGTAGACTCGTCTCTCTTTGTTTATTCTCGAGGTAATGCATTACTCTACTTCCTGGTCTACATTGATGATTTGATTAATACTAGGAGTGACCCCTCACTTGTTGACACTATTATTCGACAACTTGACTCTAAATTCTCAACCAAGGATCTTGGGGAACTATCTTACTTCTCTGGTGTTGAGGTTCTGGCTACTTCCACAGGTGTTCTACTGTCTCAACAAAAGTATGTCATTGATCTCATAAGAAAACATAACATGCTCGGCTCCAAACCTGTCTTTACACAGCTTGCCATCAATACTTCTTTAACTGCTACTGATGGTACTATTATGGTCAATGCCCCGCATGTACCGCGAGTGGTTTGGTGGCCTCCTAACATCAATGACTAGGCGGATATTTCCTTTCTTGGTGAATAAACTCTCCCATTTTAGGCACGTCCCATTCGAACACCATTGGGGAGAAGTCAAATGCTTGCTTCGTTATCTTAATGGCATGAGATCCCTCAGTATACGACTTCTTGTAGACACTCCTCAGACATTGCATGGTTTCTCTGATGTAGACTAGGCTGGTAACCTCAATGATCGTACCTCCACAGGTGCTTTTCTTATATTCCTTTGTGCTAATCCAATCTCCTGGAGTGCTACAAAGCAACACACTATTGCTCGTTCTTCCACTGAGGCTGAGTATTTTGCTATTGAGGTTCCTTCTTACCTAACTGCAATGGGTGAAATCACTATTGTCGGACCTTCTTGTCCCAATGTAGTCACCGCCTACCCTATTCTAGGACAACCTTGGTGCCACTTATCTCTCTACTAATCCTGTGTTTCATTCTCTCATGAAACACCCTGCGATTGATTATCACTTTATTCGTGACCTGGTTCAGTCGTCTGAGTTGCGTGTTGTTCATGTCTTCGCTGGTGACCATCTTGTTGATGCTCTTAACAAATCTCTTTCTCGCCTCGCTTCCTATGCCTACGTAACAAGATTGGAGTCATTTCTGGCACACCATCAGAAATAACACCATCTTGAGGGGGAATATTATAGTATATTTAGGGCTACCTTTATTGGCTTAATGCTTTTACTGCTTTGCCCTTGTATTGATATACATATATATACCTTAACTCTCTTAATAATATTTAAGTCTTTTTTCATAATAGATACTCTAAGACATGGTTTTTAGCAAAAGCTTGATTCCTTTCAAATTTTTGTTTTTCTATTTTGGTGCTTGAATGTTTGTTCAACCATGTGTGAACTCTTAATTACACTTTTCTTTCTTTTTTTATCAATGTGGTACTTTCCAAAGCCAATCTATGAGGGCGTTTGTTTTTACTCAATCTTAAATAGAACTTTTGTTATGAATAGTCTTCCCAATAAATTAAGTATTTAGTTTGTTTCTTTTTCTAATACTTTATAGGTATTGATTGTTTGTTTTATAGGTTAGAAAATCACTAACTTAACATCTTGGTGTATTAAAAAAGATGGTTAAATTTAATATTTACTTGTATGACTATAATTTAACTTCATCATTATGATAAAATGAAAATATTTATATAATCGTTATATAAGATTTTATCGTCTCTTAACTTTTTCTTTGTTAGCCTATTTTTCTTAAGGGGGGTGGGGGTATTTTTTTTTGCCATTCTTGTCTTGAAATCGCAATGCAACGTGCTTTCTATTATTTTCTTTATCAATAAAGTGGTTATTTGACAGATCGATATGGGTTTTCATTTGTTTTTTTTCATGATTTCATCTTCGTCTTGTTGTGGCATGTGGTTGTGTTGTCTTGATACGACGTTTTGTTTTTTGTTGTCTTCTTGCGACGTTTATTTGTGTACGAGCGATTTGCTAGATGGTAAAAACGAGTCGTCGAAGGCAATAATCAGGTGGTGTCATTAGTATGCTGCAAAACGGGAGTCATATGTATTCACAATAGTAGTATCAAATGTGTAGGTTTTGAAATGATTTATTATGTTATTAACCTGAATGTGTTTCATCCTCTATGGTTTTTAGCATATTTGATTACATGCTTCTATCCATATATTACTACTTTGAATCAATTAAAGTGTTTTTCTAAAAAAAAAAACATTTTATCATTTTAAAACAAATAAAAATAAAAAGTATTATTATAAATAATTTTTTAAAATAAAACACCATGAAAAAATCATCATTGTTATACACGTTTAATTTATATATAATCTATGAAAAATTAACATGATATCCAAATTTACCAGAAAATTAATTTTAAATAAAAGTAATTATCATATCCACCAATAAGAAAAAAAAAATCAATCTTTTAATTTTTATCTAAAATTTTGAAAATAAAATTTTAAATAAAAATTTAAAATATCTTTTTATTTAATTAGCATGAGAACTAATCATGAGTGTTTCATTTGGATCATAAAGTATCATTTTTTCATGCTCTCGTTTTAAAAGTTTGAAAATATGTTTTTTTTTTAATAGAAAAAACATTTAAAAAAAGTATTCGGTCAGAAAAAACCCCCAAATATTTTGGCATTTTTATTCAGCTAAAAATTTCAAAAATTAAGCAATAAGTCATAAAAAAGTTATAAAACAAATAGCCCGAAGTCTATTAAGGTTGATTGAAATGTTGAATAAACAAAAATCACAACTTTCCAATCCCAATCTATTAAGGTTGATTGAAATGTTGAATCAACAATAATTAGATTATATTTAATGAAATGGCAATCCAAGTCATATAAAAATGATGAACTTACTTATATGACCTTTAATGAAATGAAAAAAAATACTATCTTTTTCTCATATAGGGGGGGTTATAAGCAAGGTTGAAAATTTCCGATATATCGGCCAAAATATCGTCGAAATATCGGATATCGGTACCCATCGACACGATATCGACAATCGACAATCGTTCGAGGGAAAAATCAGTAAAAAATCAGAAAAATCGGCAATATATCGCTGATATATTGGTCCTAGACCGATATTTCGATCGATATTTCGGCACTGAGGGACACGTGCGCGTGGGATCTTTTTTGTTTCAATTTATCGTCGATTTATCTGTGATATATCGGTAGGTTGTGTGTGGGGTTGAGATTCATCACGCAAGATCCAGCGATTCTAGATTTCTGATTTTCAGCGGTAGTTTGGCGATACGGCAGTGATTTGAATCTTCTTCGATCCAACGGCCCAGATTTCACCCAAATTTAAAATGCCATCCAATGGTCAGATTTTTGATCCAACGGCCAGAATTTAAATATTGACTTGATCCAACGGCTATGGATTGATCCCAACGGTTTGAAGAAGATCTAACAGTTAGATTTTCACCAAAATTAAATCCAACGGTTAGAATTAAATTTTAAATATATTTTGACCATCCTATAGCTTTTTTGACCCAAAAATAAATAAATATAAATACCTCTAAAATTCACTCCATTTTATCACAAACTCACTCTACTCATCCAATCTTCATTTCACTAAATTTTTTTTTCTTTGTTATATATCTCCAAAAAAGGTGGAAATTTTGGTGTTTAAGGATTCAAGTTTCAAATTTCAACAAGGTTAATTAAGGTATGTACTTAAAGTTAAATTTCTTTCAAATTGTCATTATTGTATTTATGCTTTGTGTACTTAATAGTTTTACATTTATGTTTTGTATTTATGTTAATTATATATTAATTTTATTTTATAATTTCATATTAGATTATAAATTTAATAAAATACAAATATATATTAGTTTAATTAAATATCATATAATACTATAGTTTATATAGTATAATAAATTTAATATTAATGACTTCTTTAAAATAACTATATATTAGTTTTTATGAAATTTTGTAAGACGAGAAAATTCCAATTTTACGAAAAGAGAAGCGAATGGTCATTTAGGTAGGAAATCCAAAAATTTTTTTAGATCTCGGATGACAAAGCAGTTCCTTTGTTGGAATGGTATTAGTGAAATCTAGCTACCACGTCAAATTTCGTCGGTGGGAATGGTCGAATTTCCCACTGCGTTTTTCGAGCAGGGTGTGGATGTAGTAAAATGGGTTGAGACATGTGATATGACAAAAGTCACCTACATGTACTCTTGTGACACATGTTAAGATTAGAGATGATGGAAGTGGACGGCTTTAGATAATTGCCAAGTGTCAAAAATCCAAGAAAGGGTACATGATGGGAATTAATAGAAATGTTAATGATAATAAGGCGAAAGATGAGCAGTGTTTCATCTTCCCGTTGAAGGCCAAGCGTGAAGGGTGCGGTGGAGTCTTTGGAATTGTGAATCTAGAGAGAGAAAGTGTGACTTCTCTCTAGATTTCCAACCATTCGGACCGTTGGTTCTCAATGGAGCAAGAAGCAAAGTCAATCTACGCGGCGAAGGCTACGTGTGGACACCGATTTTGTGGAGTTCCGACAACTCCAAGAGGTAGAGATCTTTTCCTACTTGTGTTATTCTTTGTCTAAGAGCCATGTAAATGGTTAAAAATGTTCTAAGGCTTGTTTTAGCCGTAAATTCGGTTTTAAAAGCTTTGAACCGAGTGGAGAAAATTCCTATTTGTGTGGCCGTGAACAGTGCCACTAGGTTTCCTTTGTTCATGTGAATAGTGACGTGAATTTGGTGTGATTTTTATGATGTTGAGTGATTCAAAATGAATTGCTTGTGTTTGCTAATTAGCCCATGTAAGCTAATTTTGGTATTAATGATGTGAAAATTGAATAACATGATTGTTGTGAGTAAATTATGTTAATATATGCATGTGGTGTATTAGTATAAATTGTTGGAATTGGCATAATGCATTCCATATGTACTAGGGCGCCCTAGAATATTAGGTGTGAGTGCATGACATGAAATAAAACAAAATGAAAATGTTTGTGAAGAAAGGAATTTCGACGGAAGATTTTACGAAGAGGTACGGAGGGGCGTCGACGGATCGGCCGGATGAGAACCATGGCCCCATTTTGGAGAGTTATCCAGCAATTTGCCTCGGAGGGTAGTCCAATATTTTTATCGAAACTCGGTAGTAAGTTTTCAAGAACAAAAAGCTTTTGTTGTGAAAACTAGATATTTTTACTCGCATATTGGCTTAGGCATGTGTGAGGACTCGAGACATGGGTTTGGGCGCGTGAACATTAGTGGAGTTCGTAGAAATTGCTTGAATGTGAGTGTTTGTCATGCATGTGCACTTAGGTGAGGAGTAACCCAGGTAGGAAATTATCACTCTTGGGCTTCTCACCACGTCGGATCATATTTCGGTGCGAGAGAGTGTGCACGAGGACGGCGCTCACTAGAGGCCGCATTTTAGAAGAAAGTCGGGTTGTGGCTTTGGTATTCGCTTTGTGGAACATGTATTAAAATTGTAAATTTTGATATTTGTTTTGGTTAAAAGTAATGTAACTCTTGAACTATTGTATATAGTTGATGTACTTGTGAGTATTGATGCAGGGCCCCAAGTGACCATTATTTTACTCGCATTTGGACCCTGTGTGGTCATTGTTGATTATTGGGACAGGTTTTGTACTTTGGGTAGGAGCTCCCAGTCTGAAGGAGACTACGCGATTTTAAACCAAAGTGGTGTTGGGTTACGACGTCCACGAGTATTCGAGGTTGACGGGTTGTCGCGGACACGGTTTTGGGCGTCACGACGAATGTCGAGCTTAGGTATATGAGTACCTGGGAGCGAGGGACTTGGGCTTAGGCCATGGTCATGGGTGTAAGGCATCACCCCGACAGTAATCTTTCGATGTTAGGGTTTAGGTATGATTACCCTAGGCAATCCGCGGGACGGGATTAAGAACAACACATGCATTGTGTTTTATGTGTGAGTGATGTGCATAACATGGATGATTGTTGTGTGAAGTGATCATGTGTTGTATGACTCGTGTGATTTGTATGCTTGGTGAGTAGCATAGGAGAAAACATTGAACACTAGGGTCGAGAAAATATAACCTTAGGTGTTCGAGAAATTTTTTGGCAAAATGGCCCAGAATTGAACGAAAAAAAAATATATATACATACATATATATATATATATATATATATATATATATGTAATTTTCTGGACAGTAGTTCCAATTTTGGAACATAAACAAATTGTGTTGTGAAACTCTGGAACATTTTCCAGTTTTTGCACAAGAAAAAGGTTAAAATTTAACTCATAAAAAAAAATTTTTTTTTTTGAGTTGTAAATCTCGATGGTCTAGGCTCTGCATTTATGGAAGTAGCAAGGAGGCCTCTTGAGGATGAAAAAATATGATGAAGAAATTTTCTGGGTTTTTCACAGTGTGTAAAAGCGGAAGAAAAATAAACAAAATAAATTTTGATAAATTTATTTGGTTATATATATATATATATATATATATATATATATATATTTTTTTTTGGTTGGTTTTCAATAATTTGGAATGAGAAAAAATAATGATGAAAAAAAAAAATTGTGTTGGGAGTTAGGCTGCCCCATCTTCGGCTTTTAGGTCACGTCTGATAGGTGTATCGTGACACGGCATGACATGGATAGGTACTTCGGCGGTCACGATACGGCGAGAGAGGGGGGGCCACGACACGGCTATTTGTAGACTCACGATCTGACTGCGACCGCGGCCAACCCAGCGTGGCATCTGACCTGTGCGAAATGCGGCGGCGCTAGCGCATGGCCTGGCCGTTGGGGTGAGTGTCGCGATACAAAGCATTGTATCGTGACAGGAGTGAGGGCTTGACTGGCTGGGGATGGGTCACGATACAATCGAATTGTATGTCGTGGCGAGCGGCAGGTTGTTGAAGTGCGATCCACGCGATACTGTGTCGTTTGTGTCGTGACAGGAGCGTGGACTGGCCAAGGAGAGTCGTGATACAAATTGTATTACGAATTTGGGGGCGACAGCAATGAATTGCGATGCGTCGCGATGCGGCCGTTGGGTTGTATCGTGAGGCGGTAGCGACACCCGCGGCGAGGGCGCCCGCGTCACGTCTTTGGCGTGGCGACGCGGCGGCGGAGGTCGACCGCGGCACCCTATCGCGACGATCACGGTCGCCTTGTGATACGTTGTAGCGGCTATTGTAGCGACATAAGGTCGCGATACGGACGCTGGGCTGCGACGCGGCGGCCCGGAGAACGCGACCTGACCGCGACACGTCGCGACAGCCGGCAGGCGCGTCTTGCGAGCTGTCTTGTGCGAAATTTGGGGCAGAGTGTCTGCAAGGTGCACCCAACCCGGTTGACTCGGGACATTGTTAGAGTCACTTGTTTGAACATTGTTCATGAACCTTTACATTCACGAGGTTTAAAAAAAAACAATAAAATCAAATAAAATAAAAAAAAATTCTAAAATAAAATTTTTGTTGTTAAAAAAATGATTTAATGTGGAATTATTTTCTTGTAATTCCTATGAATGCAAGGACATTATTATGAAATATTTTCTATGTGTGAATAGTGTCTGAGGCGTGTTCACGCCTTAGAATCTTTGCGATGGAGCTAACTTGCCATTTGACATCGCAGATGGCTGGTCGGCGAGGCGTAGAGATCATCCACGGTGCTGAAGCACCACGATGTTTGACCGGGCATTTCTTGGTGGCAAGGGATTGCGGCTCTTCATTACGAGGCTAGTCATTGACGAGGGGAGGAGTAGATGACATACGAGGCATCGAAGATATGAGTCTTGATGCTTAAGAGGAAGGAGGTGTCTTCTTCGACTAGGGGGAAAGAAACATAAGACTTTTGTTTGCCACGGACCTCGAAACGGGCCAGGTGCTCAGACCAAGGCGGGATGGGACGATTAGTCGGCGGGGCGAGATGATGTGTTATTTACGACCGATGGCGGACACTTTCGACGGGATTGCCCACGGAGGCGAGAATCCCAAAGTTATGGGACACCTCCGGTCGATCATCGATGAGCGAGTTAAAGTTTGGTCGGGATGGGCGGATGGTGTCTTTACCATTACTGATGCCGGACATATGAGAAGGATTGCCCCCGAGGCGGGATCCCAAGGTTTTGGGACGGCGCGATCGATCAACGGTAAGACGAGACCACCAGTTTTGTTCCTCCGCCCTGCTTATGGTCGAGGGAACCCGATGCTCCAGGTTCAAGGTGCCGCACAAGAAGCACCTAGTACTTCTGAGCCGGGTCATAGGCCCGGGGCCAGAGTGTAGGTCGGTCGAGCTCAGATTTGCGGTAGGAGTTCGGGTCGGTACGGGCGGATGGCGATGTTACCAGTGCCTTGACTGGGCATATGAAGCGAGATTGTCTAGGAGCGGAGGTTTCATGGTACGGAGGTGAGCATGCGGATCGGTTGGACATACGAAGTGCGTTTGCTCTGCATTTGTTTTCTAATCACATCAGTTCATTATGCATCTTGTGTGATAGGTTTGGGCTTAGAGGTTGAGGCCTTTAGAGAAGCCAAGTGTAGATGTTCTTCCCTAGGATGTGGGGTGAGAGTTGACCTGATAGGTCGGGATTATGAATTAGGGATCTCCGAGATTCTACTCATGGTGGACCCTTGGGATTAGGGTGTCACAGTATGGCATCATTGCGTTCATGTGCACGGTAACATCGCGTCGAATCGGGTGTGGGTGCATAGTATGGTCATTCACCATTCTTGGTGAGTGTGGGCTGGGTTTGTCTTTGGGACTACGTCCAATGAAGACTCATAATTCGAATCAGGAAATGAAGAGTCATTAAAGTGTGTTGGGCAAAGCAAGAAGGGGGCCGTTAATCCCCTAAGGTGAGAAGCCTAGAGTTAGGGTGAAGGAGACCCGCGGTAGTATTCGAAAGGTCCTGTGTGGGTGTAAGAGACCCGGGGAGATATCCCGAATTTATGTGTGGGTGTAAGAGACTCGGGGAGATATCCCAAATTTCTGTGTGGGTGTAAGAGACCCGGGAGCTATCTCGAATTTTTGTGTGGGTGTAGAGACCAGGGAGATGTCCCAATTTACGTATTGGGTGTAAGAGGGCAGGGAGCTATCCAGAATTTTACGTGGGTGTAAGGGGCCAGGGGAGGTATCCGAATTTACGTGGGTGTAGGGCAGGGAGAGATCCCAGATTTACAGTAATGGTGTAGAAACCAGGGGAGAGTTCCTAAATTTACGTATTGGGTGTAGAGACTTGAGGAGCTATCTAGGGTATGTGTGGAGTGTAGAGAGACTTGGGGAGCTATCCCAATTTTTGTGTGGGTGAGGCAGGGTATCCCAGATTTGTGTGGGTGGGGCCGTGGAGAATCCGAAGTACAGTGTGGGTGTAAGAGACTAGGGAGAGGGCAGAATTTACGTAGGTGTAAGAGACAGTGGAGAAGTCAGAAATTTACATTGTGGGTGTAAGAGACCCGAGGAGCTAATAAATTTTTTTGTGTGGAGTGTAAGAGACTTGAGTAGGTTATCAAAAAATTTACGTAGGTGTAAGGGCAGTGGAGTTGTAAATTTACGTGTGGGTGTAAAGACCAGTGGAGATATCAGAAATTTATTATTGGGTGTAAGAGACCCGTGGAGATATCCGAAATTTCTGTGTGGGTGTAAGAGGCTCGCAGTGTAGGTCGAAAAGTTCTGTTGCCCGAGATGAAAATCACACGGTCATGGTTATCACGTAGACTTAGAGTTGAGTGATAGGAGTCGGGAGTGACTCGCGATGAAAACAAACGGTCATGGTTATCACGTAGACTTAGAGTTGAGTGATGGGGACAGGAGTGACTCGAAATTTTGGATACCCGGTGGAAATTGCATTGGGTGTTGGTGAGGCGCGAGGCTGCGGTATATGGATGTCATTCATGACACTGCGGGTTGGGATGACGGTCCATTGGATTGTCGGTGATTGTGACCTTGAGAGGTCGGCGTTTACACACTAGCGAAGTTAGCCTTAGGGTTACATATGCAGAAGTGGTTCAAGATGCGGTATAGGTGATAGTGGGCTGGGCTACGCGAAGTCGGCACATTTTCTAGTAGTGCGGATGACCTTCACATTGGAGAGATTCTGCGGTTGTACATTCGAGAGATAGTCTGGCTACATGGAGTACTAGTATCCATAATTTCGAATAGAGACCCGAGGTTTACGACACACTTTTAGAAAAGTTTCGAGCTATGGGCGCTGGTTGACCATGGTCTGGCTTTCCACCAGAACGGATAAGTCGATTGAAGTATCTGGTGTTAGAGGGGACATACTACGACATTCATCTGGATCTGAGATGATTGAGAAAACAATTGCCCTTAATTAAGAATTAGCCCTATAACAATAGTTATTAGGCGAGTATACATATGGCACCATATGAGGCATTGTATGAAGATACATGCGGATCCTTTATTATGTTGGACCGAGGTGGGAGAGAGCTCCATCGCTGGTCTGATCAGGTCAGACACCTCGAGAAGGTGGGTTTGATCGACAGCGTCTTCTCACGGCTCAGGGCCGACAGAAGAGATATGCAGATGTACGACGTTGACCCTTAGAGTTCGAGGTTGGGGTGGCGTCTTCTTGGAAGGTGATCTCAGAAGTGGTCGGGTTCGTGACGGGGAGGCTATCGTGGGGTTCATTGGGGCGCCAGAGATACTCGAGAGGGTGAAGCCTTGTAGCGTGCAGTTGCAGCTGCCCTAGCATGCGGAGTGTACGAGGTATTCGTCTCCGTCTCTGGAGAGTCACCTTGATCGGCTCATGTAATGGATTGGGGAGAGATAGAGGTTGACACGGATGGGACCTTCGAGAAGGGACCGGTGTACGTATGGATGGCCGGGATCGGGTTTGCGTCTGGTGGCGAGGCCAGTAGGATCTTCTGGCGGCTGCAGTGGGTCGATCCGCGTGGGAGGCGCGAGGGCGATGCGAGTAACATCCTTTTCTTTGTTTAGCGATGAAGGTACATGGTTTAGTCGTTTAATACTTAAATGGCTAGTTACATGCATGGTAGAGTGCACATTGCATATGCATGTGAGTTGTTGTGATTGTCCAGAATTTCGGGACGAAATTCCTTTTAAGAGAGGGAGGGATGCCAGGTGAGAAAATTCAATTTTCGAAAAAAGGGCAAAATAGTCATTTCGGTAAAACAGAAATTTTTCTGAGTCTCGGATGATGAAGCGGATTTCATCGGTAGAGTAAATCTCAGCGGAAATCTAGCTATCACGTTGAATTTTGTGAATTTAGGCAGATGAATTCACGTTTTTGAGGCTCACTTAAGGTGTCGGGTGGCGTAAAAACGGGTTTGAGAGACATGTGATGTGACAAAAGTCACCTACTACATGTACTTTTGTGACACATGTTGCAAGATTAGAGAGATGATATAAATAGACGACCTAGATAGTGCCAAGTGTCAAAAATAAAGAAAAGGGGACATGATGAGAATTAATAGAAATGTTAATGATAATAAGACGAAAGATGAACGGTGTTTATCTTCCCGTTTGAAGGCCCAGCGTGAAGAGATACGTGGGTGCTAGAATTGTGAGAATATAGAGAGAGAGAAAGTGTGAAGCTTCTCTCTAGATTTAAACCATTCGGACCATCGGTTCTCGACGGATCAAGCAAAGTCGATCACAGCGGCGGGGAGCTACGCGTGGACACTGTTGGTGGAGTTAGACAACTCCAGAAGGTAGGGATCTTTTTTCCCACTTGTGTTATTCTTTGGCTAGAGTCATGTAAATGGACTAGGAATGTTAGAGGCTTGTTTTAGTCGTAAATTCGGTCTCAAAAGCTTTGAGCCAGAAGTGGAGAATTCTATTTATTATTGCTAGTGAAACGATGCCCTTTGAGGTTTATTGTTAAGTATGAATAGTGGCATTAATTTGGTGTGTGATTTTATGATGTTGAGTGATTCAAAATGAATTGCTTGTGTTTGCTAATTAGCCCATGTGAGCTAATTTTGGTGTTATTGATGTGAAAATTGAATAACATGATTGTTGTGAGTAAATTATGTTAATATATGCATGTGAATTGTATTAGCATAAATTATTTGGAATTGGCATAATGCATTCCATATGCTAGGGCAACTTAGAATATTAGGTGTGAGTGCGTGACATGAAATGAAACAAAAATAAAAATGTTTGTAGAAAGGAATTTCGACGGAAGATTTTCGAAGAATTGCGCTTGGAGGGGCGTCAACCAGTCCGCGGATGGACCATGGCGCATTTGGAAAGTTATCCAGCAATTCGCCTCAGAGGGTAATCCAATATTTTTACCGAAACTCGGTAGTAAGTTTTCAAGAACAAAAAGCTTTTGTTGTGAAAACTATATATTTTTACTCGCATATTGGCTTAGGCATGTGTGAGGACTCGAGACATGGGTTTGGGCACGTAGACATTCGAGTAGGTTCATGAAATTACTTGAATGTGATTGTTTGTCATGCATGTGTACTTAGGTGGGGAGTAACCCAGGTAGGGAGTAACCAGGTAGGAAATTATCACTACTAGGCTTTGGTCACCCTGTTGAGGGATCACTATTTCAGGTACAGGGAGTGTGCACGAGGATGACGCTCATTAGAGGCAGCATTTTAGAAGAAAGTCGGGTTGTGACTTTGGTATTCACTTTGTGGAACATGTATTAAAATTGTAAATTTTGATATTTGTTTTGGTTAAAAGTAATGTAATAACTCTTGAACTATTGTATATAGTTGATGTACTTGTAGTATTGATGCGGGAGCCGCAAAGGCCATTATTTTACTCGCATTGGACCTGTGTGATCATTGATGATTATTGGGACGGGTTTTGTACTTTGGGTAGAGCTCCGTACAAGGGACTCTGCTGATTTTAAATAAGTGGTGTTGGAGTTCTTTCGACATTCATGAGTATTCATGGAGTTGTAGTTAATCCCAGCGGACACCGATTTTAGGCGTCACAAATTTCACGATGAATTATAAATTTAATAAAATAGAAATATATAGTTTAAGGTAAATATCATATAATACTATAGTTTTATATAGTATAATAAATTTAATAATAATGACTTCTTTAAAAGAACTATATATTAGTTTTTTTTTATTATTTCACATTAGATTATAAATTTAATAAAATAGAAATATTTATTAGTTTAAGGTAAATATCATAAAATACTATAGTTTTATATAGTATAATAAATTTAATATTAATGACTTTTTAAAAATAACTATATATTACTTTTATTTTATAATTTCATATAGATTATAAATTTAATAAAATAGAAATATATATTAGGTTTAAGGTAAATATCATATAATACTATATAGTTGTATATAGTATAATTTTAATATTAATGACTTCTTTAAAATAACTATATATTACTTTTATTTTTAATTTCATATTAGATAATAAATTTAATAAAATAGAAATATATATTAGTTTAAGAGTAAATATCATATAATATTATAGTTTTCTATAGTATAATAAATTTAATATTATTGACTTCTTTAAAATAACTATATATTAGTTTTTTTTTTATAATTTCATATTAGATTACAAATTTAATAAAATACAAATATATATTAGTTTAAGGTAAATATCATATAATACTATAGTTTTATATATATGTAATAAATTTAATATTAATGACTTCTTTAAAATAACTATATATTAGTTTTTCTATAATTTCACATTAGATTATAAATTTAATAAAATAGAAAATATATATTAGTTTAAGGTAAATATCATATAGTACTATAGTTTTATAGTTGCTTGGCGCCCCAATCAGAGGGTCCCCTTGACCACGAATCAATTTGCGAATCTTGTGTCTCATATCATACAGGAACTCGCACATGAAATAAAATGACCACATTGGCCCATACATCCATACTCACAAAATGTATATTTTATACAAAAAGGTTAATTTACAATTATCCAAGAATTGGGTCTTTTAGGATTTTTATAAAATACATAACAAGTATGTATGGCCATTTAACTACCGTCTTTAAGACGCCGGTCGTCCGTCCCAGTGAACCTTGGTACACGAAATAATTTTCCCTCGTAGGGTGAGCAATGTTATTAGTGGAATTATTCTGCATGGGTTACTCCGCTAAGTTGTGACACCCGTTTACGAGGGGTCGTTGACAGCCGTCAACTGCGGAATATTCGTGGATGTCGATGGCAGGCACACTCCGGTGATCCCACTCCGAGACTCGGGACTTAACGAAAATCGGCGGGAGTCTCCTTTATACGGGGGCTCTGCCTGAAATACAACCTGTCTGACATTGTCTGAAACAACCTGCTTAGGGTCCGTCTCTGATAAAAATGGCCATGGAGGCCATGCATCAATACTCACAAAAATATCAACTATATTACCATAGTTGAGTTAATACATTACTCTTTACCAAAACATATATGAAAATTTAGAGTTCTAATACATGTTTTACAAAATAAAATATCAAAGCCACAATCAGGCTTTCTTTTGAAAATCGGCCTCTAGTGAGCGCCGTCTTCCTGAACACTCACTATTACACGAAATAATGATCCCTTGTGGGTGAGCAATGCCAAATAGTGATAAGCTCACCATAGGTTACTCCCAACTAAGTGCACATGTAATGACAACCAAACACACTCAAGCAAATACATGATCCACTACTTGAATGTCTACATGCCCAATCCGTATTCGAGTCCTCACTACTCCCTCACACATGCCTAAGCCAAATGTGAAAAACCACAGTTTTCAGCAGATTTTGTTTTGAAAACATACTCTAGGATTTAGGTAAAATCTATTGAACAACCTTCCGAGGCGAATTTATTGGATAATTCTCCGAAACAATTCATGGGCTCCTTCGAGTGATTTGTTGGACAATCTCCCAACACAATTCTCCAGAAAATCTTCCGTTGAAATTCCTTTCACAACCATTTTCCTTTTTATTTTCTTTCATGTCATGCACTCACACCTATCGTTCTAGGGTGCCCCGGTGCATATGGAATGCATTATGCCATTTTCAAACAATTCATGCTAATATATTGTACATGCATATATTAACAAAAATTACTCACATACATCATATTATTCAATTCATGGCAATAACATCAAAATTAGCTCACATGGGCTAATAAAAAATTCAAGCAATTCATTTTGAATCACCAAAACAAAAAAAAAATCACACACAAATCAAATGTGATGAAACCTTTAGGCTCATTGCTTTGTTCACGGCCACCTTTGGGGATTTTCTCCTCCAATCCCAATCGTTGGAATTGAAAACACCGGCCATTCAACCTCAGAACATCACATCCATTCGCATAGCTCTTGCTTGAAATAAAACAAGTAGGAAAAGATCCGTACCTCTTGGAATTTTCGGACTCCTGAAAATCGGTGTCCACACGTGGCTGTAGCGTAGATCAGCTTTGCTTCTTGGCCCAACGAGAGCCAGACGGTCAGAGCGGGAAGTTTAAGAAGAGTTGCACTTTCTCTCAAACTAGTCTCGCCCTCCCTTTGCCGTTTTCCAGCAAATGGAGAAGAGGTGAAGTTGTCTTTATTTTTAATCTTTTCACTTAATTCCCATTTTGTCCTTTAGTTTTGACTTTTAAAGGCTTTTTGTGAGCAGTTTAATCTGCCAGTTTTGTCTATCCTCTGCTGAATTATACAGCATGTATCGCATGGAGTGCATGTATTAGGTGACTTTTGTCATGTCGCATGTCTCTGCGGTTGTCATCTGGCACCGATGCTCGGTGCATTGAAAAACATGAAATTCCTATTGTCTCGGAATTCGACGAAATTCGACGTGGTAGTTAGATTTTGCGAGACGATTCCAACGGTGAAGTCTGTTTCGTCATCCGAGATTTAGAAAAATTAAGGATTTTGATCGAAATGACCATTTTACCATTTTTCAGAAAATTAGAATTTTCTCGGGTTTTACATTCTCCTCTCCTTAAAAAGAATTTCGTCCCGAAATTCCGTACAATCACAATAAATCACATGCCTATGCAACGTGCACTATGCCATGCATGTAAACTAGTCATTTAAGTGATAGCGACTAAACCCATGCCTTCGTCCCTAAACAGAAGGATAGGTGGCCCGCATCGTGTCCTCGCTCTCCCGTTGACTCCTCCACTCCCGCGGTGCTTCCATAGCGCCACTTACCTTCTCCACAGTCTTGCATCGCAAGAACTTTGATCGACTATCCATAATGCCTGGTCCCTCGAGAAGGTCCCATATGTGTCAACCTCAATCTCACCACTAATCCATTACATGAAATTTGGTCACGGGTGTACCTCGGAACATGGAGACATGGAATACCTCATGGACACTTGACATGTGGCGGTAAAGCCAGCACCGTGCCTTCTGATTACCTACCACTCGAGTATCTCGAAGAGGTCAGTGAACCTCGACGATGGCTTCACGTAGCTTAGGGCAGCCTCCTGCAGGCATCACCTTGAAGGCGTGATCTCGCCTCAGACTCTAAGGGTCGACGCGTTGTACATTAGGATAGCTCTTACGCGGACTACGGCGGTCGTGAGAAGACAACTGCTTAAATATTAAGCTCACCTTCTCAGAGGTGTCTCTAATCAGATTAGGACCATTGATGGAGCTCTCTCCCACTTCGGTCCAACATATCGGTGATCTGCATGGCCTCCCATACAATGCCTCATATGGTGTCATCTGTATACTCGCTTGATAACCGTTGTTGTAGGTGAATTCTACTAAGGGTAAGTGCTCTTCCCAGCTACACTTAAGCATGCTTGCAGCATGTCCTCTAACACTTGTATGGTCCTCTCGACCATCGGGTGCAGTGGAGTGAAGCGTCCTCATGGTCAGCCGTATCTTGTAGCCTTTTGGAAACTCTTCCAAAGTGCCGTAAACCTCGGTCTCTATCAACACTATGGATCTTTGGTACTCCATGTAATTTGGGCGATCTCTAGGATATACAACGGCGGAGATCTCTCTAATGTGAAGGTCGTCAACACATTTAGAAATGTCTTGACTTAGTGAGTCGGTCTACCTCCTCCCATCACAGCATCATGTCCACTGTTGTGTGTCAGTGGCAGAGTGGGTGCCAAAATCCATAGTGTGATGCTCCTTCCACTCGGCCACCTCGATGGCTGGAAGTAGCCATGCTAGCTTCTAGTGCTTTCGACCTTAACTTGATGACAGTGAGACATCGTGACAAGTCCCTACGTGTCTCTTCATCCCAGCTCACAGTAGTATTATTGGTGAAGAAGATCTGGTACATCTTCGTGCCACCTGGATGCCAGCAAATCGAGTAGTGAAACTCCTTGAGAATCTCCTCTCTCCGTGGTCAGCCCCGGGGAACCAACACCCGTCCTCTATCTAGGGAAATACGTATTGGACGGTCTAGCCCGCAAATCACTGTGCTGAATGTGCAGATCCACTGATAAACACTATCTCGCGTCCTATCCTAGGACTACGATCACTCTGCTTTCAGGCAAAGAGATGGTGTAGCTACTAAACTCCCCAGCGTACCTGAGCACATAACATCTTTGTATCTGACATCCCACAGTCTCGAGCATCCACGCCATTCGGGAAGCTATCTTGTGATGATCCTGCGTGACTTAGGCGAGTGCATCAGCCACCACATTTTCCTTACCAGGGTGGTAATGCAAAGTGAAGTCATAGTCCTCTAGGAACTCTATCCATCTGCGTTGCCTCATATTTAGGTCTCGTTGCGTTAAGATATACTTCAGACTTTTGTGGTATGAGTACATCTCGAACTGCTCGCCATATAAATAGTGGCGCCAAATCTTTAAGGTGAAGACACATTGCCAGCTCCATATCGTGTGTGGGAGTAGATGCAGCAAGTTCTTCAATTGTGGGAACCATAAGCTACTATCCTCTGAATTTGCATCGAAACACATCCTAGTCCGACTCGAGGCATCCTGATATCTTGTGCTTAACCTTATCCTGTCAGGACTATCAAGATAGGAGCAGTAGTAAGCCTCCTCTTCAACTCCTGGAATGCCTCCTCACATCGGTCGTCCCAATCAACCTTGACCTCCTTCAGGGTCAATCTCGTCATAGGTTCTTCTAATCGGGAGAAATCCTCGTAGATCTCTTGTAGTACTTGACCTGATCGAAACTACGTATCTCGAAGACTAACCGGCCTCTCCCGACTCATCACGGCCTCGACCTTCTCTGGGTCCCATGACATGCACACGTCTTTGACCTCGTGTCCTAAAATCTCACCTTAGTAAGCCAAAGCTTCGCACTTCTGCCCGAACTTAAGTATGGCTGATGATCTCGGCAAGCGCCAAAATGATCTCAGTGATACTCATGCTTCCTCTCTCACTTGGAGTAGATCAAAATTTCATCCACAAAGACTACGACAAACTGAACTAGATAGGGTTGGAATACCCTATGCTTGAGGTCCATGAATCTTTCTTTAGGCGCGTTCGTCGATCAAAGGGCATCGCGTAAACTCAAAGTACCCATGTAGCTTCACGAGCCATTTGTCTTAGGGATCTCTGTCTCCTAACCCTCAAGCGTGGTAACCGATAGAAGGTCTATTTTGGAAGTAGACTCACACTCCTCTCAAGCCCGATCAAACAAGTCACAATCCTCGCCCGATAGGTACGATTCTTGATCACCACTGTTCCAGGCTGTCATTGAATTACGCGATCGAAGGTTTTATCCTTCTTCTTCGCAAACAGAACCGGAGCGCCCCATGGTGAAGTGCTCGGTCTAATGAACCCCTTGTCCAGTAACTCCTGTAGCTGGACTCTGAGTTCTTGCAACTCAATTGGTGCCATCCTATGCGGAGTCATAGAGATGGGGCGAAATGCAGTGTAACTTCGATCTTAGAAGTCTACAACCCTACAGGCATTCGGTGCTTCGTCCAGGTAAAACATCCTCATACTCGCAGACTACTCGAGGTAGATCTAAGTCCGGTCTCACCTTGTCCTGTAGGGTAAGGCTTGCTAGCCAACCCACCAACTGTCCCTGACACCTGGACTCATACATTGTCTAGGGAAAAATATCATGCTTGTCCCCCTGAAATATAACACGAGTACCGTCCTGCGTGTAGGCGGTAACCCTCCTACGCTCCTGATCGATATGGCGACTTTGTAGGTGTGTGGCCAATCCATCCCCAGGATGACGTCAAAATCTGACATGTCCATGACCCCACCACACACACACACCCATAAGGTCGCGTGGAGTAGAGATCCACAGGATCTCTAACTCGCAGCCCGACATATCAATCTATCCTCGCCTAATCCTAAGGGAGGAGACTCACCTCTCTGAGGGCTCTGAGGCTCGACCTCTAGCCCAGCTCTATCTGGCCGTGCGATAAATGAATCACGAAGCACCATTTATCGATAATACTCTTGCCCATAAGCGAGATAGAAAAAACGTACCCTGTATGACTGGCTGATCTGTTAACTCAGCTGGTGGTGTGATGGCGTAGACACTCCCCTGAACCCTTGACGTCCCTGCCTGTGGGTCCCGTCCTCTGCCTCGGCCCATAATCTGGCCTCTCTAGGTTGCTTGTGTAACGGGAGGTGTCCGTGCAACTCTCTGAAACTGAAAGCGCTCCTCGCTTTATCTTAGGGGGAGATGGAGGAACATACTATATCCGCCTATCCACCGTGGCCCCGGGAATTGTCTTCATCCCACGAAACCACAGGATCCTTTGTCTCTGGGCAATCCCTCCTCATATGTCGGGCTACTAGCAATGGTAGCACACTATCTGCTAACTGCTGTAAATACTGATCTATCCACGGCCGGATGTGCGTGGAACACGTGAGCCCAGAAGCCATACCTTCTTTCCGGCGGAAGGCCGAGCTCTCCTTCCTCTTGCTACTAACACGCATCAGGTGCTCCAAGCATCCTTGATCTCTCTCATGGTCGGGGCCCGCCGACCATGGAGTCCCATGTCTTGTGGCGAAGTCCTGCAATCCTTGAGTGGACAATCTCGATCACAATTCTCAAACCTCCTGATAGCGGTGGTAGCCACATAATCGTTAACCGGCAGGCTAACAAAGTGAACACGGCCACATACTGGTAAAGTCCTAGTCCCTTGCTTTAGCTCCCAAGGAACTCCTGACCATGTCTAGCATTATGCAGGAAAATGCTTGCCATGAGCATCCTCGAACTCTGCCCGTGTCATTGCCTCTGGTCCACTGAGAGGTGCCGTGATTCCACGTAGCAGGCCTCGCCCTCTAGTTGGAATGCAGCTAGTCTGATCCTGGTTGTATCGGAGGCAATCTCCATGCCTCGATATCTTCTCAACCTCGCAAACCCAGTAGTGCTGCCACCATCGGATCTCCTCCCCTTGTGAATATCGGAAGATGATGTGCCTTGAGCCTCTGGAGGTTACTCGGACCTCCCTGGCTACCTGCTACACCTTTTGTGCAATGGCGTGACGCATTCCTACGACCCCTCCAGTGAGCTGTTTGGTCGAATCTGCGGTGGTGCTTGGCTGGCACCTCATGGACGACCTCGTCCTCTCATGTGAAGCCATCTACATGTTGAATGTGAGTTAAGTTTAGTGAGAGGTATCTCTAGGGTGTAAGTACATCCCGGACACTATTCCTTTGCCAGAAAAATTTTCATACATTAAATCATACGCAAACAAAAATTTTATTTTATTTTATTATTATTATTATTATTATTATTTTTTAAAACCCGTGAACAGTGTTCATGAACAGTGACCATGAGCGATTAACTCCAAACAATGCAGCGAGTCGAACCGTCCGAATGCATAGTGTGCACACCACGAACCCGGTACGCGCACACAGCTGCGCCGTGTCATAACGCCCACTAGAAAGCGATTAATCGCGTCTTAGATGTCGCGGCATACGGGCCCTCGCAGTGTCACAACCGTCGTGACCACGGTCGTGTCGCGATACAACTCATCTGCGGTCTTGACTGCCCGCGGCCGTGTAGCGCTGTCGTAAGCGTTCCCTCGTTGTGTCTCGAGAGTCTTCAACGCGCTGTGCTCCAGCGGCCCAGTGTTGCTTTCGTGTCGCGACCTGGCGCCCTCGCCGATACAAAATTTGTGTGCGACCATATGGCTGGGACGTATGCAGCGGCTGCGCTAGCCCCTGCGCTCAGGCCGGCAGTGTCACGCTCGGGCTGGTCGTGTCGTAGCCTTACCGTGCCGTGTCGTGGCGTGCCATTGCGCGCCTAGCGGCGCCTTGTGTCCGCGATATAGTCACGGCTGTATCGTGACTCGCCTCATATATGAGGCGATGGCCATTCCGGCCCTCTGCAACTCTTTTTATTTATTTATTTTTTTTCATTCATTTTTTTTTCTTTGTTCCTCCTACTGGAAGACCACAAAAAAAAAAAAAAAAAAAATTCTGTTTTTCAGAAAATTAGAATTTTCTCGGGTTTTACATAAGTGCATGCAATGGTTAAACACAAACACATTCAAGCAAATACATGATCCTACTTGAATATCTATATGATATGGATGAGAATGTGACTCACCATTTTCTATTTCTCGAGCCCTCACTGACTCCCTCATGCATGCCTAAGCTAAATGTGAGAAAACATTGTTTTCAAAAAAAAGGTTGTTGTTCTTGAAAACATCATACCGAGTTTCGGTAAAATCTATTGGACAACCCTCCGAGGTGAATTCTTTGGGTGATTCTCATGAAACAGTCATAGGTTCGCCTCAAGAGATGAGCTTGTTGGACAAGCTCTAAGGCAATTCTTGAAAATCTTCTTGAAATTCCTTTCACAATCATTTTCCTTTTCTTTCTTTCATGCCATGCACTCCCACCTATTGTTCTAGGTTGCCCAGTGCATATAAGAGTACATTATACCATTTCGAACAACACATGCCAATATATCTCAATCATGCATATATTAATAATTTCACATCGCAACCACATGTTATCCATTCATAGTAATAACGTGAAATTAGGCTCGCGTAAATTTAATAACAATTCAATTCCAATAGCTCACACAATTCTATTTTATATAATTCAAACATCATGTTAACACATTAAATTATATATGCATTAACAATTTGTTTCCATACACACTCCAAGCCATTCACTCTAAGCAATATTTTACCCAAACAGCCTTTGCGTGGACAATTTTAGTCGATCTATCAACTGAGGGCTGTTTTAACGGTCAGATGTGTGAAATTTTGTCGAAAGCGCCTAAAAGTCCATTGACGGTCCCTCGGAGGATGCAGAAAACTCCGCAACCATTTCATTGACATTCCAATCACAATTTAACACACAAACAACACATATGGACGATACTTGATTTCGAAATAGGTCAAGGCGCTTGAAAGCGATCCCAATTTCCGGCCTTGGAGTCCCAGTTTTGGAGTGACCATATAACTCGCGGCCTGTATCAACCAAACCATTTACATGGCTCTTAAACCGAAAATAAACCAAGTTGGAGAAAACCCCTACCTCCCGGAGTTTGTCGAAACTCCTCAACCGGTGCCGCAGCGTAGCCCTTTAAAGTGAGAACAGCACCTTCTCGACTCAAGATTTGAAGGTCACGTCGTCGGGAAATTTAGAGAGAAGTTGGAGTCTCTCTCTGAAATAACTTCATTCTCTCTCTTTATTTCTCTCTATTTTGCTTCTCAGCTGGTTGGGAGAGGGCGATCAGTGGATTTGTCCTCGTACCACATATGTCAAATTTCTATGGCTCGTAGGATTACCTGTATCCTCTTATCCATCTACTTTGGATTTTCCTCCGTGGCATGATGCCATATGTGCTATAGCCCACCTTTGGAACTCATGTTTGACTAATTACGCACATGACATGTGTATTTCTGTGAGCCACTCAAAAATGTGCCTAAGTGTCTGCGCTACCCTCGTTCTTGCTCGAAAATGTGAAAATTATTTGTCTCGGGTCGGCCAAGGTCGACGTGGTAGCTAGATTTCGTGAGACGATTCCAATGGTGAAGTTTGTTTCGTCATCTGAGACCTAGAAAAATACCGGATTTTGACCAAAATTACCATTTTACCCATTTTCAGAAAAATTAGGATTTTTTTGAGGTTTCACAATAGTATAATAAATTTAATATTAATGAATTCTTTAAAATAACTATATATTAATTTTTTTATAATTTCACATTAGATTATAAATTTAATAAAATAGAAAATATATATTAGTTTAAGTTAAATATCATATAATACTATAGTTTTATATAGTATAATAAATTTAATATTAATGACTTCTTTAAAATAAATAGAAATATATATTAGTTTAAGGTAAATATCATATAATACTATAATTTTATATAGTATAATAAATTTAATATTAATGACTTCTTTAAAATAACTATATATTACTTTTATTTTATAATTTCATATTAGATTATAAATTTAATAAAATAGAAATATATATTAGTTTAAGGTAAATATCATATAATACTATAGTTTTATATAGGATAATAAATTTAATAGTAATGCATTCTTTAAAATAACTATATATTAGTTTTATTTTATAATTTCATATGATACTTTCATATACAAAAACAATTAGTTAATTTAGTAATAATATATTAATTAATTAACTTTTCATGTTAGTTAATATTTGAATTGAAGTTATATATTAGTTATATATTTGTTAATATTATGTATGCATAGTAATAATATTTTAATAAATTACTCAATCTTTTCATGTTAGTTAATATTTTAAATTAAGTTATATTAGTTAATATTGTATATATTAATATATATTATAAATTTGTAGTTTTATATGAAAATAAATTCATTTTGAATTGTATAATAATATAGTTCAATTTAGATGGCTAGCGGAAGTATTATTGAGGGTCGAGATCCGAAGACGAATATATCAGACACATATGGAGGGGGAAGGAAATGGTACAAGATGCAATAACTATGGTTCGTGGATAAGGAGGGTGGGATCACCGCTTTAAATATCACCTATCACATTCGATCCCCACTCTAATACAAAGTGCCCAAAATGTACCCCCGAAGTGAAAACAAGAAACGAGGCAACTTTTAGACCAGAAAAATAAAGAAAAAGCGAAGAAAGCAATCGATATTAAGAAATTGGCACAACTACAAGGCACAATGGGGACGCGGGAGACATCTCATTGATGATGATGAGGATGAGGAGGAAAGAAGGTGAGGATGTATATATTTATTCGGGTGATAAGGACCCCGATGAAAGAGTCGATTTTCGAAAGATGTCAGGTATCAAAAGTTACTGAATGGAACCGACAACAAGAAGAAGGATTTACGAGAGGCAAAAGAAAAATGGGTAAATCTTTAAATTAAATTAAATTAATTTTTATAAAATAAACATATTTTCTTCGATTTCTAATTGAGATATTGCAAATGTGAGCTCTGCTAACGCAGAACCGATCACTAATCCAACAAGGCATGCAAAGATCTCAAAGTGTGAGACAATCGTGATCCATCACCACTCCTAGCTCCATCATACAAATCTTCTAAGAAGAAGACAAAAGAACATTAAAAAATATTTTCAAAGGTGGTTCAACTAAAGAAACGATGGGCCGACTAATCAAGAAATTCTTCATATATGAGAGAGTGTCATACCACAGCGTACTCACCACTAAGAATACGATTAATGGTGCACAACAAGTCGGTATGTGACAATCACTTTTTAGTTTCTAATAAATTATTATCTTATATTATAATTGAAAACTAAATAATTAATTCCATTAATTCTACTTGTAGGCATGGGAATAGAGCCACCATCTCCATATGAAATAAAAGACAAATACTTGGATATGGAATATTAAGACATGGAAGGTTATGTGAACATCCAAAGGGAGAAATGGAAGACTTATGGGTGCACGATTATGTGTGATGGATGGGATCGGGCCCACTTAAATTGAGCAATATTAATTTACATGGTATATTTGAAAGGAAGCACACATTCTCAAGTCCGTGGATGAATTCGACAAGATAAAAGACAACAAATACATTTACTTCGCTTATCAAGGACGGGATCAAGGAAGTTGGTGAAGCAAATGTTGTGCAAATTGAGCCATGCATAATGGATCGGGCATTTATGAAGGCAGTGAAAGTTGCTAATGAAGAAGTACAATTTATATTGATTCCATGCGCAGTACACGCATTGACTTGATGTTCAAGACATCGTAAAGAGCTACCGTTTCAGAATTAATTATCAATGCACGCAAAATCACCAACTTCATCTACAATCATGGTTGGTTTCTTACGAATGTGAGAAAGGTCTATGGTGGAGATATTGTGCGTCCGGGGGCAACAAGATTTGTGACAAATTACATCGCCCTAGAAAGTCTTCCAAAAAAGAGGGCTGATTTGAAGAAGATCTTTATTAGTGATGAATAGTTTCTCAAGGCTTAGTCGACGAATTTACTGATACATGAGGTTGAAGTGCTCATGTTTGATCATACATATCGAGAAGGTCTCTAAGCTAGTATCAATCTATGAGGCATTATATACGCTTCTTGTATCAAGGATTCCTCGAAGTCGCCCCACAATGCCATTCGTGGTATGAGTTGATTCGGGTAATGAAGCAAAATTTACATCAACTCAATGCCAAAGATTGGGTCAAAACAATCATCGCAGATCGTTGGGATAGAACCCTAAACATCCCTCTCTTCTTCATGCAAAAGAGTAACTAAGCCGATATCATAATCACATTTAATGTATATTATTTTCCCTTTTATCACATACTAATTCTCCTATGTCAACTTTTGTAGCATATTATTTGAATCCAAGATTTCAATATAGACCCGGAGTTGGGTAGTGACCCCGAAAGCTACTCCAAGCTATTCACGGCGTATTTGCAAGATTATCTTCTACCATCAAGGCCTTAGTACTTTGGAAATGAGGTACATCGTAGGTTACAATTCTAATTAATTGATTCAATTTATTTGGGCTATTAATTACACTTACACTGGGATTTGACATGTACATTTTCAATTCACGACTTATAATGTTTCGAGATGCTAAAGAGGATTCGGTGATAGAGCAGCAATAGTCTCAAGAGATTTAATGGTTCTTGGTTAGTGTTATTTCTCATTAAAACTTTAAAAGTAAAGTCTATTATCATGTTATTATTAGATTTTGAATGTTACTTATTTTTATTGCAGCTGAATGGTGGTTCATGTATGGAAACCACACTCCCATATCAGGAATTCGCCATTAAGGTTATTTCCAACCGC
The DNA here is from genome assembly GCA_016808115.1 of Tetrastigma voinierianum. Classification (NCBI taxonomy): domain Eukaryota; kingdom Viridiplantae; phylum Streptophyta; class Magnoliopsida; order Vitales; family Vitaceae; genus Tetrastigma; species Tetrastigma voinierianum. Next base: position 322,600 of record JAEQBH010005217.1, read on the forward strand.
ATTTTCTTCAAAGATAAGGAGAGAAATCGAGTACATTCGCTTCTAATACATACAAAACAAAGAAATCGACTTGCTTACCCTAGGCTTCAACAATTAATTTTTTGTTACTATAACATGAAACTAAAGATACGTGATATGCAAGCAGAGACCGATAAAGTTGCTGAAAAGAATTACCTTAATTTACTTGACATTTCAGCCGAGTTTGGTGAAGAAGAGGAAAATCAATTATTCCAATGGGTTACACCTCTCCATTTGGATGATGAAGATGGAAATCCTGATCCACGACCAAAGTCGCACATGTTCGAGAAGCCGGGTGTTGATGTGTTGACCGTGTTTTATCTCGAAGAAGTTCATATAGTGAAAGTTTCGGCCAAGACACAAGAGACTCATTTCAACCTCGTTGTTACTCGACCCTCACTGATCTAAGTACGAACATAGTAAGAATTCGCTTTAATCGGTACTTCAACTACAGGTTATGATGGCTCAAGAGGAGAGGGGACCAATGATGGTAGTGATACTGGAAATGATGGTGGAGATATTGCAAATCGACAAATAAGTCAATATCCATTGAGTCCATTCACTGGTGAAGATGATTTCACACATGCTACACAAGATGAAGACCACGGGTCTAGGAAAGCTGGTCTAAGTATTGGAGCCATTGGAAAGCCATATAGAGGTCGACAATGAAGGATGGCACATCACAGTGAGGATTCATTGTCAGCTAGTTTTGAGTCTATGAGCATTAGCACTCAATACAATGATTCATCCAATGACGGTAACATTTTTCCTCCTAACACAATGAGTTATGGTCAGCCTTCTTCAAATCCTTCGGCTTCCATTGATGAAGAATATGGAATGATAAATTATCCTCATGCTGAAAAAATGCCATTCCACATTCCATATCAAATGCAACAAGGATTTCAAACGAACATGTGGGTGAACCCCGAATTTCCTATCCATGGAGAGGTTGTGGGTATAAGTCAAGACATTTATGCATGGCGTGTTTGATCTTATAATCAATATTATCGGAACATCATGTCATGATATGACTATTGTTGTGAAACCCTGAGAAAATCTAATTTTTTGAAAAAAGGCAAAATGGTAATTTCGGTCAAAGTCAGAAAATTTTCTAAATCTCGGATGACAAAACAGACTTCACTGTTGGAATCGTCTCGCGAAATCTAGCTACCACATCGAATATCATCGAATTCTGAGACATTCGGAATTTCACATTTTTTGAGGCACCGAGTGTCGGTTGCAGTAAAACGGTTTGTGAGAGACATGTGATGTGACAAAAGTCACCTACTACATGTACTCATGTGACACATGTTGCATGATTATTGAGATGATGGAGATGAATGACTTAGATTAAGCCATGTGTCAAAAATCCAAACTAAGGGACAAGGATGGAATTTTGGAAAAGTTTAAATAAGTATAAGACAAAAAGGGAATAGTTTTCTTCTCCAAAAATTGGAGAAAACGTGCTGTGAGTTGGGTTTTGAGATTTTAGAGAGAGAAAGTGTGACTTATCTTTAGATTTCTCGACATTCGGACTGTCGGTTCTCGTCGGAGCAAGAAGCAAAGCTGTTCTACGCGGCGAGGGCTACGCGTGGACACTAATTTGGTGGAGTTCCGATAACTCTAAGAGGTAAGGGTCTTCTCCTACTTGTGTTATTCTTTGGCTAAGAGCCATGTGAATGGTTAGGGATAGTCTGAGGCTTGAATTAGCCGTGATTTCGGTCTCAAAACATTTGAACCAAGTGGAGAAAATCCCTATTGTGTGGCCGTGAACAGTGCCAAACCTAGGGTTTCATTGTTCACGTAATATTTTTGTGTGATTCAAAATGAATTGCTTAATTTGTTAATTAGTCCATGAGAGCTAATTTTGGTGTTGTTGTTGTGAATTGCATAACATGAATTATGTGATTAGTATGTGAGTTAATTATGTTAATATATGGATGTAAAATATATTAGCATAAATTGTTTGGAATTAGCATAATGCATTTCATATGCACCGGGGCAACCTAGAAAAATTAGGTGCGAGTGCATGATATGAAAGAAATGAAAATGATGTTTTTCTAGCATTTGGCTTAGACATGTGTGAAGGAGTCGGTGAGGACTCGAGACACGGGATTGGGCATGTAGACATTCGAGTAGGATCATGTATTTGCTTGAGTGTATGTTTATGTTGAATCATTACATGTGCACTTAGGTGGGGAGTAACCCATATAGGATAATTCCACTAATGGGCATTGCTCACCCTGTCAAGGGATCATTATTCGCTGCTGTGGACCGGTTAGGAGGACTAAGCTCACTCAGGCCGATTTAGAAGAAAGTTTGACAGGGCTTTGATGTTTTTGTATAACATGTATTAAAATTTTAAATCTTAATATATGTTTGTATTAAGAGTGATGTATCAACTCTTGAACTATTGCAACATAGTTGGATGTATTTTGATGAGTATAATGTGTAGGCCAATGTGGCCATTTTTACTCATGTATGAGTCTCTTGATATAAGACGAAGGTATTCCGTGGGTTGACGGGTTGTCAACGAGACACCCTGAGAAATGGGGCATCACAATTGTCTTTACCAAGATGGGATCCCTTCATCAAATGTTGCAATTGAGCCACATCGATCTTCATTTTGGTGGTGAAAGACCATAACAATGTAATATCAATGTCTATATTTCGTTATTAATGTCATTTTTACACTTTTACAAAGTATTTCCATGAATTTCAAAGTATTTTTGTTAATTTTTGATATATCGATATTCATGTAAAAATATCCACTGATATATTTCCGATATATCTGATATATCCGTAAAATCCAAGTACCGATATATCCGTCGAAACCAATATTTTTAACCTTGGTTATAAGTTATGGAAGTAGATATAAAGAAGTTCCTTCCCAGTGCTTTACTAAAACATTTACATGATATAACTATCTTTTTCTCAATGGTTGATCCTCTTTCATGAGGAGCGACTATGCTACGTTTCAAGAAATACTAAAAAAAACCAGTAACAAAATTAGGAAAGATGGTTATATTTGTGATTGAACCATTGAAGATAAGGTAAAGTTTGTTAATGAGGAGTCAATATTTGGTTGGTTTAGCAAAATGTAATGATGCAATAAATGAAGAACTTGATAGCTCTCAAACTCAAGCTTCTTTACATGAAGAATAAATGCTTTTGTGGGGGGTTTAACAGATGAGCATATTGAAGAATCTATTGTATATAATTTTCTTGAGGAAGATGCCAGAAAATTTTTTTAGAGGAGAGCAAGATGCAAATGCAGGCGTAGCATTAAACAAAGATAAATGAAGGACATGTTGTAGATGAATGGCATGTTGAAGAAGCTATAAAAAGTAATATTGCAATAGCTAACACAAGCCAAGGGAGTGAGCGAGAAGAATATAATGTTATCGAAAATGATGAGGATGAAGATTTTGTAGTTGACTGTTACTTTGGAGTCTGATAAGGATGATGAGAAGTTGCAATTGCAAGGAAAAATATATCTCAAAAAGAAGATCGTTTGATGTGAATAATTATCTATATGTTAATGAATGTGAGCTAATAATCAAGCTGAAAGTGCTTGTCAAGATTGATTAATGCCCAAAAAGTGCAATTTTGAACCCTATATTAGATAGGTTTTGAGTGCTTTTTGCACATTAATCATGTCATATATACCAATTGAAGTGTTCTAGTCTTCTGGGTGAGTACTTATGCCATTTAGAGAGTATTTTGGTCGCTTTAAGTGCTTTTGCGCACTTTTGGAGTTCAATGTCGAGATGAATGATGAATCATGAAGTTTGAACTCAAGTCTCAGCCATCAATCGACCCAAGAATCAAAGAGAAAACCAAGGCAAGATGAAGAAAATGTGATGCAGTTGAAGACAGGAGGCAATGCGTATCAAGGATCAACAAAGTCGGAATTTTCAAGCTTGGGAAAATTTTTTATTAGGATTGCGTAAAAATTCGTTAACCTTAGCTAAAATTCAACCTTAGCGAAAAACACCAAATTCCCGGCTAGGACCACTCAGCTCGCTTAGGCATCATTTTTAGCTTAAAAACCCGATTTCGCTTACCACAACATTTTCGCTAGCTTAGCTTAAATTTCGCTAGCTAAATAAAATTATCCGGCCTTAATTTTTCATTTTCGCTAGGGTTCGTTGATTTTCGGCTAGTTAGCGAAATTCCTCAAATAGCGAAAAATTGATGCCTCGCCGCGTTTTGTACTAATGCAACCGCCCAAACTTGGTGTATTACTTTAATCGGCCCAATAACTTCTAGCCGTTGATAGGTTTGGTATTTTTCATACCTTGAGGAGGCCTATATAAGCCCCTCTTGTTTTGTAATAGATATACAATTTTTAAAGGAGAAGAATTGGTGAACAATTTGGGAGAAGATATTTTTGTAAGTTTTTATTTTTGTAAATAAAGTCTTTTATTTTAGGTTTTGCTTTATTTCTTTCTCTCTTCTCTCTTCTTTCTTCTCCCTTCCTAGCCAAACACCCTCTGAGGATGACAACTCAAGAGATGCTTACTAAGCCCCTTCTTTGAAGAGGAAGGAAGCTTAGCTTCGTGGTGGGGCATATGCATGTCGCCCTCCTTGTATTAAAAGCTACTCTGGTAGTGTATTTATGGCTCTTATTCTCAAAACTTAGTTGCATAACATGGGATGTTATTGATTTGGCCAATACTCTCCATGCTTTAGGACTGTTGTTCTTTAGATGGTTTTTACGAGCCTCTGAGATAATATTTACATGTTAGGTTCTTCAAATTGGTGGCAAATAACATTTAATGCTATTATTTCGCCAATACTTCCACATGCTTTAGGATGCAAAGGTTTCTGGGGTGAGAGATGCACTGTTGTTCTTTAGATGGTCTTTACGAGCCTCTGAAATGATAATTTAATGTTAGGGTTTTAAACTAAAAGGGGCCATAATTGCATGCTACCTGTTTTGACTCAAATAGGAGATGTTTCATGGGTGAGGTTTGCTAAGAACATAGATCCAGTTATGCCATGGACTATATGTTGCATGTCATAACGAGAGGATAAAACCCGAGGACACTTGTTTGCCCTAACTTGCCAAGTTAGTGACCTAATTCTTCAAAGTTAACTTTTTCACACTTTAACTTTCAGCTTGCAATTTTCGCTTTCAAACCATTCCCAATCGCTTTTGAAACCCAAATCCAAAGAGTCCAAATAGAAAGCCTTACCTTCATGCACTGATGCAAACCATTTTTGTGGATGAAAACTCATCCCCGTGTTCGACCTAGATTCACTATATCAAGAAGAGCTTGACTACGGCAAGAGTAGGAACTTAGGTGTATATAAATTTTGTTGATTTTAGTCACCCTACCGTGGCACGGTAATCAAATGGCGCTGTTTCGATGGTGCCAAACTACAAATGCAGGAAGTTGAAGAGTACTTGTGATCCACATCACAAGTGAAGGTAATCCTTTTACTCCTTTTGCAACTCAGCTTGCGGTGAACTCCGCCGCCTTGCTTCACTTAGCAAGAATCGCACTGCTTCGCCGCTTTTCATTCGGCCGCTTTTTTTATTTTTAGTTAATTTTAATTCAGTCGCTTGTTGCTCTTGTTGTCTCTTTAATTGTGTAACAACTGTGTATGCAACAGTGGGATAGAGACACTTCAGGTAGATTAAATAGGATAGGTACACAAATTGAACTAAACAGTGGTTAGTGTACCAACCGATACCATGGATCCTATACCGAGAACACAACAGAGCCAACCAGAACCCCCATGAATCCAAATGCCTATAGAACTACGGGATCACATCCACCCTCCTAGAGTTAAAGGTGCCCCATCCTCATCATCCCTCCCGAAGATGTAGCAAAGAGGCCATATTTGGTACCTCTACTCCCACATATCATGGTATGGAAAATGAAAATCCATACACCTGCTATTAGGATTTTGAAGAGGTTTGCACTACCTTTAAGGAAGGTATGATGGACATGGATTTGCTGAAGCTAAAGGCATTTCCATTGACTCTAAAGGACAAGGCCAAGATATGGCTCAACTCATTGAGGCCTAGAACCATTAGAAATTGGGCTGAGCTGCAGGCAGAATTCCTGAAGAAGTTTTTCAGCACTCACAAGACCAATAATTTGAAAAGACAAATCTATACTTTGCAGCTCATGATGGTGAGAGATTTTACCAAAGTGTTGGGAAAGATTTATGGAAACCATCGTGCCTCGCCCCACATCATGGGTTTGATACTTGGATGTTGGTGAACCATTTCTATGGTGGTATGTCGCCATGAGGCAACTTTGGAAACTGTGTGGGGAGACTTTTGCCAAACATCCCTGGAAGGAAGCCATGGATTTCTTAAATTACGTGGCTGAAACTTCAAGGGTCGATGAGCTTAACCCCAGAGAAACGGATAGGATGAAACCACTACCAACCAAAGGAGTGATGTGTATGCACCGGCCTCGAAGACATAGAAATAAGAGCTAGATTTCAACCCTGGGGCCAGAAGGTAGAGGAGCTTAGGCAAACAAAGCCCAAGAGGTGCATGCAAGGATCGAAAATCCCTTCGCATACCCAACTTGCACCAATTTCAATCCCCCAGACATCTCCAATGCATCAGTTGTCCTATGGCTCAAGTAGTTGAAGGCTAGGATTTGATCGAATGCAAACACCGTAGGGACAATACAAGCCACAACAACCATCGTCTATATGGTAATAATACCTACAATTCCACCTGGAGGAATCACCCCAATTCGCACGACCCAACCCCCCCGTTTATACCAAAAAGCAACTCGCTTATTTCTCACAATACAACAACCACCATCCCCTTCTCCAAAGAGAGCAAGCCATATCAATGAGTAAGGTGTGGTGGCAACTTTGTTGAGACAAAAAGGAATTAATAAGAACTGGCACAAAAGGATTGATACTCGTAGAGCATGCATTGAATAAGAGAATAGACGGGCTTCGAGAGCAATTCAACCGTAAAAATTGATAACCTACGTGATTCAATCACCAAGATTAACAAGCTGCTAGAGGTACAAGAGAAAGGGAGGTTTCCATCACAAATGGGCTCCAAATCCCAAAGGAATTCATGAGGTAGGGATCATCCAACAATTCAGAATGATGAGGTTGGCGCCATAATCACCCCGAGAAGCTGGGAAAAGCAGGTTGATCACCATGCCAAAACCTCGTCAAGAATCCCAGGCGGTGGAGAAGAATTGCACCCGAGCATATTCCCCTAGAGGATTCAATGAAATACCGCATACCACCTCCATTTCCACAAGCACTTAGAGGGAAGAAGAAGGCAACTTAACAAGCAGCATTCCTTGAGGTTTTGGGGCGCAAGTGAAGGTTAACATACCCATCGGACCTAATCAAACAAGTCCCCGCTTTATGCAAAATTTTGAAAGATCTTTGCACAATCAAAAGGATTAGCATTGAGAAGAAGCATTTCTCACCGAACATATCGCGCCATAAATTCAAAGCAAATACCCCGCCAAATACAAAGATCCCGGATTCCTGCCAATTTCAGTCAATATTGAAGGGAATTGCATAGAAAAGTCCTGCTGATGAGCCAAGCAGGAACCTAATGTCAGATTCAAGATATTACAAATGGTTTAGGTGAACTTAAACCTACTAACATCACACTCTCATCAGCCGATAGATCCGTGAAACCTTTCTAAGGGGATAGTTGAGGATGTGTCTAGTGAAGATAGACAAATTCCTACTACCCAAGAGATTTTGTGGTACTCGACACCTAACCAATTAAGCAGCTAACCCAATCATGTACCGTCAATCATCTTAGGAATATTCCATTGCCACCGCCAATGCACAATAAATTGCCGGAATGGAGTCATGCAACTAACTCGGGTAACATGACCAGCGGAGTTGAATATCTTTCATTTGAACAACAAACATGAGTTGCTAGAAATTGAAAATCAAATTTCTGACGAGGTTGTTTCAATTGATCGTGCGTGAAAACACAAGGACTGTGAAATGCAAGGCGATAATTACCTATGGAGATGAAGAAGAACTGGCTCCCGCAACAACACCAACCGCAAGCCACCTGATCAATTCCAAAGCCAACACCAAGGACCACATCAACAATTGGGCACCCAAAACCATGGAATTAGCCCATGCAACTGCATGGGTTGAGGAGATCATCCTCCTTGACCCTCCTTGAGTAATTTTGGTATATTGAATCGGTTGTGTTTCTCAAACCAAATTGCAGTTCAACAATTTTGTTTTTTTTTTATTTTAGTCAATTTCCATTTTTAGCTATTTTTAGTATGTTTCCTAATTTAGCAGCTTTCCATTTTTAGCAAGTTGGTAAGTATTTTATATTATCTTATATTAAATTATTCGATATATTCTATTTCCTAATTTTAATTTTAAATTTTTACTTTTAGTAATATATTAATTTTCATTTTAATCCTGAAAATTCGAATTGCAGGTGGTGTACTAGGTGTGAGCCAAATTCGCTAAAAATAGCAAAAATTGGCGGAATGACCCTTCGGCTGCCGTTACAAGCTTATATAAACAGGGGAGGGGCTACTGAATGCCACTTCACATTCTCCTCCCCAAATTCGCGGTTCGAGCTCCCGCTGCTCAGTCCCAGCCCGCCGCCGCCGACCATCCCGCCGCCGACCGCCCGAGCTCCATCACGGAGTTCGTGGTCCGGGCTAGATCGAGCCGCCAAATTTCTACACCCCAGCTTTGCCTGACTTGAGCTGCTAGTATAGCCATCCCCACACGCACGCATGTACCTCGACCGAGCCTTCGCCGAAGCTTCCACCACGATGGGCCAAGACGAGCCCCGATTATCCACTCCGCTCCCACCCGAGCCATTACCGCCGTGCCCCCGGTCTGGCCCCTCGTCGCGCTCGCCTCGCATCCGGGCCATTTCCGAGCCTGTTTGGTTGGGGGTTCGGGCCATTCCACTACAACTGAGCCCTCGTCTGGGCCTTTGTTTGCTTCGTGGTGGTTCAAGAGCATCCGCAGAGCCGGGTTCAAGACTACAAGGCAATAGCTTATATTTCTTTCGCTGAGTCGTTTCATTTTCGAGCATTTTACTCGACATCGATATGGCTCTACTTGGGCGGTCCTGTCGGCCGGTGAGATTCAAGACGCCCGAGAGAAATGTCTCACCAGTCCCACCCGTACCATCACCGGTCCTGCAGGCAGCCCGAGTGAGCCCTGTGGATTTAGACACTCGGGGACTTCTGATGAGACCCCCGGCCCCATCGCCCGTACCACTCTGAGGAGAGTTAGGAGGGCTCGACCTGCCGGCCCGCATCGCCCAGCGCGAGTCATCTTCCACCTCTCAGCCCCCACCATTTCCAAGCATCTGCAGCCTTACGTGAGGCGACCCATCACCACACTGCCGCCGCCGGTCGAGGATCGGGAGGCCACTATTTGTAGGGAACCCCATTCCGGGGAATGTGCGACTCCACAAAGAGAGTTTCATCAGGAGTCATTTTATGACATCTCCGCATTGAGAGCTGACCCCAGATATCGGGAGTCTTTGAGATTGATCGAGGAGTATTCACTCCTACCCTTCATGACTCGCGACGCTTATTACCCGAGTGGTACGGGCAGCTCTACCACTCTATGACATCCAGGAGACAGACTGGTCCACTCAGAGATCCGCCTCGCATAGATGACCGCCTGTACTCAGCCACCCGATATTTCCCACAAAGATTGGGATTGCGATACCGCCGCAATTCAGAGGGTTATAGGAGCTTGGGGCCCAATCTCGCCTCACAGGAGATGGTCCGAAAGACCGGCCGGTGAGAGGACATCATTGTCGGTCCAAGATTCCATAGAGGCGCTCGCTCGGTGATGCCGCCACTCGACCATCTTCACGTATTCGCTGTCTCTCCGGGCAAAGATTATGTGCGCAGGAGGGAGGCCATCCCTGGAGTGAATTTTAATGATCCGGGGATTTTGGTTCAAATTCCTCTGAAATGTGCGATGGTCTCCTTTTGCATTTCGAGATAAGGTCCATCGAAAAGAACCGGGACCGAGCCGGAGAGCATCCCACCACTCCGATGCCGAGACCTCCGCCATGTTCTCGAGCGCATGGGATTCCCGGGAGCCCAGCTAGAGATGAGAGCCAGATGCCTTCATGTAGTGTCGCAGGACCGGCTATGACTATGCCCGTCCCATTCCACATACGACCACGTGACCGTGAGGAGGTACCCCGGTCGTGAGGTCGCAGGACTACCATACGCATGGATATGCCCGTCCCTCGAGCCCGAGGTACGTAGGACTCCCATTCCGCATCGCTTCACCTCCATCTCCTCCATACTACATCGCAGTCAAGTAGCTAGATACCCAGGCCTTCCTATTCCAAGACATCATTCACCGAGTACATCCATGCCACCGAGGGAGATAAATGGGTGTGTGACGGATGCCATCCGCTCACTCTCTCGCAGCCTACACAGCCGCCCAGATCGAGGTTTGCCCAAGGCTATCTCTATACCGACTGGGATTATGACCCACCCGGGTCTTCCTCATGTTCCCGGTCACGAGAGGGATTTCCACCACCGATGCAGCCTTCATTGATGTTCCGGGCGCACCGCAATAGCCAGCTCACCACCACCTCACCACCACACAAGCAGTGAGGTGGTTAGGTTTCTTTTTGATTTTTGTTTATTTACTACTATCAACTCCTACTAATTTCGCTAGATTTATGTATTAGCCATAGTAGGCAAAGTGATAGTTTCAGGTTTAGCTAGATTCAAGTATTAGCCATTTCGCTATATCAAAAGCTATCATTTATATATATACAAATTTTTTGTACATATCATGTTTTGTGCCTCCACTAGGTTTAAAATGTGTTTTTCTTTCAATTGAACAATTGAATTGCTACACTGACAATTGAATCGCTTTCATGCTGAGAAATTGAATCACTATTTGTCACTTATATGCTAGGACAAATTCCATGCTTGAGACAATTTTTGGTCACCGGGTTCCCCGCATGCTCAACTTTGAAATTTCCCTTATGCTAATTCACACACCGTGACTCCGTGATTATTCCAATAGGGTTGTGAAATTGTGTGCCTCTTTCGCTTCAGCCGGCCTTAGGGTATGTCAGCAACCTAGGATAGGTTTGTGTTACCTAGCATTTGAAGACCAATGTTGTCTTCCAAAAAGAAAAGAAAGGAAAAAGCGTAAAGAAAAGAAAAAGAAAAAAGAAAAAGAAAAAAAAAAAAGAAAGAAAATAAAGTCGTGGAAATTCGCTTGAAACCCTTCAGCACTCCAGCCCGAGGGGTGTATGGCGAAAGCCTTTGAAACCCGACATGCCCTAAGCCTTAATCAGCCGGGAGTCATCGATTTTGTGTCTGCTATGCATGGGTGGATAGGTGAAGTTTAATGGACTTGTGGGTGCTTAATTTTCAAGTCATTCGAGTCCCGGTGAAGCTTCCTTTAGAGCAGCGGTCATTGATCCTTTTGGCTTGATGCCCTAAACCTTAATTGGTTGGGAGTCATCGGTGGACCCCCGTTACACGGACTTTGGTGAAGTCGGATTTTAAGCATTACACCCTACGATGTAGATGAATAAAGAAAGAAAAGTGTAGCTAGCCCTATCTAGGTTGTTCAACAACTTAAGGCCATATCGGTCTTTAGGTTGGGGGAAGTGGCAATTTTGCGGAGTTTATTGGCTTAATCAGTTTCTAAAGAACCATTAGACTTAGGTGGAAATTCAAGTTGAGAATTATGGATCCAATAATGATACTCGGAATTTGTTCTTGTATGGTTTTGATTCTTTCATATCGGTTTACACAACTTTGATTTCAATTTCTCAAGTTAAGGTAATGTTTATGTATATAAGCCTTTTTGATCATAACCTTTTTACAAATCACCACAGCCATCTCCTTTCTTTATTTTGCATTGCTGGAACTATGACGTTTTGGATTGGGGTGCTGATTTAATGCCCAAAAGTGCAATTTTGAACCCTATATTAGATAGGTTTTGAGTGCTTTTTTGCACATTAATCATGTCATATATACCAATTGAGATGTTCCTAGTCTTCTTAGTAGTACTTATACCCATTTGAGTATTTTTAGTTTGTTTTTGCGAGGCTTTGCGCACTTTGGAGTTCAATGTCGAGGATGAATGATGAATCCTTGAAGTTTGAACTCAAGTCTCAACCATCAATCAGCCCAAAGTCAAAGAAAACCAAGGCAAGATGAAAATGTGATGCGGTTGAAGACGGGAGAGCAATGCAGTGAAGGATCAACAAAGCTGCATTTTAAGCTAAGCTTGGAAAATTTTAGTGGATTCGCGAATTCGCAACCTTAGCGAATTCGCAACCTTAGCGAAAACACCAAATTCGCTAGACCACTTCGGTTTAAGCTAGGCATCATTTTTAGCGAAAAAACCGGTTCGCTACTCACAACATTTTAAGCTGGCAAGCGGGGAATTTAGCTAAGTAGCGAAATTATAAATATAAGCGAAATTTCCATTTAACTAAGGCTGTTGATTTATTTAGTTGGCGAGAAATTCCTCAAACCCTAAAGCGAAATTGTCACCTCGTCATGTTTTTGTAATTAATGCAAACCGCCTCCAAACTTGGTGTATTACTTAATTGTCCAATAACTTAGCCAGGTTGATAGGTTTTTTGGTATTTTCATACCTTGAGGAGGCCTATATAAGCCCCTCTTGTTTTGTAATAGATATACAATTTTTAAAGGAGAAGAATTGGTGAACAATTTGGGAGAAGATATTTTTGTAAGTTTTTATTTTTGTAAATAAAGTCTTTTATTTTAGGTTTTGCTTTTATTTCTTTTCTCTCTTCTCTCTCTTCTTTCTCTCCTTTCTCGGCTGCCCAGACACCCCTCTTGAGGATGACTCGAGATCTTGGAAGGCACAAGCCTCCTTCTTTGAAGAGGAAGGAAGCTAGCTGGTGGTGGGGCATATGCATGTTGTCCTCTTGTATTAAAAAAGCTACGGGTAGTGTATTTATGGCTCTTATTCTCAAAACTTAGTTGCATAACATGGGATGTTATTGGTTGTGTCTCTCCATGCTTTGGGGTACATTGTTCTTTAGATGGTTTCTGAGCCTACGGAGATAATATTTACATGTTAGGGTTCTTCAGAATTAGGGTTAAATAGCATTTCTTGTTATTATTTTGGCCATCTCTCATGCTTTAGGATGTGCTCGGGTGAGAGATGCATTGTTGTTCTTTAGATGGTCTTCTGAGCCTACGAAATGATAATTTAATGTTAGGGTTTTTAAAAGCCCAAAGGGGCCATAGCGCATGCTACATTTTGACTCAAATAGGAGATGTTTCATGGGTGAGGTTTGCTGGTTAAATATAGATCCGGTTATGCCATGGACTATATGTTGCATGTCATAGCAGGGGATAAAACCCGAGGACACTTACATTTCACTTTAACACCAAGTTAGTGACCTAATTCTTCAAGTTCGCTTTTCACCGCTTTAACTTTCCGGTTTTGCAATTTTCAGTTTCAAACCATTCCCAGCATTTTGAAACCCAAAATCCAAGAGTCCAAATAGAAAGCCTTACCTTCATGCAGCGTGCAAACCATTTTTAGGATGAAAACCCATCCCGTGTTAGGCCACTGAACCACTATACTGCAGTAGCTTGACTACGGCAGTAGTAGGAACTTAGGTGTATATAAATTTTGTTGATTTTAGCTCAGCCTACTGTGGCACGAATCAAAGATATTCAAAATTTTATCCCCATTCGTAGAAAAGAAGATGAAGGTGGAAATGACAACTTAGATGAATTCATAGAAAGTGATAATTCTAATCGGAGTTATGCAAGTACATAAGGCTCTGATGATGACCATGCTATAAGGAGAAAAAGCAAAATTTACGTTTTTGATCCATAGGCAAAAAAATTGCAATTTGTTTAGGCATGACATTTCGAGAGACAATTGAGTTTAAAGAAATTGTAACAAGGTAACCAATACAAGAACAAAGAGTTGTCGAATTCGTAAGAAATACAAATGGGAAGACTCAAGTTCATTATGGAAGGAAGAATTGTCCATGGATAATTTATGAATCAAGAGACAATTTTATAAAGCATTTTCAAGTAAAGACATTTGTGGATGAGCATAACTACCTAGTTACTTGCAAAAATAAAATGGTGACAAATGAATGGTTGGTTACTAACTATTTGCACTAGTATAAGTGCACTAATATAATGAAGTTAATGGATTTAAAGAGTTTAATAAAGATTGTTTTGAAAGATGACATGACTTTAACACAAATTAGAATATTAAAGTTATTAGTTGTTGAGAAATTGTAAAGAGATTTAGAAGAAGAATATGGAAGACTTTGGGACTACTTAGATGAAATTGAAATGTACTATCTAAGGATTACAACACAATTGAAAGTTAATAGGACAAATCCAGAATTATTGCCTATATTTGAAAGATTATACATCACTTTTAATTGTTTGAAAAAAGGCTTCAAAGAGGATGTAGAAAAATTATTGAATTGGATGATTGTTAATTTCTTAAAAAGAACAAATAAAGATGAAATACATGTTGCTGTTGGAAGGGATGGGAACAACGAAATGTTCCTAGTAGCATTGTAAGTTGCCAATTGTTAGAACAAAGTAAAATGGATTTTATTCATTCAATTGCTAGCAAAGGATTTGGACTTGAAGATTGGTTCTGGATGGACAAGTGATTAGTGTCCAAAAAGTGCTATTTTGAACCCTATTTATTGTAGGTTTTGAGCACTTTTTGTGTACTATCAGCCAAGATGCTTTGATTGCACATTAAGGTCCTTTCTTTATTCGCGATCATATTTGTGGCTAATTTTGTAGTTTTTTCAACATAATCAGGCCAAAATTATTGAGTCAATTCAAACACGAAGAATCCGAGTTGAACTCATCGTTGCAGATTAGATCCCAGAAGGAAAGAAGAGCAAAATGTGAAGAAAAATGGAGCCTGCGGGGAATGCTTTTTCCCACGCCCTTTGTTCCTGCATAATGTAGCGTTCATCTGCCTTGTTCCTTCTTGCTGCCGTTCTTGCTTTTTGACGTTGTGCCCTGTTTGTTTCAATTTTTGTTTCTTCCCATTTTATCCCTTGTAATAGCTTTTGGTTTTAGTTTTTTTTGTAATTTCCCTTGCTCTGAGCAGGATATAAGCTAGAGTCAAGGTCTGTAAATGGATCAATCAATCAATAAAGTTTTGTGAGGGAGCTTTCGGCGCTCCGTCTTTTTTCTCTGTCATCATTTTCTTCCTTTTTCTCCCTTTCTCGGCTGAAGCGCTCCTCTGGGGATGAATGACTGGAGGATGGTTGAGCTAGACCACTGCTCCCTTGAAGAGGAGGGCTGCTGCCTAGGGTTTGGAGGTGACTCATGGTTCTCTGTTTTTAACACACGCATTTATGGGTATTTATGTTCTGTTTCTCTAAATTTAGGTTTAAATCTCTTAAATGTACCTTGATTAACCTGTATTTGACAAGCTTTTTGGGCTCAGTAGATGCTTATTGCTAGATTCCGCGAGGATTAGGTTAGTTGTCTCCACAGTAGTTCTTGTAGGGTGGATTTATGAGGTAGCCTCAGCTGTAGGGAGCATTTATGCTCTGTAAAAGTTGTTTTTCAAAAGGGAAAATTTTAGGGTTTAGGTTTAGAGCCAAATGAAGATCCGTTTAGGAAATGACTATATGTCATCCTCCCAATGCGAAATAGACAGAGGACCTCTCAGTTGCACTTAGGACCCTGAGCCGGTAGTGATGCTTCAAGGAGTTCTTTTTCTTATTTTCTGGCTTCATTTTAATTTCAATGCACCATCGACCTCCTTGTTTTTACCAAAATCCATTGTTTTATCACCGCCTTAAAATCCAAACCAAATTCACAATTTTGGACTTCCACTTTGCCAAAATCGTTTATCTGAAAACCCATCCCTGTGTTGACCTAGAGCCACTATCTTTGTGAGTAGCTACGCTCTGTGATGATTTAAGATATAAATTTTGATTAAGGCACCCTACTTTGTGGCACGAATCCAACGAACCTGAAACTTGTCATACAAAACAATAATTATTAATATAGAATTTAAATCATTCTAATTTGTTCCAAATGAGTAATAGTTATTAGTTACTTTCATTAACTATATAATATATAAATTAAAGATGTTTTTATACTTTTGACTTTATTAATATTAATGTATTATTGATGTGATTGTGTTACTTCATTTAACTTGATGTCTTATTTATTTATTTATTTTATGTTCCTTTGACTTTATTGTAATGCAATTTATAACTTAATAAATATTATGCTTTTAGTAACATAGGTTAAGAAATGAAGACCTACACCATAGTGTTATGTTATGTTATATGAATGGTAAAATTATCACTTGCTCAAATGGTAATTGTGAAACCTCGAGAAAATCTAATTTTTTAAGAAAAGGCGAATGTTAAATTCCGATTCAAATCGAGTACACCGAATCTCGGGTGATAAAGCGAACCGCCGTTGGGAGAATCGTCTTCGCGAATTTAGCTACCATCGCCGAGATTTGTCGGTGAAGACGGTCGAATTTCCGTTTTCGAGGCACGTAGAGAGTCGCGGGACACTTGGCACTTTATGAGTGGCTCAAGGGTGTCACGTGTCTGAGCGAGAGATAAAGTTAAACATGAGCTCAAGTGGGGGCCCATGGTGACAAATAGCACTTTGTGGGTGGATGGAAATCTCAAAGTGGTTGGATAAGTGGATAGGGTGTAATCGAAGGACGATGAAATTACCTTGCTTGAGTGAAGACACCAAGTTGACCACTATCTTCTCCCAAACTAGTTTGGGAGGGAAAGAAAGAGAGAGAAAGAGCAAACCATGAGGGAGAGATTTTAGAGAGAGTGTCTACCTTCTCTCTAGAATTCCGTGATCGGACTAGTCGGGTTTAGGTGAAGCCCAGCTCCCAAAGATTGCTCCCAGGCAGAGCACACGTGGGTCTGGGTTTCAGGGAGTTTGAAAAACTCTGGAAGGTAGGAGTTTTCCTCCTACTTGTTTTACTCTTTGGCTAAGGGCCATGTTAACGGATGGAGATTTGTTGAGAGGCCTAGATAAGTAGTGGTTGATTCCATAGATTTGGACGAGAGTTAAAGAAATCCTGAGTGGTTTTGGGCAGTCCACGAGGCCCATTGTGTGGCTTGTGTGATGTTTGTTATTTCCATGAGTGAATAACATTGCTGAATTTGTGATTTTGTGGGTAGTTCCAAGATGGCGCGAGGATTGTATGTTGGCCCTTGAATAATCTTATGTTATTGCTATGACGCCCCCGACTCGCTTTGCTGGTGTAAACCGGTGTATTTATTTGTTTATTTTATAAACTTATAACCTTTAAGGTTTGTTCATTCATATAATGTTAAACATTTAACTTTGTACTATATTACAGTAGCGTGGATTACAAAATATATACAAACTCCATATATGGAAGTGTGGCGACCCCCGAGCTTGGCAGGCAGATTCTTAGTGAGGCAAACCAGGACCAGTAAACCATTAACCAAATTCGTTTTATCAAATATATTTCATGCGATTTTTTCTAAATCTTTTGAATCTTTTGAATGATCATGCAGATACAATACATATATTTATTTCATATACATCCATTCTGATTCATTGATCATTCCTAATATACACTTTCTTATGCAATAAATCATTAAATCACAAATCATGCATTTCATAAATTTCTTATCATTTCATTTGAAATCATGCATTTCGATTCAATATGTCAAAATCTCAAAGTCATTTTGATTTTGCCATGCTTTCATTGGCTCCTATGTTTTTCGGTATATAGGATATCGGAATCAGGCACCGATCTTTCTTGAGTGTTGGTATAAAAACATTTGTTTTATAACACGGTCTGTGATCCATTGAAATTTCTTGTGGTTATTAAAAATCAATTCGTGAACACTACGTCTTAGTTCGAGCTCTGGATCGGGTGACACATCGATACATTCATTTTGATGCTAAAATTTGACCTGATGGTATACCAATCTATATTATGCAGTTAACGGTTAATTATTCTATTAAGGGCTTTCCGTCACTCATAGCACAAAATACGGTATAGTATATGTTTGTACACCAAACCATTCATGTTCGATAATCATGAAATTTTCATATCGCGAATCAAGCTGTCTCAGTAATCAAAACAAACCGACCAACGCTTTTCTAAAACATTTAGAACAAACATTTCAAGTGCGAAACAAGAATAAGAGTAGATAGAACAAACATATCATTTTCATTTATAGTTCAAATAATGCATACATGCAAATATTTGACAAACTTTCACAACTAATCAGTTCAAATCAATATGTAGCTTTCATAAATAAACATTTCACAAACAATGCTTGAAATGAGGTTAGAGATATGGAGAACAAACCAATACTTGAAATAGGAAAAAGAGACTTAGAACAAACCAAAAAGATTGTCGTCCCTTTAATTCTGTCCTCGGAATCGACCTGACTCGGGTTTCCTCCTCGTTAACCCCTAATCCATCACACATATTTCACAATCAAAGAATAACCAAAGAAAAATCATTTGTGCATTCTAGGATTTTTGGTTAGGGTTGATATCTACCCAATACACCTCACTTGCCAAATTTTATGGGGACAATTGAGCCATATTTTGATCATACATCCTTCACAAAAATTATAGATCTATGAGTCTTTTTTAGTAGGAATTTGAATCATCTCATTTGGATCACCCAAACACAAGTTATGGCATCTTTATTCCAAACTGGTCGGTATGCCCAGCTCACTCAGTTACCTACTGTTTTTCTCAATTTCATGGGTCTTAACTCCATAAATTGATAATGGTCCCTTCTACTCATTTGGATCTATGGTTCTAAGGTTTCTTCTCCAATTGGAATCATCCAATTTGGATCAATAGAACTCAAGTTATTGCATTTTACATCCATACTACTCCAATTTGCAAAGCAAATCAGATTATTCTTACACATAGC
This sequence comes from Tetrastigma voinierianum, assembly GCA_016808115.1. Classification (NCBI taxonomy): domain Eukaryota; kingdom Viridiplantae; phylum Streptophyta; class Magnoliopsida; order Vitales; family Vitaceae; genus Tetrastigma; species Tetrastigma voinierianum. The sequence continues at coordinate 341,536 of JAEQBH010005217.1, forward strand.
TCAACTTTGAAAATTTCTGGGCACTTTGGGGTAACAATTTGCTTACACTTCCTTCAAGTAAATTATTCCCCTAGAAGTATATTTTACCCAGAATTTTGAATCACTCAATTTGGATGAGTGAAACTCAACCTATAGCTGGCTACTATAACAATATCCAAAAACGAGGCATAACCGGTGCAGCAGGCTCCACCTTTAAGCCCGTATTTGGGAGCCTTAGAGCTACAATTTGCTCCTGGTCCATTTTATACATTTGTAGCCCTATCTCTTATGGTTATTTACAAATTGGAATCACTTCATTTGGATGATTATAACTTAATCTACAGCCAAGAACGGGTGTTTTTTTATAAAATTTTTGACAGCATTTTCTTTGAAAACTCAACATTTTCCCTTTTTACAAACACTACACAAAACCAATCCAAACCAACCCCAACCAACAATACAAAACAACCTCAACACAATCCCAAAACTCATTTACAATAAACAAAACTCTTTTTTATCCACATTTGGGGTTTTCCTAACTCGAGCACAGAACAAAGGGTTTGGGTTTATTCTTACCTCAAATCTTGGAGATCCTATGCTTTAGCTCCCTTCTTCCTCTTTGATCACTTGGAGACCAAAAAAGGGATGATCTCCCCAAATCTGGACAGTATTCCCTCAACCCCTAGCTCTTCTCTTCTCACTCCCCCCTCTCAAGCGTGATTGCTTTCAGGAATGAGCTCCCAAAGACCACTTTTGGTCTTTTAAACTCATTTAAGTGTAAGGCCATGTTTGGCCTTCCACCCTATTCTCATTTTCTCATATTTTTTTTTGTCTTAAGTCACTTAATCTTCATAAGGCCTTGTTTGGCCACAAACAAAATGCATTCTTTTGACTTAAGTTTCTCCCTAATTTCTTTATAGCTTCATTATTTCATTTATTTGCACTTGACTCTCATATTTACACTTAGACATGTAAACTTATTTACAATTGACCCTTAGGTCCTCTTTTTTACAAATTCAAATTTTCCTTTTTCACTTGGAGTTAATTTTAGGTTTGTATATTTTTTTGTTCTTAGGATTTAAGTGCGGAAAAATTTCATTTGCTTTATTTTATACCTGAACGTATTCTGGCGTAAAGGGCATTTTTAGGGCGTTACAACTCTCCCCCACTTAAGAGAATTTCATCCTCGAAATTTTACCTTAGTCAAACAGTTGCGGATACTGCTGCCGCATCGTTTCTTCACTTTCCCAAGTGGCTTCTTTGGTCTTGTGATTTCTCCACAGCACTTTGACTAGCGGAATCTTCTTGTTCCGCAATTCTTTCACTTCTCGAGCCAAGATCTCTACTGGCTCTTCTTTATATGTCACATCCGGTTTTAACTCAATTGTCTCAGAAGTAGAGAGACTACATGTGATGGTCGGTCGGTACCTCAGAGTAGCATGGACACATGAAATACACTATGTCTTTTTCCAATTCCGGAGGTAATGCTAATCGTATGCCACTTGGGCCCGCACTGGATTACTTCATAAGGCCAATAAACTGAGGCTCAACTTGCCCTTTTCCCAAAATCTATCCCACCTTCTTCAAAGACGTACTTTCAAACACTTTTCGCGATCTCATAACGAATATATTTTCTTTTCATGTCGGCATATGATTTTTGTCTATCATTGGCCACTTTCAATCTCTCTCTAATCGATTTCACCTTTTCTTTAGTCTCTTGTATCAAGTCGGAGCCAATTACTTTCTTTTAAACCAATTGAGTCCCGACCTGATGGTGTTCTACATTTTCTCCCATATAAAGCCTCGTAGGCGCCATTCCAATACTCGATTGAAGCTGTTGTACGAATTCAGCTAAAGGAATGTGTCTATCTGACTACCCTCACTTGTCGATCCCACCTGACTCCTTAGCATATCTTCGAATTTGGATCACTCTACGATTGTCCATCAGTTTCTTGGTGGAGCCTTGTTTATCTTGGTCGGTCGGTGCCTAAGGCTTCTTGCGATTTTCCCCAAAATCTCGAAGTAAACCTTGGATCTCGGTCTGAAATAATGGATATAGGAATCCACGTATAGCAAGACTATTTCCTTGATATACGGCCTACGCTAGCTTGTCAAGTGAATAGTCGGTTTTCAGTAGGAAGTGAGGCGACTTGGTCAATCGGTCGCTCTGACCCAAAGCGAGTCATGCTTTCTCCACACATCAATAGTAGCTTGACTTCCTAAAATCCATAGTAGTCGGTCTCATTTCCACTTTACGGTATTACGATAGGCTGCAATAATCTAAAAGGAACTTGAGGCTGCCTTTACTCTTTGGCAAACCAAACACTTGGTTACAAACTGCGTGTCTCTTTTTCATTCGGGACCACTAGAATGACATTTTCCAAATCTTGATACATCTTTGTGCTAAGGGATGGATGAAAAAAGATCCCTTATGTGTCTCTTCCAAGTAAGCTTTCCTCAAATCATTATCGCGAATTTTACAAACGCAGTCTTTATATCTAAAACCCCATCTTCATTCTTTGTGCTTCGATTTCTTTGCCATTTCAATCGACTTACTATAATAGCAATTTCCTCATCTTTCTTTTGTGTCTCTTACTTTTCGATTCAACAAACTCGGTCTAGCTCTCAGATTACTGTCACTCACGTACCATCGTGCGCATCGGCGACAAATGAGCATTCAGCACCGAAAGCGTTTGCATTGTCTTTCTACTCAAAGTGTCGGCCACTACATTGGCCTTTCCCGGGTGATAGTCAATCACGCAATCATAGTCTTTTATCAACTCCATCCATCTACGTTGTCTCAAGTTAAGCTCTCGTTGTGAGGGCAAATACTTAAGACTCTTATGATCGGTGTAGATCAAACATTTTTCTCCATACAAATAATGTCTCCAAAATTTCAACACAAATACAATTGCGGCTAATTCCAAATCATGCGTGGGGTAGTTCTTTTCATGCGGGTTCAACTGTCTTGAAGCATAGGCTACCACTTTACCCTCTTGCATTAGGACATCCAAGTGGAATTTAGTGAAGCGTCACTAAAGATCACATATTTGCTTACCAGCGAGCCATTCGGTCACGATTGTAATTGATGCCGGCTGATGGCGCGGTACGCGTCGATGTAAACTTAATCTCCCTCTATGGAGGCAATCCTGGAAACTCTTCCGAAAACACGTCCGGAAAGTCTCTAACGGTAGGGATATCAGATACACTAGGCCTTGCCTTAATCGTATCAATCGTAAAGCGAGTGGGCTTCACATCCTTTTCGCACAATTTTTCATGCAGTGGCTGCGGATATCACATTAGAGGTGGTCGACCTCCTCCCGATAAAAATAACTTCATTGTCATTCGGTGTCCTTAAGGTCACTCTTTTCATTCTACAATCCACTACCACTTGGTGTCGGGAAAACCAATCCATCCCCAAAATCACATCAAACTCCTTAAAGGATGATTCAATCAAATCCCAGCTCGCTGCTCTCGTATTATTCGGGATGGGGCAATCTCTATACACTCTATTCACAATAACACTATGCCCGAGCGGGTTTGTCACCAAGATGTCATTCTCGGTTCCACTCCTCGGTAAATTTTTCACACTAGGTATGTCATTACAAATATATGAGTGGTTTGACCCGGGGTCAATCAATGCATATACAATAGTATCAAAGATTTGGAAATTACCAACTATCACATAAGACATCAGGTATCTTCCATTGCTTTCATTGCATGAGCTTTACACTTTTGCATTTGAACTTACGACCATCTTGCCCTACCAAAGATGCGTGTCCCTTGTCACCGGAACACTTCGGTGGTGCGAAGCCTCTTGTATAGCTACGTACCACTTGGCTTTGTACCCCCTAGTTTGGGAGTGCTTTACGTAAATGACGACTCTTAGATAATCTCTCGCTCTATGCTCTTTGGATCCACAAATCAAACAAGCACCTGTAAATCTCCAACATTCTCCTTTATGATTTTTCCCATAATGGGAGCAATGAGGAGCAATCCAGATCTAAACACACCTCTGGTGCACTCATATTGACGTTGTCGGTAGAGTAGTATTCCTACCGGTAGCCTGAGCTGTAGGCTGACTAGAACCCTGTGGTCCCTTGAATCTCTTCCTTTGTTGTTGTTGTGAACTGGATTGACCGGGATTTTTCTTTCCCTGTCTTTTATCTTTTCTCTCTTTTTCCTCTTTCTTTACTCTTTCCACATTCAATGCACATGTCACAATTTTGGAAAAATCATCATGGAAAAATCCTGTGACATGGGCCCGAATAAGGTCATTAAGGCCGTCTTCAAACCTACGACACTTTTCTTCCTCACTCACAAGTATCTCAGGAGCATACTTGCTCAACCGTGTGAATTCTCTTTGATATTTTGTGACACTCATCTGTCTTTGTCTCAGATTATGAAACTCTCTTCTCATGTTAGCTAAATAGATGCGACCCACATAATGCTTCTTGAATTCATCCAAGAAGAACTTCCATGTAATACTCTTTGGTGGTGCGGTCCACAGTCCACGAAACCCACCCTTTGAAAAACCTCATCCTATAGTAAGTGGTCGCACATTCGAACTCTCATCCAGGTGCCCGCAATGCATTTGCACTAGCATTAGCTCGGTCCTTTCGGGCCAATTCTATGGGCTCATCCTCTTTCCGTCTCGGAAAATCTCAGGTCGGTACCTTGCCATCCTCTTAATGGGCGTCGTTTGAGGGCAACCGCGGTAGGTTGTCTTGCGCTCTTTGTAACGCTTGGTAACTGCGAAGGATATCAATAGCACCTCCTGCAGTAGGTTTCGGTTCATTCATTGGTGGAGCATGGGACGCTTGTCCCACCTTCCACTAGCGGTGTCTTGTGATTCCCTTGTTATCTCAACCTAAAAGAATTTGTATCCATGTTTCACCTATTAAGACAGCAGATGCGCCAGTCCGTCATCCTTTATATATAGTGATGCATGTCTGAGCAATTTAAAATCATTCACAAAAAAAAATTTCAAAATCATTTTGTAGAACCACCTAAACTTAGGCTCTGATACCACTACAATGTGGCGACCCTGACGACCCGACAGTTGTGAGGTCCAAACGAAACAGGGGCCTTGGCGAAGCCATTAACGAATCAGTTTATCAAATACATTTCATTCTCAAATCTTTGCGGGCGATTTCAATTGGCAAGGCCATAAACATTTACATTTGCTTTCAAATGCATTTACAATGAGGCATTCTATGCCTTTTCAAATGGAGTTACAAAATAGATATTCGAGTTCAAGATGTTTTTTACAAAATATCAAGTTAAAAAGAAACATATGACATGAATGTACGTCGAGACATACTCATAATTCCTTCTTTATGACTCGCTCCTCGATCTTGGATTTGCTTTCGATCGCTACTATATCCTCGGTACTGCGCATTGGTAAAACAATACGCTAAGCATTTCATGCTTGTGGTTCCTCTGATTCTCCATTTCGATTTAAGTCAAATCATCTTGATTTTTTCTAAACAATGCTTTTGAATCTTTTTGAATGATCCATGCAAATACAATACATATATTTATTTCATATACATCCATTTACGGTTCATTGATCATTCCAAATATGCACTTTCTTATGCAATAAATCATTCAAATCACAAATCATGCATTTCATAACTTTCTTATCATTTCAATTTGAAATCATGCATTTCAATTCCAATATGTCAAAAATCTCAAGAAGTCATTTCAAAGTTCTGCCCATGCTTGAATTTAACCTATGTTTTCGGTATATAGGATATCGGAATCACCGACACGGTTCCGCTGGGTTGCAGGTCGGTATAAAAACATTTGTTTTATAACACGATCTTGTCTATTTGAAATTCAGCGGCGAGTTAATAAAATCAGAATTGTGAACACTCACGGAATCTTGTCACTTAGGCTACGGATCGGGTGACCTATCAATACATTGATTTGATCACGCAAATTTGACCCCTATTGGTATACCGATCTATCCTTTATGCGAATTAACGGTTAATTATTCTATTAAGGGCTTTCAAATCACTCATAGAAAAATATGGTATAGTATGTATGTTTATACAAACCATTCATGTTCAATAATCATGAAATTTTCATATGCAAATCAATTGTCTCAAATCAATCAAAACAAACCGATATGCTTTTCTAAAATATTTTAAAAACAAACATTTCAAATCTTGAAACAAGAATAAGCGTAGATAGAACAAACATATCGTTTTCATTTATAGTTCAAATAATGCATACATGCAAATATTTGATAAGCTTTCACAATAATCAGTTCAAATCAATATGTAGCTTTCATAAATAAGCATTTCACAAACAATGCTTGAAATGAGGTTAGAGATATGGAGAACAAACCAATACTTGAAATAGGAAAAAGAGACTTAGAACAAACCAAAAAGATTGTCGTCCTTTAATTCTTGTCCTCGGAATCTCGACCTCAACTCGGGCTTTCCTCCTCGTTAACCCCTAATCCATCACACATTTCACAATCAAAAAGAATAGCAAAGAAAAATCATTTGTGCATTCTAGGATTTTTGGTTAGGGTTGATATCTACCAATGCACCTCACTTGCCAAATTTTAAAGGACAATTGAGCCATATTTGATCATACATCCTTCACAAAAATTATAGATCTATGAGTCTTTTTTAGTAGAATTTGAGATCATCTCATTGGATCACACAAACACAAGTTATATCTTTAATAAGCGAGGTCGGTATACTTGACTCCACTCGGTTACCTACTATTTTTCTCAATTTCAGGGGTCTTAACTCTATAAATTGATAATGGTCCCTTCTACTCATTTGGATCTATGGTTCTAAGGTTTCTTCTCTAATTGGAATCATCCAATTTGGATCAATAGAACTCAAGTTATTGCATTTTACATCCATCTTACTCGATTTGCAAACGAATCATAATGTTCTTACACATAACTCAACTTTGAAAAATTTCTGGGCACTTTGGGGTAACAATTTGCTTACACTTCCTTCATATAAATTATTCTCCTAGAATTCTATTTTATCCAGAATTTTGAATCACTCAATTTGGATGAGTGAAACTCAACTTATGGAAAGCAATTTATATGATATCCAAAACAGAGCATAACCAGTGAGCTACACGAGCTCACCTTTAAGCCCGTATTTGGGAGCCTTAGAGCTACAATTTGCTCCTGGTCCATTTTATACATTTTTAGCCCTATCTCTTATGGTTATTTTCTAATTGGAATCACTTAATTTGGATGATTATAACTTAATCTATAGCCAAAACAAGAACATGAGTTTTTTTACAAAATTTTTGACAGCATTTTCTTTGAAAACTCAACATTTTCCCTTTTTACAAACACTACACAAAACCAATCCCAACCAACAATACAAAACAACCTCAACACAATCCCAAAACTCATTTACAACCAAAACAAAACTCTTTTTATCCACATTTAGGGTTTTCCCTAACTCAAACACAAGAACAAAGGGTTTGGGTTTATTTCTTCTCGAATCTCTTGAGACCACAATACTTCAGCTCCTTCTTCCTCTTTGATCACTTGGAGACCAAAAATGGTGATGATTTCCCACCAAAATCTTGATATTCCTCAACCCTAGCTCTTCTCTTCTCACTCCCCCTCTCAAAAACGTGATTGCTCAAGAATGAGCCCCAAAGACCACTTTTGGTCTTTTAAACTCATTTAAGTGTAAGGCCATGTTTGGCCATCCACCCTATTCTCATTTTCTCATTTTTTTTTGTCTTAAGTCACTTAATCTTCACCAAGGCCTTGTTTGGCCACCAGCAAAATGCACATTCTTGCACCCTGACTTAAGTTTCTCCCTAGTGCTTTATAGACCATATTTCATTTTATTTGCACTTGACTCTCATATTTACACTTAGGCAGTATAAGCTTATTTCTGATTGACCCTTAGGTCCTCTTTTTTACAAATTCCAAATTTTCCATTTTTCACTTGGGTTAATTTCGGGTTGTATATATATTTTTTGTTCTTAGGATTTAAATTCTGAAAAATTTCATTTACTTTATTTTATACCCTGAACATGTTACGGCTAATCGGGGCGTTTTAAGGGCGTTACAGGAAATGTTCAACATTTACAATATTTACATTGTTTACGAAAACAAAACATATACAAAAGTAGACCAAAGGTCTTTAGTGGGCACCTAGTAGTGTGTTAGCCTTGGTTGCTGATGTGGAGTGTCCGGACTTCTCATTTATGCTTCTCATGTACCTACACGGATGAAACACCTGTGTTAAGCTTATAGCTTAGTGGGGATTAATACATATGGATGACCTCTAATATGGGTCATCACACTTCTATACACATGCATACACATCTAACATATCATATTATTTAAACATGCTTATACATGTTCATATTTACTTATCATACCATGTTTCATTTCTTATCATTTACTTTGCTTCATGTTCTTGTCACGATATACTTGTCATCGCATAGTGGTGCTATGCTTCTCTTATCATATCATATCATTTCATATGTCATATTCAAGTTATTTGTTTTAAGTTTCATGCCAGCATAAACCTTAGAAGTGGATAAAGGAAACTATAAGGGCCCGAAGACATTGTAGTTACTGTACGAAACATTGGTTTATAATGGCCTGAAGGTGTTGTTATCATTGTACGAGACAATGACCATCTATAAGGGCAGAAAGCGTAATGACACAAACGGAGCCAAGCCCGATCATATTCTCCGGACTTGTTTTTCCCTAATAGGCATGCCCATCTATCACTTTACCAGGTTCTAAGTAGACAATCTATGTGTATTTTATGTTAAGTCACGTATACGTATTAAATAATTATTGTCCATTCGGTGATCATATCTGATATTCTAATCATTGTCGTATCTTTGCATTTTTCATATCTCATTATATGTATGAATAACTATGGTTACCTTGTATGCTTATGAGCTATTTATTATCATTATAATTTCATCAATATATATATGGATGGATTCTAGACTCAAAGGGGTTTCCATAGAGTCCAAGAACATTAGAAACAGAGTTCGAACAAAGAAATTATGACCATCCGAAGTTGGAGGCTTCCGCGACGGTATTTCTGGCGAACCGGTAAGAAAGCCTACTATTTTCGTGATTTATGGAACTAATATCAGTTACAATATTATCAAGCTATATATGGATGGATTTTAGACTTAAAGGGCTTTCCATAGAGTCCAAGAACATCCGAAACGGAGTTCAGACGAAGACATTATGACCATCCGAAGTTGGAGGCTTCTCATGAACAGTGACTACGAGTAGAACCAGCAAGGCCTGATGTTTTCATGATTTCTGGACCTAATATGAGTTCCAATATTATCAAGCTATATATGGATGGATTCTAGACTCAAGGTCTTTGCAAGTCTAAAGAACATCGAAGCGGGAGTTGGACGAAGAAATTATGACCATTCGAAGTTGGAGGCTTCCCATGAACAGTGACTACGAGCAGAACTAGTAGGGCCTACTGATTTCGTGATTTCTGGACCTAATATGAGTTCCAATATTATCAAGCTATATATGGATGGATTCTAAACTCAAAGGGCTTTCCATAGAGTCAAAGAACATCTGAAACAGAGTTCAGACGAAGAAATTATGATCATCTGAAGTTAGAAATATTTTGACAACATCTCTTCTAAAACCTCAATATTTCCTTAATATAAATATTCCTCAATTGAGGATTATAATCAACTAACCCAAGTCCAAAACACAACCAATATACCAAGTAGGGTTCTTTTAGACCCAAATTCATAAAAACAAAAAAAATGGGTTTATGGTTTCTTCTTCATCAAACAATTCCATACAAAAATCCAAAAGTCTAATAATAAATGCACAAAATCATAGTTTCACACAAGTTCCATACAAAACTTAACAAATTTCATATTACATTTCTTTGGCTTTCTTCTCCTTCTTCTTTTTCTTCTTCCCCTTCTCTCTCTACTTCTATCCGTATGAGCTCTCCAAAAATGAGAGACCAAATGGTCTTCTCCCTTTTTTTATTCAAATTTTCCTTTTATTTGCACTTTGGTCCTCTATCTTCTTTCTATTTACATTTCCACTTAACTCATTATTATACTTTGGCATATAAACTTATAGTGTTATGATCATTGTGTCTGTGACTTGTGTTAAATTCTTAATTTCACATTTGTTTCTTGTACAATTTTAATTTCAATTTTCTCATAGAAAAATATTAATTTCGAAAAATTTCAAAATGTACTTATAATATACCTAAACATATTATTATAAAGCGGCCCAGGGCATATTTTAGGATATTACGAGGGGTGGTTCACCCCTTGTAGATTCAAAAAAAAAAAAAAAAAAAAAAAAAAAAAAATATATATATATATATATATATATATATATATATATATATATATATATATATATATATATATATATATATATATAATGAAGAAGAAGAAAGGGGAGATAAGAAGAAAGGGAGAAAAGCCAAAATAGAAAAAGTGAGAAAGGAGGTGCGGGGAAATTAAGAGAAGAGAAGGCCAAGGAGAGAGGGAGGGAAATCCATAACAGGAGAGGAAAAGCAAACAAAAAAAAAAAAAAAAAAAGAGAAGAAGAAAAAAGAAAGGAAAGAAAGAAGAAAGGATAGGAGGAAGGGAACTGGAACCAACGTCGTGCAGGGAGCGGAACAAGACGGTAAAGGACCTGGAACTCCGCTACGAGAGGTAGGTTTCCTCCTACTCCGGTTATTTTACGCCTAGGGGCCACGTAATGGCCAAGTAGTTTTGCTCCATTTTAGGGCGAATTTAAGATATGTGTGGTTTGGTTGTTGTTGTGTGGCGATCAAATGGTTTCAAGGGTTTGAATTTGTCAGAGGCTGAACAGCATGTTTGGGACGGCAAAATCCCGAGCATAATGGTAAACGGGGGTGTGCCCAAATTTCCGCACAACCTTGCGAATTGGCCACTTCAACTACGGACGACCATAACTTTCTCGTCCAAACTCCAATTCGCGTGTTCTTGGATTCTACGGAAAGCTCGTTGAGTCTAGAATTTAATAAGATGAATTGCTTACCTAAACCGTGGGTTGAACATTGGGCTGGGTCACAGATAGTTGAGGAATGGTTCGTTCTGGTTTCCGAAACTTCTGTTTTCAAAACCGGTTCAATATCACCGAAACTGATTAGGTACTGCGTATGGCTGAAGCGGAGAATTGCGTATTGGATGTTTTATTTGATATATGTGTGGTAAAAATGGAAAGAATTATATGTATTAAATATAATTTATCCATGAAACTTGACATGTAGTGTAATAGATATGTTGCATGTGACACGTAGCATACATGTAAGAATGAAATGACATGCAATGACATTTGCATTGCATTTATCCATGGGACATCATGTTGAGTTGGGTGTAAGTGCATGGTTAAAATTAAACATTATGTTTGGCGTTCGACAGCATGGTAAATCAACACTGTGTTTAGTGTTCGATGTATGTTGTGAGGACATGGTAAATCAACACTGTGTTGGTGTTCGATGTATGTCGTGAGGATATGGTTAATCGACACTGTGTTTGGGGTTCGATGGTGAGCTCAGTAAAATGGAACAACGTCCAAATTGAGGCTCACGGTTACATGGCATGAAAAGTACGTGTGTAAATGGGTGAAACAAGTAGGGATAGAACCCCCTCAGGTGAAAGACCTAGTATATGTTTTTTTTAGACATGAAACCGTCGGTGAAAGCCAGTAAAAAATGTTGTATAGGTGTACGATTGTCTGGCGAGGTGAGAACCAGAAAATCAGTGACCTGATGCATAACACCACAGTACTTTGTAAGGAAATAAATGGCCAGGCATTGGGGGTATCCAGTAATATTACAGAATTACAAAACAAAAGCTTTGTTTTGGAAAAGGGTTAGGGACGGGACGCGACGGTTTCACATTTGTCATATCTTGCGGGTATGAGAGTCGTGAGGACTGAGGTGTAGTAATGAGGGCATCTTGCATTCATGACATGTAGACATTTAAATTTTCAGTGAGTATAAGTACTTGAATGTGTGTGATTGTATGTATTGACATTGCATGTTGCAGTTAGGTGGGGAGTAGCCTAGTAGATATATCTCCTACTAAGGCTACACGAGAAGACGAGAAGGCTATAGGAGATATATCTACTAGGCTTTGCTCACCGTTATTGGAACCATACTTCAGTACACGAAAGGCGTCGCTCCTTCGGTAGTAATAATGATGCAAGTAGGGTTGTAGCCTTGAGAAGTATTTTGTAAAATATATTGAAGCGTCCCCAGTCTTAATATGTTTTGGCGTATAAAGAGTTGTATACGTAATTTCTGTAAAATATTATAAGAATTTGTATATTTATAAGAAAAATATCTGAAGGTATTCTGAATATTGGGTTGACAAGTTGTCGAATTTGAGCGCAGAAACTTTTGGAGTATGTCGTTCATGATAATACGAATTATACGACCTTCGGGTACAGGACGTGTATCACAAATAATATGGGATAGCAACTGGCCCTATCTAAACCTATTATATTCAAGGAATATATATATATATATATATATATATATATACATTAAATGTCTAAAAAAGCCTGATTTTAACTTGGGAGCAAGCCTCCTCATCACATATATATTTTTGGCGGGGCCTTCCTTGCCCCTGGCTAAGGGCTTTAATTTTAACTTGTTGTCCGACTCAACTGTCGACTAAAAAGGGGAGGGTTGGGCCACACCATTATCCTTAAATTGATACGGCCTACAAGTAATTCGGTTGGGATTCGTGGGAGCAGCCTTCCACCGACATCTTCCTCTACTCACGCCCCCCATACTAACCATCTTTTTCCATTCCTTTCTTAATGAGATGAACCTCGGAACCCCCCCCTCAAATCTCAATGCCATGCTTTCCACGTTGCTATCTTCACCAATTATAAATAAATAAAGCATTTGTCTTATGATATATCAAATTAAAATTAATTTTTATTTTATTTTTAAAAAAGGATAATATATAAGAAAGAGGGGAGTTAATTATGGAAACAGTGGGCCCACTGGGGAGTGGAGACATCTCGTGTGCCTATAAATCTTTATCTGGAGATGTTGTGGGTCCTTCTGCACAAATCTCGACGGGCTATATCAACGGTGTCTCCAGTCCTTGAAGGTAAAAGCGGAGGTTGCGGATCTTAGTTCTTACTTCTTACTCTCGCCCCTTTATATTGATTGATTTTATTACTAGTAATTAGGGGTTGTAATTCATGTTGATGGAGTGCGTATTCGTATTAATGTGATACATAGATCGTTTTAACGTTAGTTAATCCCAAAGCACGATCTGAATAATAAGCGATGTCGGCGTTAAATTTAGTGAAGCGTATATTTATTATTAGGTGTTAAGCGTCGATCTGAATTTGTTTCATTTAATTTGATTATTTAAAATAATAAGAATTATAATTAATAAATCGTATGTTTAACAACGAATAACACATTAAATTTAATATGTTTATTAATTTTATTATTTAAATTAATAGGAATTATAATTAATAATCGTATTTACTTGTAAATAACTTATTAAATAGATTAATTAATTAATATAATAATAAACGGATAAATTTAGATTGAGTCGTATTAGGCAGTCAGTATGAATATATTCAGTGTGGCTTTACTATTGTAGTCCAGCGAAAATATGATCCGAAGCAACGATTATCTTTCAGTGCCGTAGCGAGTGGTAAAGTTCGTATCGTGTTCGCATATGCGATATCGGAATTTCTGCGCCTCTTATTAATATACCCATATAAACAAAAGTACCAAAACGTTAAAAACGTATAAAATGTTATAATAAATCGATTTAAAACCTATAAATTTCATAATACTATAGTGATTATGACATTTATGACGTAAGTTCTACCATCAAATATTTTTTGTGTTATCTGAATCGTCTATACAAATAATAAAATATTATGTAAGATAATGAAAAACAAAACATTATAATAAAATGATGACATGAAACCAAACATCGTTACAAAACAAAGAGAAATCATGAAAATAAAATAAAACTTGGATTTACATGAAATAACTATTTTATTAAATTTATATGAAATAACTATTTTATTAAGAAATAGATCTATAGAAAGATGTGTTGATGGATTAATGGCTAAAAGAGAAAGTTAAAAGAAAATGAGGGTAGAGTTTTTGATTTATTTTATTTGCTAAATGTATTTCCACATTTAGAAATTGGAACTATATAATAATAATCTAAAGTTGAAATTTATCATCAATATATTTCTAATTATAAAAAAAAATTAAATCAAGGCATTTACTGGGATAGATATTTTCTTCAAGTATCTTTCTCTAAATATCAATGATGGTTTTATATTTGGAAGTTGGTTCTATAGTGATTTTATAATGCTTTGTTTTTTTAAAATTAAAATATGTTTTTTTTATAAATAAAATTATATATTATACAGTGTAACTAAACTGTTTATTGTACAAAAATAAAATAAAATAAAATAATATTTTTATCATAAAAAATGGTTGACCAAAGAAAAAATATTATGAGAAATTATTTTCTATACTTGCCTTTTGTATTAAAAATTTAAAAGGAAATATAACTAAAGTTAGTTAAAAATTTATAGATTTTTCAATTATTTAATCAGTATATAGACTAAACAAAATAAATAATATAATTTTGAAGTAGTAAATAAAAGTACTTTATTGAGTTTAGTTTTATTTTTTATTTTTCTTTATTTTTTTCCTTTTACGGTTTCCTCTCTATTTTCTTATCTTTTTGTTCTCTCTCGATTTTCCAAGAGTCAAACATATTGTGCGGATATATCTGGCAGTAATTGAAGTGTTTCTGCCTTTTGATATCTTTGAAAATTTTATTTTCCTAAAAAGGTAATTTTTATTTTTTATTTTTACAACTAACCACTTTGTTATCTCGAACTTGTTATGAATGTTTTAATATTGCTTAAACTTTAGCATATACAAAAAACGCAAATATCATCATTAAAAGCAGCGAATAATATTGTCTTTTTTTAGACAAATAAGAAATAACTTAAAAGTCTTAAAAATATATAACAAAAATACTTCAAATGGAAACATTATTTTTTTTGACATCTCAAATGAAAACATTATTAAAAACACTTTAAATATATGAAAAACTCTAAAAAATCTAGTAAAAATATACATTATTATATAATATTTTTTAAAATAACAGTTATAAATGTCCATCAGTTGGTAGACCGATTCAAAGTTTAAAAAAGGCCCGACATTCAAGAAGGAAGAGGTCTAAGTTTGAGTCCCAACAGTTTAATATAACAAAGTGTTTAGTTGTAAAAAAAAAAATTATAAATGAATTTACTAGAAATATTTGTTTAATTACTTAGAGGAATAAAAGTGATAAGAAGAAATACTTTTTAACAAATTGAAATCATTTGTTGTCAAAAAAAAAATTTGAAATCATTTGTTGTCAAAAAAAAAAAAAAAAGTTGAAATCATTTGAAAGTCAAAAAACTTCCCGTGATAAGATAAAATCCTATAAAAAGATTACTTATAATATTTTTTAAATAACAGTTATAACTGATTTTTCTAAAAATACTTCCACCAAAAATATTTGTTTAGTTACTTAGAGGAATAAAATCGATAAGCATATAAATAACAGAATACTACAACATTATAATACTAAATATTTTTAACAAATTAAAATAATTTGAAAGTCAAAAAACTTGCGGTGATAAAATATTCCTGTAACAAAATTTGAACGTGAGAAACGGAATTAACAACTTTAAGAAAAAAACAAACACAATGAAGAATAACAAAAGTCCAAAAAGAAAAACCCTTTAGTCCAAATGATTTTCAAAAGAATACAAAAAAGTGAGGGAAGAAAAGACTAGAAAAGTACGAAATTCAAATCAAAAGAAAAAGAAGTTACACAAAGGTGGTAACATATAGAGCCTTTTGAGAAAAGGCTTGAAATAATTAATGAATTATTTTCTTTATAAGGGAAAAAAAATTATAAATGGGACTGTTCATAATAATAGTGACAATTAATTCCATTAATTAATTAATTCATATATATATACCATTACTTTTATGAATCAAAGCAATTTGACTTCCTGTTGTTAAATAAAAAAATGAATATTCAGACTATGTTTTATTTTCGAAAAAATTTGAGAGAAAGAAAATATATAGAAGGGAAAATAGAAGAAAAAAAAAGTGAAGGAGAGAATAAAAGTAGATTTGTATTCAATAGGGTGTTATATATTTATTAAAATTTATTTTATGTAAATATTAAATATTTTAGTTTTGAAATAATTAAAATTTTTTGAATAATATGTTTGGTATCCGGAAAATTGGAAGGAAAATGTAAAGGAAATAAAACCAAACACAATCTTTATATAAAGAAAAATATTGGGATATATAGCTTTGATCTAATTTTGATTCATTTATGTAATTTTTGAAATTATTTTATTTATATTTGAGTTTTTTTTCTTATATTTTTATTATACAATCAAATATATATATAAAATTAAATTTAGGCCTATTTAGTTCATGTTTTCGAAAACTGTTCTTAAAAACAGTTTTTGAAAAGATAAAGAACACCATTTGATGTTATTATTTTCTAAATTTAATGTTTTCTTTTTTAGAACAAAAAAATATAGGAAAAAAAAAAGGAATCAAACGTGAACCATAAACATTTTTAAAACATAAAATATTTTAAGCGGAGGCAAGCAAGCATGCTTATTTATATTTTCTTTCCTCAATACTTTTTACTAAACAAACACAATCTTAATATTTTTCGGCAACCAAATATAATAGTATTTACAAGAAAAATGTAATTTTAGAATTTGAGTTTTTAATTATTTTCTCCTTGCTAATCTTTTTATATAAAAATATTTAAAAACATTAAATTAAAAGTTGAATAAAAAAAAATGGTGCTTTGATTAAAATACCTTTAAAAATCAAATTTCAGAAATTTAACCATTCATCAATTTTTGCCACAATTTTGACAAAAATACCTCTACGGTACTCTTATAAAAAAACCCTTTCTTATTAAAGACATATCTAAATATAGAAGATGATAAATGAAATTTTTATTGAAAAGAGATTATTTTCCAAAAAGAAAACATGGGGAGGGTTAAGTTTACAAAATGTTAGATTTATTTGCGGTTATTTAGCCAAATATTTCCAAAACAAAATCAATAATAGCAATGCAAAACGATAAATGTAATAACCATAAGAGGAAAAAGAGCCAATGAATCGCCTCAAGCAATTAATACAACAAATTTTTCCATCCATTTCCAGTATTTCATGAAGTAAACATGGAAATTCCCATCGACACAATCGTCCACAGCCACTCCCTCCCTTTTCTATTTAATTCTTCACTTCGATCTTCGGAGATGGGTTTTGTACAATCCTTGTGAGGGTTATGATCAAGGGTTCAAGATATAGCAGTGAATAATGTCGTCTGTAAAAGGGCATTACAAGCTCATGGAGAAAACGGTCACCGGAAAGTGCATCAATCATCTATGGCCTGTTCTCTTGCCTCTCTCTCTGTTCTTGTTCATGTCGGCCCTGTTCTTTGATTTTTCTGGTCTGAAACATGGAATCCTCGTCAGTTTTTCGGCAAAAGCCCCAAAAAATTCCGGCCAAATCCGTCCTGCTGTAGTGGATGAGTGTGTCGGTAAGTACATTTATGTTCATCGTCTTCCGAGTAGATTCAACGACGATCTTCTCAAGAACTGCCACGCCATTAATCGATGGTATGATATCTGCGAGTTTCTAGAAAATTCCGGACTTGGTCCCCTGCTTTCGAATTCCGGAAACGCCGATGATTTTCCGAATAACGGCTGGTTCGCAACGGACCAGTTTGTTCTGGAAGTGATTTTCCGGACCAGAATGAAGCAATACAAGTGCTTGACTAACGATTCGGCCATGGCGTCTGCCGTGTATGTGCCATTTTACGCCGGCCTTGAAATCTGCCAGCATCTTTGGGGCTTCAACGCGTCCGTCAGAGACGCCGCCGCTTATGATCTGATAAAGTTTCTGGTAGCGCAGCCGGGTGAAACGAATGGAAAAGATCATTTCTTGGTCGTCGGGAGGTTGCCAGGATTTCGGCGAATGCCTCACAACGAATCTTTCTGGGGAAGCTATTTCCTCCGGCTGCCGGAATCTCAGAACATGACGATTCTCGGCATCGAATCGAGCCACGGAGCCGACAACGATTTCGGAGTACCGTATCCAACATACTTCCATCCGTCACACGACAGTGAAGTGTTTGAATGGCAGAACAGAATGAGGAGAAAGCGACGGCAGTTCCTGTACTCCTTCGCCGGCGCCGATCGACCACAAGACGGCGGCTCCATTCGGGGAAAGATAATGAGTCAGTGCAGAGATTCAGGGAATAAATGCAAGTTGCTGGACTGTGATCCGGGCAAGAACAACTGCAAGACGGTGAATGTGATGAAGATGTTTCAGAATTCCAGTTTCTGCTTACAGCCGCCTGGGGATTCGTTCACGAGAAGATCGACTTTTGATTCGATTCTTGCAGGATGTATTCCTGTTTTCTTCCATCCGGTCTCTGCTTACAGACAGTATTTATGGCATTTACCCAAAGAGCATAAGAAGTATTCTGTGTTCATTCCGATGGATTACTTGAGAGAGGGACTGGTAAATATAGAGAAAGTGTTGCTTGGAATTTCAGAGGAGAGAATGCTGGCCATGAGAGAGGAAGTTATTAGTCTAATTCCGAAGATAATTTATGCGAATCCAAGTTCGAAGCTAGAGACAATTGAAGATGCCTTTGATATATCAATAAGGGAGGTTCTTCATAGAATAGAGGAAATGAGGAGAGTTGGATAACCAAGAGAGAGAGAGAGAGAGTGGGTGATGACTCCATTTATGCATCTCACCTTCATACAGCTGAAGCTTATTATTTTTTTTTATAGGCTCTTTTCTGATGTATTTTAGAAGGGTTTGGATTTTAATATATGATAAGAACTCTCTTGAGTTATAAAATTTTCATTAATTTTTTAAAATTCATGTTTAGATGAAGTTCTTTGGTGAATGAAGCAGAGCAAGCAGTTGGTGAGGCACCAATGGGGAATGGAGGAAGGCTGTTTTTCAAAGATAGGTTTATGGATATAGGTGGACTCTGTTTTGAAACTGATATGGGGTGGTGGACTTGAATATTCCGAAAAACTCCCAAAAAAGGCTTTCTGAAATATCATTTCTTTGCCCAGGGTTAATCGAGTTGAGCTCGGTACGAGGTAGGCAGGTGGCTTGTTGAGTTGAGGTTGAGTATGTGGCCCTTTCTTTCGAGCTGTAGAGCACAATTGAGCTTTTATTATTTTGTGTCAAGATTGAATTCGAGTTTGATATAATTATTTATTAATTTTTAGATTGATTCGAGTTTTGAGTTAGTTGATGACATTATTTTTAAGTCGATATAAATATATATATGTATATATATATATATATATATATATATATATATATATACATATATCATATAAAAAGCTTAATTGAGTTTAAGCAGGGGTTTTTAATTGAGGTTGAGGGCTTGAGGCTTGGTTATGCTCGATTCGATTACACCCCTATTCATGGGGTCTTTTGAAAGAGCACACTAAGTTGAAAAAATAGTAAGGCCTTCACAGAGATGATATATGACATTATCTTCGATTATCTCGTCATCAAAAATAAAAATACTAGAAGAATAATTTTATTTGATTATCTAATGAAAAATCTCAAAAAAATTAAATATAAATAAATCATTTAAAAGTTTACCTATTTTAAAATTATTTTATTTTAACATTGATGGGTTAAAAAAATAAAATAGATTTAAAGAAGAAAATTAAAATAAAATGTTAAATTTGAATATATATATTTTTACATTTTTCATATTTATTTTCTTTCTTTTACATTTTTCCTCATTTTTTTTTTTTAGAAACCAAACAATACTTAGAGGTTGTTGTTTTTTACTTATATCTGGATGAGATTTTTTTTTAAAAATTTTGAATGAAAAAAGCTAAAATATTTAGTTTTTTCTATTAAAAAAAAACATATTCCAAAACTAGAAATAGCAAGTGCCCGCACCACTCATCCCCAAACAACATTTTATTTTTTGAACTTATGTTATTTAATTTAGGATCAAATTTTATTTTTGAATTTACCTGCAAGCTGTTCAAGATTCTCTTTCTGTTTACGTTTATTTAATTAGTGAATTTAAAATAGTAAAAGCGTAAACTACTATACTTTAAAACAATATCTAGTAATGTAAAATATTATTTTTTAATATCAAATGATAAAATAATTTATACATTTACAAAATATTATATTGATAAATAATTATATATATATATATATATATATATATATATATATATATATATATATATATACTATATATATATATATATATATATATATATATATATATATATATACATACATAAAATTTATTATTTTTATAATACACATACTTTTAATAATTATATTATAAAAATTTTCATATAACTATTTAAATAACAAAGTATAAGACAAGTTTGTTTTATTAATTTTTTTGAATGCATCTAATAGTACCTATTATTCCACAAAAATTTGTAAAGAAAAAACAAAGGAGAAAAATACCAAGCCAAAATAAAAAACATAGAGGACAAAAATAAAACATATTTGAATTATTATATTATTCTTATTTTGTTACTTTCAAACTAATTTTATTTATTTTAATTCATTAATATAAAAATAAAAATAATATAATTTTTAACATATTAAATATTGAATATTTAAGATATTTGATTTTAGTATATAAAAACAAACTTAAAACTTAACAAAAAAATAAAAATTTTAAAAAATAAATAACTTTATACTTAATATTTATATTAGTTGGTATTAGTAAAAAAACATAAACCCACCTAACTAATACAAATATTTTTAACATATTAAGATGTTAAAGATGTTGATTTTTTTAGTATATAAAAAATAAATAACTTAATAATTTGAAAAAAAAAACAAAAAAAAACAAACCCCACCTAACTAATAGTCTAATACAAATAGCTAGGGGAAAATGGCGTCGGCAACAACATTTATCATGAGTGATTGGCTTTAGAATACATGGGAGGGCATTGGTTTGTGTATATGACAACGTCTAGGCTGTTTCTATTCCAATCCTGTCAACGTGTCTCTAAGCCTTATCAAGGTCCATCCTTTGGACCCGCCCAAACTTCGTTTTGAATCGAGACCCTTCCAACTTTAACTACTAATTTGGGTAAGAATTACCCATTATCCTTAGCTCATTTGCTAGAACGTTTATATTAAAATAGGAATAAGGACATAGAAAGTTTGTCCCAATAGAAAACTCTTTATGTCTTGGCTTCTGTATATTAAAATTTATTTTTTATTTTGTTTTTAACATACCTTGAGAAAATGGATTCAAGTGTCACAAATGTTATATAGAAAGATTCTTGTGTGTTAAACAACTAGGGAGAATAGAAAAGATTTCACTATCACTCTAACAAAAGAATTCTAAATTTAATGGTCATGCTTTCACATTAATTAGCTATAACCCTAATTTTTTTTAATAACCATTGGTGTTTGAGACATAAGGGGACTCAAATTGATAATTATTAAGTAGCAACCCCAGGTTACATCTGATTTACCCATAAAAGTTGTTTTATATATATGTATGCGAGATACAAATATTAATATTTTTATATTTGTAAATATATTTTACATTTATAATCATAACTTCAAGCTATAAAATATTTTTGCATAATTTTATTGCCTGAAAATGCAAAAATAAAAGTTGCATGGCTTCTGAACGTTTCTCATAACTTTGGGTTGCATGAATTTTATAAAGTTGTATAAAAATGTTAGTTAATAGTTTTTTTTTCTTTATATCTTCTATATAAGAAAATATATTAATCACTTTCATATCTCTATTTTTTTATTTTTTTATTTTTTTATTTTTTATTATCAAAAGAAGGGAAACCCACACTAAACAAAACTTAAGAATTATGTCTCACTTCTCTAGGCCATAAGATGTCCATCAAATCCTATTGCAAAATGAGCCCAAGGCCATTAGGAGGAGACAACTACACTGTCAAGTTCCCATGTTTCAAATTCATTGAGGCATTCACCAGGACGTCAGCAACTTGATTCCTCAGTAGGGATCTTAAGTGCTGAAACCTTTGTTACCACAGCCGGAAATAACAAAAAAAAATCCCTCATTGGACCATCGCAGTTCATCAAAATGAAAACTAGAGTTAAAAGATAACTGAGACAATCATTTACATTTTAAATAGATATTATGATTGTCTCATGGCGGGTCTCCGAGCCGACTTGGCGCTGCTGCGAGCATCACATGTCGACTCTAATCATCACCCTCGGGTCGCAGGTTTTATAATATCCACTACTTGATCCAATCAAGGAGTATAACATGTGCTAATATGTTCGGATCAACAATGTCCAGTCTTATTGATCCTATGACTAGGGATAATTTAGATACTAACATAATTGCACATGATAAGAATCTTATTATCGATCCCATCATGATTTCTTTCATACTATGTTATGTATCATGACTTCATTAATTCGATTAAAGATCTATATCAATTCAATGTATGGATATCAAATTAATGAAGAAGCCTTACATATTAAACAATATGTAGTGTGTACAATAAGTGCTAAGGGCGATTGCCTTTAGAGTACTTTTCTATCCTACTCGAAGCTCTCGTTGCGTAGATAAACTTTTCCTCTTTCTCCGAAGAAAATCGATGACCCAATCTCCGTAAATCTTAGAGAGAAGGTGGAGCTTCTCACTCATCTTGTCTTCTTCTTTCTTTTCTTTTCTTTCTTTTTCTTTCCCTCATTTTTTCCTTCTCTCCCATTGAATTGACCCAACTTGATTCAAGTGGGAAATCTCCTCCTTGCCACATGTCCCTTTCTCATTGTCTTTCTTTCTCTCACCTTATCCCCTTGTCCAAAGACTTGGATTTCCTTTCTCTAGGGGTATGACACATGGCCTCCATGGGTCCCCCTTAGACTTCCCCTTTTATTTTGACTTATCTCTTCACATAACACATGTCTTAATGTGAGCCATGGATCTTTTCTTTTTTACTATTCATTATATAGTAATGTCGCGTGGGCCATGCGATAGAGTAGCAATTTACGCCGCATGGTTCTCATGCCATGTGCACCCCTCACAAGCTACCATATGGTAGTCACATGGTCATGCTATGTGGCACCCGACACCCGATACCTCGAAAAACATGAAATTCCGCATGTCTTGGAATTCGACTGGGTAACTAGATTTCACGAGATGATTCCAACGGTGAAATTCGTTTTAGGTCATTCGAGTTAGAAAATTCCCGGAGTTTTCCTTTATGCTATTGCTATAGTGCAGTTTTACCTTTTTTTTCAAAAAATTGAATTTTTCTTGGGTTTTACATTCTTCCCTTCTTAAAAAATTTTTGTCCCAAAATTCTACACACATACACATCGAATCACATGCATATGCAATTGTCATTCTATTTCCAATTCATTTAAACAACGTTCCTTCATCCTTAAATAGGAAAGGATAGGTGACACTCATCGTGTCTTCACGTTCCCATGTTGCCTCCTTCACTCCTCGGTGTTTACCACGGCCTTCACTAACCTCACGAGTCTTGCATCGCGGCCGATCTGGCTATCCATGATAGGCGCCAGTACCTCCTCGAAGGTCCCATATGTATCAATAACAATCCCTCCCTAATCCACTACATGAGCTGGATTTGGAGTATACTTCCGGAGCATGGAGATGTGGAACACCTCATGAACACTTGATAAACTCAGCAGTAATGCCAACCGATACGCAACTGGGCTCACCCTCTCAAGTATCTCGAAGGGCTTGATATACCTCGGCAATAGCTTCCCTCGCTTTTCGAACCCGACCACTCATCTCTTAGGCATTACCTTTAGGAAGACTTGATTACCTACCTCAAATTTTAGAGGTTGACGCCGTCTGTCGGTGTAGCTCTTCTGCCAGCTCTGAGCCGCAAAGAGACGTTTTCGTATCAAACCCACATTCTCAGAGGTGTCTCTAATCAAATCTGGACCAGTGATGGACCTCTCTCCCACCTCTGTCTAAAAAATTGGAGATCGACATGGCCTCCTATACAAAGCCTCATAGGGTGCGATATGTATACTTGCTTGATAACTGTTGTTGTAGGCGAATTCGTGAGGTAGTACTCATCAGCTACCCTTATGATCTAGGACACGTAAGTAGCATGTCCTTTAAAACTTTGTATGGTCTCTCATTGACTATCTGTTTGCTTGTAGATGATGAAAGCGGTGCTCATCATCAAGCGTGTCCCCGTAGCCTTAAGGCTCTTTTAAAAAGTGTCTTAGTAAACTTGGGATCCACATCAGATACTATGAACAACGGTACTCCGTAATGTAATGAGACGATCTCTCGGAAAATATACAACCAAGCGAATTCCTCTAGTGTGAAGGTCATTCGCGCTGCTAGAAAATGTGCCGACTTAAGTAGCTTGGTCAACATCACCCACAGCATCATGCCCTCTTCGGTGTTCGCGACTAAGTGGGTCACAAAGTCCATCGTGGCGTTAACCCACTTCGGCTCACATTCTTCGCCAGAAAAATTTGGAGTAACCTCGGCAGCCCGCAGTGCTTTCGACCTTTATCTGATGGCATGTGATAGCACATTATTGAACAAAATGTAGCGATGTACTTCATCCCGCTCTAGTAATATTGGTGACAAGATCTTGGAGTACATCTTTTGTCTTGCTTTGGATCACACTACCGAGATCTGTGGCCGGGAACGACCTGTCCCTATCACAGAAGGCTATCATCATGTGAATGCGACCCTTAAATCGCTGATACTGATTGTGCGGTCGCGATGGACACTATCCTACGTCCTACCCACTGGGACTCGATCACTCTACTACGTAGGAAGAGGCATAGCCACTAAACTCCCGATACTATGAGCTGGTCAGCATCTTGTAGTCTGGGTGTCCCACGATCTCGAGCATCTCGCTCTGAGGAAGCTACATTAGCTAGTACTCCTCGTGACTTCCGACTTAGTGCATCAGCCATCACATTTGCCTAACCAGGATGGTAATGTCAAAGTGAAGTCATAATCCTCTAGAAACTCCATCCACTTGCGTTGCCTCATGTTGAGGTCCCTTTGTGTGAAGATATACTTTAGACTTTTGTGGTTTGAAAACACCTCAAACTGCTCACTGTATAGGTAGTGGCACCAAATCTTCAAGGCAAAGACTATGACATCCAACTCCATGTCATGTGTGGGGTAATTCCACTTAAGATTCTTCAACTGCTGAGAACCATAAGCTACTACCCTCCTGGATTGCATCAAAACGCATCCCAGCTCGTCCTTCGAGGCATCACAATACATTGTATACCTCTGTCCCCTTTTCGGGACTATCAAAGTAGGAGCTAAAGTATGCCTCCTTCTGATTCTGGAATGCCCTCCGTAGTCATTAGGTCTTCTTGAAGTAGGAGAAATCCTCGATGAACCTCTGTAGTACCACATGATCGAAACTACGTATCTCGAAGATTGACCGACCTGCCCTGACTTATATGACCTCGACTTTCTCGGAGTCTGCTAAAACACGAAGCCGGCGCGAAGTGTCCCAAGGGAATTTCACCTCGATGAAGCGAAATTCACATTTGTTGAACTTGGCATATAGCTGATGGTCTCTCAAAATCTGTAGAACGACCCTTAAATGATCCTCATGCTTCTTCTAAGACTTGGAGTAGATCGAGCTCTCGTCAGCCGAAGACCACATGAGCAGTCAAATGGGGTTGGAATACCACATGCATGAGATCCATGAATCTTTGTTAGGCGCGTCGTTAGTCGAAAGAGATCATTATGAACTCGAAATGCCCATACCACATCTAAGCGATGTCTTAGGAATGTCAGCCTCCCTAACTCTCAAGCGATGATAACCCGGTCACGAAGATTACATCTTGGAAGTAGACTCGTGCCCCCTTCCGGTGATCAAACAAATCATCAATCCTCGAAAATGGATATCGATTCTCGTCGTAACCTGTTGTATCGGTAGTCAATACTGTCCGAAGGGTCTTGTCCTTCTTTTTGAAAAGCGAGCGGAGCGCCCCATGGTGTAGTGCTCGTCTGTGAAACCCTTGTCGATAATTCTTGTATCACGGATTGTGAGTTCTTATGCTTCGGTAGGCCTGCATCTATGAGGAGTTATAGAAATGGGCGACGTACTAGGGTGTAACTCAATACATAAGTCTACATCCCTCTACGGAGGTAATCCCGGTAGCTCATTTGGAAAAACATCCTCATACTTGCAAACTACCCGAGGCAGATCCAAGTCTTATCTCACCTCGTCCTCTAGGGTAAGGCTTGCTAGCCGACCATCAACTGCTCTTTCCATTTGGAGTCGTACACGGTTTAGGGTAAAGCATCGTGCTTGTCCCCTTGAAATGTAACACGAATACCGTCTTGTGTGTAGGATGTAACTCTCATGTTCTGATCAATGAGAACTCGGTGTGTCGTCGACCGATCCGTCGAGGATGACATCGAGCTACGACATGTCCATGACTCGGATCCGCGGTGGTGAATCGAAATCTCTAACTTCGCTGACCTGAGGCATATTAGATCCACACTCACCTAGTTCTGAGGAGAGCTTACATATTTCCAAGGTCTTAACCTCTAAGCCTAATTCTTTCACACACGATGCAACATGAATGAATGCGATGCATCCAAAAATCAAATGAAGATCTCGCTCTACAAAGTAGATACGTAAACATACCTTGTATAACTAATTGATCCTATGGCTCAGCCGTGGTACAATTGTGTAGATATGCCCCTGGGTCCTTGAAGTCCTAGCCTGTGGACCTTGTCCTTGACCTCGACCTCGACCTCGACCCATACTCTAGCCTCTCTAGCCTGCCAGTGACATGGTAGGTGCCTATGCCGCACTCCGAGGTTGATACTGGTTCCTCTAGCCCATGTTGGGGTAAGAAAGAACATATTACATCTGTGCACATCCATTGATGACTAGGACTGAGGTGTCCCGTAGCCTTGGGATCCCTGCCTCTGCGTGTAATCTCGTCTCACATGTTCAGGCTGATGGAAATGGAAACATGTCATCGGTCCTGATTGGTTAGAAGCCCTGATATGGCCTTAACCCTAATAGCCGCGACCCTGTCCTTGAAACCCTCGTGAACTAGAAGCCTTTAGCTTCTTTCTCGAACTAGAAGAAGGCTGGCCCTCCTTCCTCACACCGGCACCAAGGTCCCTGATGGCTCCAAGGTCGTCTATCTCTTATGGCCATAGCCATTCCGACTGTAGGAGTCCATATCTCTGCAGGAGGAACTCTATAACTGCACCTCGGATGGGCAACTTTAGACCATCCTCAAACTTCTACCACTCGCGCCATGTTTAGCCACATAATTGTCAAAAGGGCCAACTCAGTGAACTTAGCCATGTATTCCATCACCATCTGCCCTTGCTTTAGCTTAGGAAACCTCTGCCTTTGCATATCTAGCAGTTGCCGAAAAATATTTGCTCATGGAAATCTGCCCAAGTCATTGCCTCTAAGTCCCTCAAGGTCTTGATCCAATCCCACCATACTTGGGGTTCACCCTCTAGCTGGAATGCCGCTAGTCTAATCTTTATTGCATCGGAGGTGATTTCCATAACCTCTAACATCTTTTCAATCTGTTGGAACCAATGGTCGGCCACCATCGGATCCTCTTCCCCCATGAATGTCGAAGGATGATGTGCCTTAAACCTTTGGAGGTTATTTGACCCTCCCCGACCCCTAACTGCACTAGCTTGTGCAATACTAGTAAACACAACAATCTATAGCCTCAGCAAGGCTCATTGAAAAAAAGAGTGATGATTGGCCACCCCGTGGACGGTTCTATGTCTCGTCTCGACTTGCCATCTACACATGTCAAATGGAAAATTGAGATTTCTTTCTCTTTATTCAATTAGTAGTGCATATGCCACCACTAATAGATTTTATCATCATGAACTACACCGTTCATCCATTTGTCCCTAGTGGTGCCAAATGCCAAACACTAATACAATTCAATTCAATACCCGAACTATCATGTTCAGTTTGTTTTTCCAAACCCCTAAGGTTATGTTTTTAACCCTTGTGTTCCATATACAATCTACCATGTATAATGTTCACACAAATCATCACACATGTCACACTTATTAATTTATCAAAATGCACAATGAATGCATGATCTAAACTTGTGCTCATCGAGTCCTAGGTATTCGTATACCTAATCTCTTATACCAAGCTATGACGCCCCAAATCCCGGGGTATTTGTTTTTTTTTTTTGGCTACTGGACAAGTCTGTCTTGATAGAATGCCTCTGTCGTGCTCGACAGAGCACCTTTGTAGCGACAAAATTCCTCTGTCGTGCACACGTCCTTGTTGTGTACGCGCCCTAGCCTGGTCGTGTGCGCACCTAGAGTGTTGTCACATCGCGCACAAGCCTTGTCGTGTGTGCCTGGCATGGTCTGTCGCACGCGCATGGCCTCATCTCTGTCATGGCCAGCTTTGTCGCTACTTAAAATCCTTTGTCATGACAGAAATTCTCCCTTCCCTAACCAACTCTATCTTGGCATAGAATTGCTCTATCGCGACATAATTTGTCCTTGCCTTAGCTAGCTCTGTCGCAACATAAAAATATTCTGTCGTGACACAAGAACCCTACCCAAGGCCAAACTCTATCGCGACACATGAATACTTTGTCGTGACATGGAACTCCTAGCCTTGACTAACTTTATCACGACACAAAATGTTGTGTCGCGACACAAGGCCCTTTGGTCTTGGCCACACTTTGTCGCGACATAGAATACCCTGTTGTGACATAACTCCGTGAAATCCTATAGCGACACTACAAATCTTTGTCACGACACGAAATCTCTTGGCCTTGACCAAGCTCCATCGCAACCCCGACCTCTTACCTCGACCGTCTCGGTCGCGACAAGGGAACCTTTGGGCTTACCCAGCCATTGCACCTATGTCGCGACCTCAAATCGATGTCGCTATACACCAGCCAGCCAACCCATGTCGCGACCACCTCTGTCGCGACATTGTCACGACAGAAAACAAATCACTGTCATAACACGTTGGGGACCCCTATCGCGACAGAAAAATGGGAGAAAAACAACTCTGTTGGGACCAGGAAAACCCTTGTCGTGACCCTGCAATCTCCTACAGCCTGTGAATTGTGTCGCGACATAGAGAACATGCCAACGGGCAGTAGCCTATCTGGGCCATTTTTGCACCTCCAGCTCTTACCCAATTGCAGTAAATTCAATACTTATGCCTTTATACATTTTATACAAACAATATAAAATATTGGAAAACTTTCCAACACAATATTGAACAAGTCAAAATAAATTTTTATTACAAAACTTCTTATTTACATATACAAAAACTAGGTTTTCTGCCCAGAATTTTACAAAACACAATATAGCCAAATTCTGGCCATTTTTTACAACTAAGATCTTGGATGTGTTTTAATCTGTACCCCAAAGACTAAAAATATTTCTTTTCCCACGACGCAGGAGTAATGCCCAAGATGAATTCTCCTACAAGGGCTACTCTCCACCTAAGTGCACGTGTAATGACAAACATACACACATTCAAGTGAAAATATGCACATTACTCGAATGTCTACATGTCATGCCCCATGTATCGAGTCCTCACAAACTCCCTCACACATGCATTTGCCATGTATGAAAAGCTGTTTTTAAAACAAAAGATTTTTGTTTTCGAAAACTCATTGGAAAATCTCCGATATCAAAATTCATTGGATAACCCTCCGATATAATTTATTGGACATACTCCGATAAAATTTGTTGGACAACCCTCCGATAAAACCTCTTTGTTCAAAAGCCATGTTATGCACTCACACCCGTTTCACGTAATGTTCCCATGCATATGAAATGCGGAATGCCATTTCATGCCAATTCATGTTACATGCATGATGAGAGCTACATGCAACATTAATAGATCATGGATAATTATATTTTCTACATATAAATTTACATCCATCATGTAATCCATGTTAATACATCAAATAAGCATATATCAACATGATTTTTTTGCACAACTAGCATGTTATTCATTTTTCCAGCAATAACACATAAAAACAACACATTAATCCACAAATCAAATTCAATTCCAGACTACCTAAAAAATCAAATTCCCAAATTTTTTTGACTAAAATGCAAGGAACACTTAGGGCCCCAAGAACCTCATGCCATTAAATGGATCTTAGACTAAGAATAACCAAAGTAGGAGAGAAACCCTTACCTCTTGGAGTTTTGCGAAAACCTCGGATTCTTGCACTTACGCGAAGCTCTCGTTGCACAGATGAACTTTGCTTCTTGCTCCGATGAAAAATGATGGCCCGATCTCCGTAAATCTTAGAGAGAAGATGGAGCTTCTTACTCCTCTTTTCTTCGTCTTTGTTTTCTTTTCTTTCTTTTTCTTTCCCTCATTTTTCCCTTCTCTCCCACCGAATTGACCCAACTTGATTCAAGTGGGAAATCTCCTCCTTGCCACATGTCCCTTTCTCATTGTCTTTTTCTCTCTCACCTTATATCCAAAGACTTGGATTTCCTTTCTCTAGGAGTATGACACATGGCCTCCATAGGTCCCCCTTAGACTTTCCCTTTTGTTTTGACTTATCTCTCCAAATAACACATGTCTTAATGTGAGCCATGGATCTTTTCCTTTTTACTATTCATGTGCCATGTGTCACATGGACACATGCATTAAGTGGCAATTTCCACACCACATGGTTATCATGCCATGTGCACCCTTCACAAGATGCCATGTGGCAGTCACATGGTCATACTATGTGGCACCACTCCTTGTGTCACCCGACACCCGACACCGAAAAACCAAAATTTCGACCGTCCCGAATCTCGACAAAAATCTCGAATCGGCACTAGATTTCACTCGACGATTCCAACTGAAATCAAGCCATCATCCCGAGATTTAGAAAATTCTGTGCTCTTCAACCCGGCATCTGTCACTTAACAATTACTGTTTTGAAGATTTTTAAAAATTGAATTTTTCTTGGGTTTTACAATTCTAATAAAGGGAAGAGGAAATTCTTGTCTAATTGATGACTTAGATACCTTTTATTTTGGAGAGGGCTTGCTATATCCTGTCCACGGGGGCAAGCAAATTCCGGTCATAAGAAATGGCCATGAAATACTAAGAAGAAAAAATAGTCAGATCTTAAAAGAGGAACAATTCCTACAAGTTGCTCTTCGACCTAATCGTCTAGAGATGTATGTGGTAAGTCGGGATAGTGAAATGTGTGTATTAGGAGAAACTACTTCTACAATGTCCTGCTTCTTGACAATTCCAAAGTTTCATATCTGTCATCTTATCTTATTTGGAACTCGCAAAGTGATGTTCACAATATTGTTTTTCTTCCATTGTATTTAAGTCCAATGGACTCTCTAATCATGTATTTTAGAAATTTCATTAATTTTTTATTTCTTTTTACCTAAGAAGATAAATCTATCCTAAAAATTTGGAAATTCAAATAGTAAGGATCTTTAGTAGTGAGAGTAGCTAATCTTTAAATTTTTCTAATCAATCCTCGAGGGAATTATATCTGGACTTAAAATCCATTGTATTGCTTGTATGACCCATCCACTTGCAGTGACCTAGACCAAACTAATTTTCAAATGAAGCATTTTACATACAAGGAAGAAAACATATTTTATATCTTGGGTCTTAATAAGTTTTTGGCGCTGTTGTTTCAGGACTTTAGTTATTTAGAAACAGGTTTAAAATTAGTTAAATAACAATTTTTCAAGGCTGCTGGGATTGAATTTCGTGGCACTGCTAATTACTTGGTCAATTTGGTCTTAACAATCAGCTGTTACTTCATTAACATGCATAATAGCCTTTGGATTAAATTAGTTGATCTGTGTCTGTTTGAGCACTTTGAACTTCACCAAGTTCACTCCTGCTCTACTGCCTCTCTGGGGAAGAAACTCTTTCTCTCTAAGAAGACTCCAGATACTTTGAAACAAAACTTTGCTCCAAAGTGTTGTAGAACTGATATCCAAAACCGTATTCAAAAGATGCACAACAAAAAGTTATTAATCAACAAAATTTATACTCAAACTATCGGGAGCATCATTAGCATGACTACTGCAATATAGTGGCTTTAGGATCGAACACTGGGATGGGTTTTCGTCTTACAAATGATTTGTATAATGATTCAAAATGGTGAGGCTTTTGTTTGGATTTCGGATTTGTACAAAACAGTGGTTGTTGTCAAAATTATTTTAACTCTAAGGAAATTCAAATAAAATGTAAAAAGAAGACCTTGAAGTTTCGGGCCACCGCTTGGTATGATACGTTGCAAAGGTGTCCCTGTGGGTTATTTCCTCTGATTAGTGGCAAATGACATATACGTTTCCAAAACTCGGATCTTTGCTTAACTTTAAACCAACCCTTAGTAGCATTCCTCTTGAACTATGGCATTTGATCGAGCAAGCACGTTCCCGGGCAGCTTGAAATCCAGCATTTAACCTATCCTCGATGGTCAGAATGACATATGGATCGGATGTCGTTGCATCTACCATTAAGAATACACTGAACCTAAAAGCTTGCCAAGTATTGACCAAGGAAAATACATCAAATATCATTTAAAACCTAGTTTTGAAAGTTTGGAACATAAATACGCAGTACCTGCGTCTTGAAAAACAGAGGAACACTAGTAACCCACATCAACCTACCTAGCAACCCTCCTCTTCAAGGTTTAGAGGCTTTAGCCAAACATCCTTTGAGTTGTCATCCTCAAAGGGTGTGTTTAGCAGCCTACAAAGTGAGAGAAAGAGGAGAGAGAAGAGAAGCTGTAAAATAAATGGTGAATAGGGGCCAATCGAAAATGCTTTAAAATGAAAGCTAGGGTTACAAATTGTTCATAAGACGGCTTATATAGCCTTTTACAAAAGGTGAAATACCAATTTATCCTTACCGCATTGGCCACATAGTGAGGGTAGAGATGGAAACCAAAAACGGGGTCAGTTTGTACCCAAAAACACTAAGCAAAGACATTTCGCTATAGGTGGAATTTCGCCATATAGCCAAATTTCGCTATCATAATTCTCGCTATGCAGCTTAAACAAATACACAGAGTACCTGCTGTTTATCATGTCCCATAGAATTTGCCATGCAACAAATATATCTGATAGTGGTACTTGTCATTTGTTAATCCCTCTGATTCTGCTACATCCCTGATCAACTCTAAAGCCTGGATCCAGCTGATCTCATTATCTCACTTCTTCATCCCGTTTGTCAGAACTGAATATAAATCATAGAACTCAATCAAAATTAACCCTAAATTTATATGTTTCATTTGATATGTGATGAGGTCAAGAAACCAAAAACCACACAAAAAGCACCTCTAATACAACTATTAGTAGAGGCCCATGGACCCACACTGCCCAATCGTTGAAGAGGATAGGTGGCAAAGCACTCCAAAACCAATGGTGAGTCGGGGAGAATTTTGGAAGGAACGCACTCTCAATCCAGGTTATTTGCAACTGAGCAAATTTTCAAAAATAACCAATGCCATAAAAGCAGGGAAATGGGCAAGTACTACAGCCTGATGAGAACTCACTGAAAACCGTTTAAGACTGGGAATAAAGAATGAAACAAATGCTATTTGTGAATAGTAAGTTTCTCTTAAAGAACCAGTTTTTCTGTAAAAAGCCAACCAGTTTGACTATCATACTCTCAACAAACTGCATGCCCCCCTCCAACTGAGAAACACATGCAAAATCATGTTAAAACAATAGAGATATGACCTGCCTTATATTTACCCTTTGCATTAGAAGCAATGCCCAGGTTCACTTCACCAAAGTCCTGTAACAAGATTAATCAATTAATCTTAAACTAATTAAAGCATCAGCCATGATATTTTCAAACACAAATCAGAATTTCACCCTAAGAATCTGAATATTTATCAAAGATCCACAATCTGCAATCCACCATCCATTCAGGTATAAATAAAGCCATATCTCTAACCAAAGTTGAAGGTTTAGGGCACTGCTTTAAAGGCTGCCATATACCCCCTGACCGTGTCGGTTTCACAAGTAAGGCAAGCGATTCTTTTCTATTTCTTTCGCTTTTTCTTTTTCTCTTATTTTATTTTTGGAAGACACATTGGCCTTCTATGCATGGGGGTCCACAAACTATTCAAGGGAGTAAACAACACTAGGTTAGGATTTGCAACGAAGGGGGTGGGGTTTTGTGCTGTTTCTTAGCCTATCATGGAGACCTAACGTGCTCAGTGTGTGGATAGCTAAAGGTGGAAGAGACAGGTTAAATACGACAAGAAGTTGACTATTGATCCACTTAACTTGGCATAGGATCCTTCTAATGTTGACACCATTAGAAAAGGCTTAAGTTCAACACACTGCAAGGCTAAACATTATGCATATACAAAAGTTAAGTAAAAATGTGGGTGCAAAAGTAGAAAATGTAAATACTGCTATAAAGCTTTTAATATAACCAAAAGGGCTAGTACAAGGTTATCATAGCTTAATAGAATAAACAACTGCCTACTATTGGCTAATACATACATACAAAACAGTCCTATACAAGACAAGTAGGCAGTTTATAAAAATAAAACAACAAGTATAAAACAAAACAAATATAAGATAAATGCCACTTCCGACGCTAACTCTCACCCCCAACCAAAGTATAACCGTGTCCTCACGGGTTAGGGTTAGGAAAGTTAGAGAAGGAAGTGTGACCACCTCACTCAGAGGTGCAGATGCGTGGATCCGAAGTCGCCGCGAAGGTCGCGAGCATATCCAACGAGGTCACCGGTTTCAGCCCCAGACCGATCAAGCAGAAAATGTGAGTAGGCTCGGTCACTCGTGAATCGGGAGACCAGGCCTCGTATCCGTAGGGAGAATAGCCTGATTCTCGCTAGATGACCTCGGCCTCGGGCTCATCCGCCCGGCCAATACCGCTTGAGTAGCCGCCAGAGATGCAAAGAGTTGTGAAGAAGTGCGTGGACACATCCAAAAATAGGCCGATAAACCCTAAAGAGGATAGTGGATGTGCCTGCATGCCCGCCGTGATGCAGAGGATGGGCTTGTAGTTCGGAGGAGCCAAAAGCAGAGGTGGAACTGGCGATGAACTGAATTGAAGTCCTTCCACCTCCACCACTGGACTGTTGCTCACCCCCAGAGGGTCCTCCAGCCCATCCCTACCTCCAAATGAAAGTATAAAAGAAATGAGAGTGGCACAGACAGGGTCCGCTCACGGGATAAGATCTAAGGACAACTCTGCCGACGCTCTATACGTGGCTCCTCCGGGAACCCAAGATGCTCCAAGACGTGGCATAGTAACCTCGACATCAATAGTGGAATAGCCTCCGCCCCGAGCCAGTCCCATGTAGGACCTTCCTCAAGTGAAGTAAAGTACCATGTATCCCGTGATTCGCCATCGACATCGAATCGGACCGATATGACCTGTGACACTCCTCGATGTCATAGTATGATAAACTCAAGTACCACCCGGATAGAAAACTGCCCCTGAGACATAAACAAATAGTGAATGAGTATCTCTGCACTCAACCGCATCGACCGAATCGCGGTCCGTCGTCAATCTGCTATTTCGTAGTAGACTCTACGTGAAGTCCTGCACGACAATCCACGTCTCACGGGCCACAATTTAAACATCTACGCCTGATCCTTAATATGGGGATAACTTAGGCGATGAACTCGAGCAATTTCGAGGAGGCGTATCACCTAGACCGCGTACCCCCGCCAGATGTCCTGGCCCCGCTTGAAGGCTGGCCCTTCGGGGTGGTCGCGGATGCATAGGAGAGGGGGGCGAGGTCCCACCCGGGTCTGGTATCGACTGGATGGGGGCTCAGACCCTGAGCCTCCTCTGGAATAGCAGCAAAGGCTGGACTCTACATCACAACTGCATCAGGAGTCAATGCAGGAGGTGCCTCGGCATCCTGAGCTAGAGAATGGCCCGCGACACTGATGTGCCAAACATCTCCGGCAGCACGGTCCGAACCCCGGGCCAGAATCGATGGTCTTTCCGGTGCGAACCATGGCTATAGACTCAGGCGCGCGGTAGGGATGTTGGTGTCGCGTGGAGGCGCAGGAGGCCCACGATACGGGCAGGGGCGAATCTGGTCGGGTCCGCAATGAGGGCTGCGGCTCCGAAGGCGGGGCGGGGCGGGTGCTCGGGTGGTCATTTACTACAAGAGCTCAGCTCAATGCAAGTGTGACCTGGAGTGCAGGGAATGCAGGGTTTTAAGCTCAAG
Source organism: Tetrastigma voinierianum (assembly GCA_016808115.1). Classification (NCBI taxonomy): domain Eukaryota; kingdom Viridiplantae; phylum Streptophyta; class Magnoliopsida; order Vitales; family Vitaceae; genus Tetrastigma; species Tetrastigma voinierianum. The sequence goes on from JAEQBH010005217.1 coordinate 377,832, forward strand.
CGCCAAGGTAGCGGAGGGGGTTATAAATTTTAATGGCTTTTGGGTAGCTGAAGGAGCCAGAAGCCAAAATTTCGCTTATTATACGAAATTTATTCCCCTGACCACCCCGCAAAAAAAAAAAAAAAACTCGAACATTTAAAAAAGGATTTAATTAAAACTAAAATAAATAAAAATACTAAAATAAAATAAAATAAAAAATTGACCAATAAGAAAAACCAAAATTTTGAGTCGCGCCAGTCTCAATGGAGACCAAACCAACTCAATGGCTGGGACTGTCGGTCATGGAGGATCAAGGAGGGGAATCTCCTCCTCGTTTGCACTATGTCAGGCAAGATAGTGGCTTCACGCCCATCGACTGAACAATTCTATTATCCTTCGCTGAGAAAATCTAATGAGCCAATGGGGTATGCCTGATGAATGATAAATGGGCCCACCCATACGATTTGAGCTTGGTTCCGGAAATAGATGGAGTTTGAATATACAGAGGACTCGGGTCCCCTTTTGAAATTCTCGCAGTTATCATCCGATCGCATTTTTCGATCTTTCCTTTGCAATCTTCGAGTTCAAGTAGAGATCATTTCCTCGTAGTTCCTCCAATCCATTGAGATCAAGGAATCTTTTGAGCCCTAGCCCTACTTAAATCCATGTTCGCTCGACGCCCACCATGCTTTTACGGATCTCGACCGGAAGATTAAGATGCTCGCCATAGACCAAACGATAAGGACATTCCAAGAATCCCGTTTGAAAGCCGTTCAGAGGGCCCACAAAGGAATCAAGCAATTTGAGGGACTAATCTTTCGTTGTCGCCACCACCATTAGAATGGTCTTATTCCTATTGGCAAGCCTCTATCAATTAATGGGTTCGGAGTGATGGTGCGGGCAGCTTACTTTATGTTTAACACCATATTTAGCCAAGGAGGTTTTCAAAGATTTGTTACGTATGTGAACCCCCTTCACTAATGATGGCTTTTGCACCCAAACCCGAAAGCATGTTTTGCTTCAAGAATTTGAGCACCACCCCGTGGTCATCAAGGTTTCAGGATCGTCTCAACCTATTTAGATACATACCTACCCCACCAATATGTATGCATGCCCATAAGACTTAGGAAAAGGTCCCATGAAATCGATGCCCTAAACATCAAATAGCTCGACTACTAAAATTGGGTTTAGGGGCATCATATGTCGTCGAGACAATTTCCCGAGCCTTTGGCATCTATCACATACTCGGCTTATTTGGTGAGCATCTTAAAAAGAGAAGGCCAGTAGAAACTAGACTACAACACCTTCATTGTTGTCTTCTGGGAAGCAAAGTGACCACCATGGGCATAGTCATGGCAGTGGCTTAGAATTCCCTTTTGTTCTTCTTCAGGCACACACTTCCTAATTATCTGATCCGCACAGTATTTAAACAAGAAAGGTTCTTCCCAATAATAGGAATTGATCTTCGCTAAGAAATACTTCCTATCTTGTTCTTTCCAATAAACTGGAATTTCTCCAGTTGCTAGGAAATTGGCAATGTGAGCATATTAGGGAGCATTCTCCAACTGCATTAGAGATTCTTCAGGAAATTCATCGTTGATTGGGGGGCTATGAGTGTCAGGCTATGGTTAATCTCGAAAGATGGTCCACTACAACATTCTCTACCCCCTTTTGTCCTTAATTTGCAAATTGAATTCCCAAGCAGAACCCATTGGATAAGTCTTGCCTCTGCATTTTGTTTGCTGAGATATTTCAAAGAAGAATGATCAGAAAATGACTATACTGCACCCAACCAAGTATGCCTCTCGAACTCCGCTCTAAGGCATGTAATTCACTCGCCAACAATTCTTTCTTTGTAGTAGTATAGTTCCTTTGTGCTTCATTCCAAGGGTTTTGCTTGCATAATAGACTACATAATTTTCCACCTTCTCTTGTCCAAGAACTGCCTTCCAATAGCAAGATCATTTGCATCATCACCAAAAGGCAACTCGCAATTGGGTGCTCTAATATTGGTGGGGTATCAATGGGACTCCGTTTCCAAAGCCTTTTCTTGATAGTCTCTTTCCCAAGAAAATTTAGTATCTTTCAAGCAACAGGCAAAGGGCTTAGCAATCTTCTCGAAAAATCCTCGATAAATTCCCGTAAAAGCCCGCATGGCCAAGGAATTTGCTCTAACCGTTTTTATTTGTCGAGAAGGCGCTTGGAAATAAGTTCAATTTTTGCCTTGTCAACTTCTATTCCCCGGAAACACATGCCCTAGCACAATCCCTTGGTTCACTCATAAATGGCATTCTCCCAGCTTAAGCACTGTGTTCTTTTCAATGCACTCAAGTGACAACTTCAAGATTAGTCGACATTCTTCAAAGTCACCAGATATAGTGATGTCATCCATGTATACTCCATTATGCGCCCACCATATCGAATATACTAAGCATACATCTCCGAAGGTGGCAGGGCATTGCAAAGATTCAAAAGGCATCCTCCCAGAAGATAAGTTCCAAATGGATAAGTAAAGGTGGTCTTTTCTTGATCTTCTGGTGCGATATCTATCTGAAAGTACCCTGAATACCCATCAAAAAAGCAATAGAATAGGTGCCTAGAAACTCTCTCAAGAAGCTGATCAATGAAGGGCATTGGGAAGTGATATTTTCTTGTTACCCCATTGAGCCTCCTGTAATCTATGCATACCCTCCAACCAGTGGTAAGGCGGGTAGACACATCCTCGCCCTTTTCATTTTATATGGGTCACCCCCGTTTCGCACCACTGGGCTGGGCTTATGCTATCGATATGGGGTAAATGATACCGCTTGCAGCAACTCTGGCATCAATGCGAACTACTCTCCCCGTATGTGAGGATTCAATCTCCTCTCGTGGCCGCCTAACAACTTTCGACTCCTTCTTCAAATAAACATGACGGGTGCAGATTGTTAGGTTACGCCTTTAAATCGGAAATTTTCCACCTTAAAGCTTGCTTGTTCATCTTGAGGAGGTAAAACAGATTGTCTTCCCGTGGAGTGGTCACAAAGGGGACGATATTACAACCGGATTAATCGCTGCTTTCTTCCAAAAATGCATATTTTAATTCCACAGTGTGGGTTTGAGATCCAACCGTTGGGGTTCCTTTTCCTTCCTCTCTCCTCCAACCAACAAAGGAATTTCCACTTTTTCTCCAAAGACTTCGCACCAGTTCTCGTGATTCGAGTTCCTGTCATTTATAAGTGCACTCTGATAACTCCTCGTTAACAAATCTCAGACTTGCCGGCCGTTAGCCTGCTCTTCAAGAATTGTATCTATTAAGCGACTTTCACGCCATCCTCCACCCCAGTTGCATATGCTTTTTACTTAAGTGGAAGATATTGAGTTCCAAAGTCATGTTCCCAAAGGTGAGTTGCATAACCCCATTTCGACAATTGATGATCGCATTGGAAGTAGCAAAAAATGGCCTTCCTAGGTTGATTGGCACATGATTAGCCCCTACTGCGACCGGTTTGGTATCAAGCACTACAAAATCCACTGGATAGTAGAATTCATTCCACCGAATCAAAACATCTCGACCGTCCCCTTTGGTATTTTGATGGACCTATCTACAGGACAATGTGATGGTCAGTTTAAGTTCGCCTAGCCCTAGCCGCCGGTACATGGAAAAGGGCAAGATTTACAATTTGCCCCAAATCTAGCAACAATGTCTTTTCCACACAAGTGCCACCTATGTTCACTCCGAGATCAGAGGGACACCCTGCATCTTTATACTTCACAGGAGTCTTGCACTTAATGATGGCACTCACTTACTCGGTCAAAAAGCCTTTTATTCACATTAAAGCCTCTTTTCACCGTGCATAGGTCCTTCAAAAATTTTGCATACGTGGGGACTTGCTTGATCATATCGAGAAGAGGGATGTTAACCTTTACTTGTCGTAGTACTTCAAAATTCTGTGCCTGCTTAACCGAATCTTTCCTTTTCCGAAGTGCCCGTGGGAGCTGGGAGGGGCACTGTTTCACCTCTTCCTTGCCGGCTGTTCTTCCTTTGGCGGTTCAAACTTCACTCGTGGGAGCTTTGGTTGGTTCTCGAACGCCTCGGCTCGCCTTACCACTTCTCAAAGTCACACGTTTGACTTCATCACTCTTGCATCAGATCATCGGCAGCCTATCTCATGCATTCCCCTAGGGTTTTGCTGCGGTCACCAGGAAGGAATTTTTAGACCTTTGCCGCTGGTTAGACAACCTGAAATGGAACTTTGCAAGTTGTCACACTGAGACTTTACAATGCATAGCCGTCTAATTTTGTCGAGTGAGCTCTCATCAAGCTCACCTTCTCGATTAGTTTGAACATTCAACACCTTTAGTTCCTCCACAAAGGTAACAGCCTACTCACCTTGCTTAAATTCGTAATTGCCCAAGCCAACAGAGAAGAAGGTGGAGGCCGGGCCGCTGCTGAGGCGGAGCCAACCGCGCCGTGCCCCTGGGAACATATGCAGGGGGTTTTTGCTTCCATTATAGGTTCGGATGATTCCTCCAATTGGGGTTATAGGTGTTGCCATAAGGAGCATTTGTAGGTGGCTTATTTTGACCTAAGATATGGGCATGCTCTTGCATTAAGTCCCCATTAGCAAACTAATGGACAATTCTCCCTGTGATCGCTTATTCAATCGACAATTAAAACAGTCATGATGCGTGCAATTCATTCACTGCTTGCACTTCATGCCGGTTTCTCATTTCAAGCTCCTCCAACCTTCGGGTCAAAGTGGTCAGTTTTGCTTTCATCTCCGTGTCTCTGAAAGTGCATAAATGCCTCCCTTTCAGCGGCCGAAGGCCCCATTCTTTCCTCGCCTCGACCCTGGCTCGGTCCTATGCTTTGAGGTTTCGGCCACTACGCTCAAAAGGTCCATGGTCTCATTCCAATTCTTGCTCAAAAAGTCACCTCCACACATGATTTCCAGTAGTTGCTTCATGGCCGGAGACATACCATCATAGAAGGGATTCACCAACATCCATGTATCGAACCCATGGTGTGGACTTGCACTGATGGTCTCCATGAATCTCTCCCAACACTGATAAAACTTCTCATTATTGTAGGCTGAGTAAGTGTAGATTTGCCTCTTCAAACTGTTGGTCTTGGTTGTAATCGAAAAATTTCTTCAAAATTCAAATTTTGAAGATCGCCCAATTTCTAAATTGTTTCGCCTCGCTGAATCGAGCCAAATCTCGCCTTATCTTCAGCTGTCAAAGAATGCTTTAAATTTAAGCAGGTCCATGTCAGACACACCTTCTTTAAAAGTTGTGCAAACTTCCTCGAACTCCCGGATATGTGTATATGGATTTTCATTCTCCACATTAAAGTGAAAAGTGGGAAATGGGAACCGAGATAGGGTCTTGCGCCATCATGCAACGGGTGGTATGATGCAGGAAGGTGCACTCACTCTAGGAGGGCGTATGTGGTCTCTCATTTACTTATATGCAGTAGGATTCATTGGGGCTCCTTATTGACTTTGTTGTTCTTCAGGTGGAGGATCCATTTGTTCACTTTGTGTGCAACTTGTTGCACTTGTTGATTGATGTAATAACTCTTTACCGTCTACGATATGCATACATCAGGTGATGCATAAACACACAGTGACACGAAAAGAACCATGAGCAACAGCGACTTGCAGATTAGTGTTAGCTATAAAAATAAAAATAAAATAATTTATTTAATGTAAAAAAACTTGAAATTCTACGATGAGAATTAAAAGGTTTAAAAGGTCATCGATACTTGTAATGAGGATTACAAAAGTACCCATGACTCATAATATGGTTTGGCACCATCCTCGGCAACGGCGTAAATTTGGTCGCATACGCGGTGGTGTTATGAATCCAACAAAAATTTATACCTAAACTGATCTTTGTCGTAGCATGATACTATGAGTATAGTGGCTCCCTAGGATCGAACATTGGGATGGGTTTCGTCTTACAAATGATTTGTATAATGATTCAAAATGGTGAAGGCTTTTGTTTGGATTTGGTTGTAACGTGTGGATTTATTTGTCTTATGTTAAGCGAAGAAGTCGAAATAAAATGTAAAAAAGACCTTGAAGTTTCGGGCCACGGTTGGTATGATATGGTTCTGAAGGTGTCACCGAGTTATTTCCTCTCATTAGGGCAAATGACATATAGTCATTTCCAAAACCGGATCTTTGTTTAACTTTAAAAACCAACCCTTAGTAGCATTCCTCTTTGAACTATGGCATTTACTGAGCATTTAATGTTCCTGCAGTTGAAATCCAACATTTAACCTACTCGATGGCTCGTAAATGACATATAATGGATGTCAGTGTATCTTGCCATTAAGAATATGCCCGAACACAAAAACTGCCAAATATTGACGAGAAAGCCATCAAATGGCATTTAAAACCTAGTTTTGAAAGTTTGGAACATAAATACGTAGTACCTGCGTCTTGAAAAACAGAGGAACACTAGCAATCCACATCAACCTACCTAGCAACCCTCCTCTTCAAGGTTTAGAGGCTTTAGCGAAACATCCTTTGAGTTGTCATCCTTAAAGGGTGTGTTTAGCGGCCTCTGAAGTGAGGGAGAAAGAGAGAGGAGAGAGAAAGAGAAGAGCACATGAGGCGAAACGAGGCCGTAATTGAAAATGCTTTAAATGAAAGTTAGGTTACAAATTGTTCATAAGATGGCTTATATAGCCTTACAAAAAGGTGAAAATACCAATTTATCCTTAACAGTATCATTACAGTGAGGGTAGAGATGGAAAAAACCAAAAACGGGGTCGTTTGTACCCAAAAACACGAAGCAGCACATTTCGCTATAGGTGGGAATTTCGCTATATAGCGAAATTTCACTATCATAGCGAAATTACACTACATAGCGAAAATTTCGCTATAATTGCAAAAATTTCTCTATTATTGCTAAAATTTCGCTATGCAGTGAAATTTTCGCTATGTAGCGAAATTTCTCTAGCATAGCGAAATTTCGCTATGTAGCGAAATTATACTACATAGCGAAAATTTCGCTATTATTGCGAAAATTCTTGTCTTCTCCTGCTTGCATCCTGCATCATCCAGCCTGCATCCAGCTTGTTTCATCTTCAATTTCTTCATTCCCGGCTTAAATAGTAGCCTCATGTGCATACCTCTAAGGTGACTTGAGTAGATCCGCCTTGCCCATCATAAACCTGACCAAGTCCAACAAGGTTTAGTTTATCCTTTTCACCACACTACTTGGTGCGGTGTGTAAGGTGAAGTCTGCTTGGATAAAGTCTCATTATCCTAGAGATAACCCAAAAACTCTTGGGTTAAGTATTCACCACTTGGATCTCATCTAAGTGATTTGATACTTCTCTAGGATTGTTTTATTACTTCATATCTAAATTCTTTAAACTTTTCAAAGGATTTAGATTTGTATCTCATCAAATACAAATACCCAAATCATGAATGATTATTGATAAAGGCAATGAACTAGAAGAAATCACCTCTGGCATTAATGGACAAAGGACCATAAACATCGGAATGTATTAGGTTTAATGGTCCATAAGCATGTTCACCCTTTCCCATAAAGGGTAACTTAATCATCTTTACCTAACAAGCAAGATTCACACTTGTCAAATGATTCATGATCAAATCACCCCAAGCTAACACAATTATGTAACTCAATCATGCATCTCTCACTTGTGTGGCCAAGGCGACAATGCCATGAGTAAGATGATTTATGATTATCTCCCTTTGTCCTTTTTATTGTCATTAACATTTAAAATTGGATTGGACATATCTAACGTGTATATCCCATTGCTTAAAGTATCGTCAGCATCAAAGACATCATAATGTAACAACAATTGTTACAAAATATAATAAAAACCCTTTTTGTTCAAATGAGAAACCGGAAAAAAGTTCTTCATCAATGCTAGGACATAGTAGCAATCATCCAAATTTAAACAAAGATCATTAGGGAGGTTCAAAACATAAGTCCATAGGTAGAAGCGGTATAACTCTTACCATTCCCTCGTAGGTTGGACTCTCCATATGAAACTTCTACTATTCCTTAATTTTATATCAATCCATATGTATAGACCATAGCAGTATCATATACCCATATATTGTTAGGAGAAACAATGTTAACCTTAATGACATAAATACCTAAAGATGATGATCCATCATATGCCACCTTCTTCTATGACTCCAAGTAGGCCTTGTAGTTCCTTTTCCAATGGCCAACTTGATCGCAATAGAAGCAAATCTCTTTCGGGGTAGTCTCTTGCCTTTCTTCTCAGCCAATTTCCCCTCAGCTATCTTAAGCACGTTGACTAACTTGAGTATGGTGGACACAATATAGTCCATCGTATAGTCAATCACAAATTATGCTAAACTATCGGGTAACTTTTCCAAAATCAAGTGTACACTCAATTTAAAATCCATCGATAGCTTGATTGATTCAGCCTCTCTCAATATGTTCCATGTATCTTCGGTCTGGTTGCCTTTGGGGATGTCCCCTCCTCCATCTTTGAGCGAAAGAGCATTTTAGAGACCTCGAACATTTTGGATCTTGCCTGCTCATGAAACAACTCCTCTAGATGGATGACTATGGCATGAGCTGTCATAGCCTTATGCTATTTCTGAAGCTCTAGTGACATAGATGCTAACATGGTACATGTAAAATCGGTAATCATCCAGTGCCGATATGCGTGCAATCTTCATCGGATAAATCAGCGAGGATTCAAAGGAGTAGGCCATCAGGACATAAGCTATTCTTTCTACCTTGAGAACAATTCTTAAGTTCATGGTAATCGATGAAGTTAGGCCCGAAAATTGACTTATTGGCATCTAATATTGACGAGTTCAGATTGATGACATGGTTTGATTACATCCAACCTAGATATAAAAGATATCATGTTAGGTGTACTTAAGAATGCATAATTGTTCTGACGATAATTCGCGTATGAAACCTCTTATTTTATTATGAATCCATAGTCCTCCCTTTGTTGATCCAAACCTATATGGAGGTTCTCTGGTAGGTTGATCGATGTCACCAAGAATGACCAGGTTTTACTTGACAAGCCATCTTGGGTCAAAAGGTAGGTATCTTGTCCATACCAATTGCGATCGTATGCAATTAATGAATCCAATATCACTAGGAGTGACCTTGGGTTTACCCAACAAACCGATTTTAGATCAATAAGTTGGTATCTTATACCAATTGCAACTCGATGCAACTATCGAATCCATTGATATCAAATGTTGAATTGAGTACTATCATTAGGTTATCAACTCATGATATGTGTACATCTTATGTACACTGACCCAAATGCGTCTCTATTCAACATTAACCTTGGGTTTGCCCAACATGCTAATGACTCTAGTTAAGGCCAACCCACTAATAAGGAAAACTCATTTCCATGGATTTCTTCGTATGGAGAAAGCTTGGGTTTACCCAACAACCCCAATTCTAGAAGAATTCCGATTCACACCATATTAGTGGAAGACGTTAGCCTTATTATGTTAATAATTGAGGGGTTTCTTTAGATAAGTCTCATAATTTCATTAGCATGCTTTATCCATTCATCTCATGAAATTATAAAGATAGTTACTCTAACTATATGGCATGATTATGGACATTATAAAATCAATTCCATTAGCCAAAAATGGAATTGACCAGGTCAAACCTAGGGACATGCATGATTATTACAACCCATGAAATTACATCACATTTACATTTCAAGGTCTTCTTTCTTGGATCCTCCTACACCCTCTTTTCTCTTTCATATCTCCATCAACTAATCCTAATTCTATGTAATCTAATTCAAAAGAAGAACCTCAAGTTAAATTTGAGGGGGATTTAGATGAGAAGAGAAATACATAGGAAAATGAGACATGCCACTGTTACCCCGAATATGTCGAATGCAATATGCTTTAATCACTATTGAAGTAAAAGTCCATAATCATCCATCATGCCAACATACACCCTTAAACTTGCATTCTCTAACACAATCCATTGAAAATTAAAGATAATGCTACCCCATGATTTCAAAGCACATGAAAAGGCTTTTCAACACTTGAAAAATGATCCATTTTGGTTTTGTTCAACACTTAAGCTAAACTGATTCAACAACTTGAACCATGAACCCAATTCAACTCTTGAATCACAAGCCCGATTCAACTCTTGAATCTTTAATTGATTCAACTCCTTGAATCATAAAAATCAATTCTAGCTTTAAATCTCCAATTGGTTCAACTCTTTGAACCAAGATTGCCAAAAGAGCGTTTATGTCCAAAGTTCTCTCATAGGTAATTTCAACATGGTTTTATGAAGTCCATGATTCTAGAAATTTTAAAGTTGAACTATTCAGTTTTAACTTGCACATCTCTATTTCAATCATACTAGAGTAGTGTGTTAGAAATTGGTGCAAAACCATAAGAGAAAAGAAGCAAACAAGGCACCAGTAGAGCCTTATGTTGCGACGTTGCTACGTCATGATGTTGGTAGGGTTAAAAAGTCCATTGTAAGTCCTCACGTTGCGATGTTGGCACATCACGATGTTGGCACGTTGCGACTTTTTCTAGGGTTGGATGAATAACGTTGCGATGTTGGGAACGAACGTCGCGATGTTGCTAGGTTCAACAGCTACAGTAAACATGTAAAAATCCCAACTTTAGGACTTTTTAATCTCATCTAAGTTGTTTCTCCTTCATAATAACCATCCTTGATCATGTCATGACTAGATTACATGAAGAATAACACTGGATCTACACTTTTCACACAAAAAAAATCTCATTTTTGAACATTTGAAAAACATAGGTACCAAAAACGAAAAACTCTCAACCAAGATCCGATTTGATGAAACTAAGTAAGCTTTGATACCCTTTGTAGGAGTTCATAGGTGCAGGGAGGCCTTTGTTGCATAGTGGAAAAAAAAAAAAATCGGAATCCCACCCATTGGGCCATCATAGTTCATCAAAACGAACCAAAAAAAAAAAAAAAAAAAAAAAACAAAGAGTTCAAAAGATGATATACCTTTGTAGATCTACTCTTGGAGTCCCAACGGCTTGACTAGAAAGCAGACCACATCCTTGGTTCGTCTACAGTAATCCTGAAGACGAGACACGAGAACCTCCAAGGAGACGGAAGTGAAAACAAGCTTGGTGCTAGCCAAGCTTGGTTTTAATTATGAAGATGCTCTCAACTGTTCTTCTTCTTAGTTAACTGTAAGAAACGAAAACCTCACTACTTTCTCAAACAAGGAGATTAGGGTTTTGATGGATCAACCATTAGGGTTAAGTTCTCCCATAACCACATATTTATAGGAGAAACCCCTGCACATGAAAGGACAGAAGCACCGATCGAAGATGGAATACTTTACATGCATCTCATTACATGTGGCATGCTCCCTCATGGTCCTTAAGCCCTTGAAAAACTTTTTCCTATCCCACTCTCTAAATGAGTCTTCTTAGTTCAGGGATTCTTCTAATCCCAAGGTGGTCTAATCCCAATGTGAAGTCCCTCGCCCAGTTGGATCACATCCGAAGTCATTTTATATCAAGTCTTCAACCCGGGAAAAAATTGAATTTTTACGAAAAAGAGTAGCAGGTGATTTATCAATGCGTAAGGTTGAAAACCTGGAATTTTTCTAGATAACGGATGATGAAACGGACCTCACCACTAGATTCTTCTTGCGAAATCTAGTTACCTAGGTGAATTTCATTGAATTCGAGATAGTCGGAATTTCACGTTTTTCGAGACAACGATGGAAAGCCATGTGTCACCATGCATGCAAGTTGGAGAATGTATAAATGGGAGTTCGTAGAGGAAGGGAGGATCAGAAAGGAGGAGAAGGAAAAAGGAAAGGGAAAGAGAAGAAAGAAAGAGAAGAAAGAAAGAGAGAGAGAAGGAGAAGAAAGGGAGAGAGAAAGAGGGAGAAAATGAAGTTGTCGTTTCGACAATCGGAGCTCGTCGGACCAAGAAGTAAAGGCTGTATATTCAACAAGGGCTATGCTCCAAGAGGTAGAGATTCTTCATACTTTGGTTTATTTTCCACCCTAAGGGTTGTGTGGTTGTTTGGTCGAATTTCAAAATATAGGGAATCTTTGCTACATTTTGATCTATGCCTTGGCTAGATTTTAGGATGGATTTTAGGTGGGAACCGAGGGGTGGGGACTAGTCTTGCATGTAAATTGTAGCTGCATCAGTGAACTTGATGTAGGTTTTTGAAGTACCCAAATCAGACCTCTACAGCTCAAGTTATAATTTTTATTTCTTGGGGCGCCACGGTTAAATTTGTTTATTTATTTGTGTACGGATTTTTGGCGTTTCGACAGTTAATTGATTTTGGGATTTGGTATGGCGCGTTTTGTGGCCTATGATGGTTGTATGTGTGGACTACTTTGTGGGCATCTATTATACCACAATTGGTCATGAGAACCAAGTTGTCTTTGCTTGCTTTAATTGATTTGCTAGGGGATGATTGTTGATTGAATGTCGATATATGAACTCTAATGTATTGACATTGAGATGAATTGTTTGGAAGTTATATGCTTTTGATATAACTGTTCATGATACATTATAAATTTTCCATATGGCATGTATTACATATGTGATAAGGAATTGACATGCAATGGCATAATGTATTGCATGCATTGAGGCATCGCATTCATGGGTGTAAGTGCATGGTGCCATCACACACCATCCTCGGTGGTTGATGAGTGGGCTTGATATGTTGAACGAAGTTCAGTGGAGTTCCACTGTTCACAAAGCATGTGTCGGGTAGTAGCAAGCAGAGATAGATACCTCCTCGGGTGAAAGCCCCTGTATTTTTGGTTAAACATATGTGTCCAACGGTGAAAGCCCGTGAAAGTGTAGGAAGGCATGCGAAGCCTGCGGTGAGACAAAATTAAGCACTTGAAAAGACACATGTTTGTTAATAAAATAATCCTTGGAAGTGAAACATCAATAAGTTTTGATTTCTAAAGCGATTTTGTTCAAAGTGATCGATGGATGAAATTCATCAGCGATGGATATTATCACACATTAGCTCGCATTGTGTGATGGGAATTTGCATGATATTTCGGTTTTCATCGTTAGTGAGTCTTATCTCATTTCATGGCATGACATGTAGAATTACATAATCTGTATGGAATGGTTGATGTGAATGCAAGTGCTAGCATTTCATGTGCACTTAGGTGGGGAGTAGCCTCTGTAGGGGTTTCTCTGTTGGGTGTGGCACACCCTATATGGGATCTTTATTTGGTCACCGGAAGCGGACAGATGGGCTGACTCAATTAGGAACGAAATTGTGAAGAAAGTTGGATTGGCTTTGTAACCTTTTTGTAAAAGTATTGGACAAACGAGTTTTGTAATATACGTTTATATGAGGTTGTAATTAAACTCATAGTAATATGTTTTGACAAAAGCATAAAATGTTCATTTAATGTAAATAAACGGATCATTGAGTAGGATTAGACGGTGTGACGCCGAGACACACGATATCGCGGTATTTCCATGTGTTGGCGGTTGGTCGGCGGACCCTGGAGTACGGGCGTCACACTCCATCTTCTAAGTGTGCGCTGACCCGTTAGGGTCCTGATATGTGCCATTTGAGTTCAACCGCATTGAATCAATCCAAGTCATCATGGTATCTAGCGACACATCGCTGACTAGGTGTGGTATCATTTGCCAGCCTTCCATAGACAATTAATTAGCAATTCGTCCTTTCACCAATCTATACCCCACTCGGTTTAGAGCATGGACAAAGTGTAGCTTCCACTAGAATGGATATGCCACATCTAGCCCACGTGAAATCAGATCTTGTCCTTGGACTCATTACTCATCGGTTATGCACCTAAAGACACTCTTCATGGCATTTACACTATGGCTAGAGATTTTTTAGTAATGATCCTGACAAGAGGCCATAGGTATACTCTCCCTCTATTGGGAGTGGCGAATCCTTTGTTGGCTACTCAATCACCTTCGAATACCTCAAGCTTTACCCAATCATCACCCTATGAGCGACCATTGGAATGCAACAAGGAATGAAGTCAAAGCACACAATCAACATTCAAGATCTCCTTGATCACCTCAAGTATAAGGATACTTGCACCATTGCCATATATGACGAGACAATCATCTACATTTAAATAGATAATCCATATGATTGTCTCATGGTAGGTCTCCGATGAACTTAGATACTCTTAGCAAGCATCCAAATGTAAACTCTAAGCATCTCTAATCATAGTTTATAAGATCCACTACTTGATCCAATTAAGGAGTATGGCATGTGCTAGTATGTCCGAATCAATAATGTCTAGTCTCATTGATCCTATGACTAGGGATAATACCCCTCTATCCCAAGCTAATAAAAAATCATGTATCAAGGCCTAGAGCTTTGCCTCAACTATTGAGCAAATTCCTAAGATGAATGAAAAGCCACAAATCTAATTAATAGAGTGATCTTTAAAATACCTCCCCTTAATCTAAGTTTCTATCATTTTTATAAGCGACCATCAGATTTTAGAGTAAATCCAACCTAGGCGGGAGAGACTAGCCAACCCATCAAGTAGTAAAGCACCTAGATTTTCCGTTCACAATATTCTAAATCGAGAAGGCATAATTCCCCTTGCGTAAATAGTTATTCAAAGCAAAAACCTTGGAACTTAGGTTAAATTCTTCACTATCAAACACATATTCATTTCTCAGCCTTCTGCATATCACTAAAGGCAAATGAAAAACTGCATTCCACACTCCATTAACTCTCGAGATCTTTGTAACATGAAAGAAAGTCCTTAGGTATGTCTCAAGTAGTCATCATCAACAAAATTAAGCTAAAAGGATTGCACTTTAATAAAACATGAGAGACATGATTAAGATCTTTACTCATACCTACACAACACTTTAAATGAGGATTGGAATCACAGCCTATGTGATTTCTCTCATAATTAGCTAGTCATAAATTTCCCATGATGAAAAAGCTAAATAAGGTTGAACTCTTGCTTCCCAAATCTGCTTCCATGACCACGTTAGAGAAGGAATCTGAACTGACTGTGGCTAGACTATAAAAGCTAACTTGATAGTAAAAGTGACCAGAGTAGAGGTCGGTCCCGATAGAATCCTTCACAAGAATCTTCATCTCGTATCTATGAAAAGCCCAAGTTTATTCTAAATATGATGAAGGAGTAAGCCTTTTAGCAAGTCCTAGTTCCAACCCTTATTTGCCACCCAATTGTCATGGACTCTTCTAAAAGAGTTAGTAAAGTAAATGTCTTGAAGAGCCACCTCCATCAAAGGTGTGATGCCCCCGAACCGGGGTGTCGGGTTGACTGCGGTCGACATGCGGAAAATACATGCGTCTCGTATCAGGACCCGTACACAGTAAAAATGGCCACTTGGGCCTGCATCAACACTCATCAAACATATACCCGGCCTATATTCAATAGTCAAAAGTCATTTCATTACTCTTAATACAAATACATATTAAAATCTCGATTATGCATATTATCCCCGACATCAAAGCCACAACCAGGCTTTCTTCAAAATCAGCCTCTAAAATGGCTAGTCTTCTCGAACGCTCCTGTCACGCGAAAAAAAATATTCCGCCGACGGGGTGGCTATCGCTCGTGGTGGAATCACCCCTACATGGGTTACTCTCCACCCTAAGTGCATATGCAATGCTCGATTTAAACACACACTCAAGTAAATCATTGATCCTACTTGGATAATACATGCAGTTCCCATGTCTGAGTCTCGCATGACTCCTCACACTTGCCTAAGCCATGTATGAAAACATCATTTTCAAAAACAAAACTTGTTGTTCTTGAAAAATACACTCTTAGGATTCGAGTAAAATAATAGGACTATCTGGCGAATGTGTTGGAGAGCTTTGTGGTCATGGTCCTCGTCAGAAATGATACGTTGAATTTGTCTCCCAAACCCGTTCTTGAGGAAAATCATCCTGTGAAATTCCTTTCGCAATCATGTTCGTTTTTCAGAAAATTCATGTCATGTACTCACACCTAATTTCTAGGTTACCCGGTGCATATGAAAATGCATTATGCCATTTCAACACAATTTATATAACACATACAAATGTATCATCAAGCATATATTTACATAATTTAAATCACAACAACATGTTATATAAATTCTCAATACATTACACCAAAAATTAGCTCATAGGCGTAATTAGCAATGACTCAGTCGATTTGAATTACTCGACCAAACACATTTTCTCATAAAGTATTTTGTGAGCGCTATTCACGTTAACGGTGAAACCACTGAGGTTCTTGTTCGATAATACTTAATCATGAGTTTCAATTTGTAAACCCAAAATCCATAGCCATTTCAGCCTCCTTACGCACCAACACACAATTTATTTCATAATTTATGAAATGACACAAACAACCCGGCTGATCACGAATTTGTCTAAATGAGCTTCAAAAATTCTATGATTCGGTCAGTTTTGGGGCAAGTCAAGCAACCTCACGGCCTCAAATCAACTCAATCATCCACAAAACGCTAAAAAAGTTTAACTCAAGTAGGATAAACCCTACCTCATGGAGTTTGTTGACTCAAGAAAGCCGTGCCTCTGGCGTTGCCTCGCCGCGTAGAATGACTTTCCTTCTTGCTCCGAAGAAATTCGACGGTCCGATCGCCTGGGATCTTTGAAAGAAGTCACTTACTCTTTCACTAGAAAATAAAAAAACCTAAGCTACTGCATCCCTCTCCCTTCTCTGCACGTTTGGTCTCCTTTTTGAAGGAGGAAGATGATCACTATTTATGTTTTTGTCTTATTATCATTAAGAATTCCAAAATGCTATCCATGTCCCTTATCGGATTTTGACCACGTGGCACAATCACCGACCGTCCCATTTTCCGTCGTTTCTCTAACTCATGCAACCTGTGTCACATGAGTACATGTTATAGTGACTTTTGTCACATCAAATGTATTCGACATCAGATACTCGATGCCGCAGCGATGCACATTTTGGTATCTACAGATTCTACAAAATTAAACGTGGTGTAGATTTCACGAGATGATTCCAACGGTGAAATCAGTTTGTCATCAAGATCTGAAAATTTCAGATTTTAACCGAATTACGATTTTGTCATTTCAGAAAATTGGAATTTTCTCGGATCTTATGAATTATCCTCTTGAACATCTCACAAGAGTTTATTGCCCATTTGCCCATCATGAACCCTCCCTTTATAAGAGTTTCATTAGCCTAAGTAATTCCTCCCAACTTCTACATATCTTTCTGTAGTTCAAGAAGTGCCCTGTTTCACCTGCTTCATACCCATAAAATTCATCATTTTACAGCGCCATCAAATTCATCAGTAATCTTATTTCAAAAAATTATAGATATTACAAAAACCTGATTTATTCAGACAAAGTTATAACTGAGTTCATTATATAGTAGTTCAATCATAATGAGAGCCATAATAAGAACCATTCAAGTGACTCCTATAAATAAAGAGTTATGAATCTCTATTAAGCAAGAACCTTTCATTGTGGTTCATGAGCCTCCATTAACTCATCTTAATGATGAATAATGGATTGTAGATGGAGCCTATAAAAGGCCAACCTTGCTCCTTTGAAATTCATCCCGAGTTTTATCCATCTTTTCTTTCTCTCTATTTTTTCTCATTTCTTGGTTCTCTCTTTTCATTCTCTTTTCTTATATACAAAAAGAAAAATAATTCTCTTTCACTTAAAGTTTGTATTTCACAACACGTTTTCAGCACGAGTTTGCTCTAAAGGTAATTCCCTAACTGATTCGTGCCACAGTAGGGTGATCCGAAATCAACAAAATTTGTATCCTAGGGTTCCTAACGCGAGCAAAGCTATCAAGTAGATAGCTGCTCTAGGGTCGAACACATGGGCTTTTTTTGCACAAATGATTTACCGTTAAGCTCAAATGGTGAATCAATTTGGATTTTAAGGCCTGTAAAACAAGGAGTTTGATGGTTATTCAGAGACTCGAAACTAAAATAAGAAAAAAAATATAAAATAGAACCCCTTTGAAGTGTCGGGCCACTGGTTTAAGGTTTTAAGGCAACCAACATGTCACGCCCCCATTCCCGATCCGACCCGAATGGCGGATTCGAACCGAGTCCGGGCGCGAGATCAAGGCACTGACTCATCGACCGCTCTTTCTCGTAGCTGAACTTGTAAATTGTGGTTATACAAACAATTTCCTCTGTAATAACAAAATCATTTTCATAGTAAAGAACTACCACCGGAGTGAGTTGTCCCTAAACATCTATATACATAATCGAGTCCCATTTACTTATACATGAAAGATTTTTTTTTCTAATATTGTAAACATCGAGAGATCATGGCTAGCATGAGCACCTGGAGCCCTCAACCGTCTGCTTCCGTCATGGATGTCCCGCCCACTATCCTGTCTTCGCCTCGCATCCACGGATTGAACAACTGCTGCTTCTTCTTACGCTGTTGGGAACATAAGCATGGACAACCACCAATGGTGACCATCTCAAGCTTATACATATGCATTTCATATATCTATACATATTCATAACTTTTGGTTACTTTCTATCATCTTTACATTCCGTTGCATATTAATCTTTTCTGCTGACGTTTTCCACTCACACAACTTCCTATCTATACTTTTACCTGATTCCTCTTCTTTGTCATCTTACTTATCTCTATCGTTTAGCACTTATGCATTTCTTATCATGTGTTCATAGCATGTTCCATCTATTCATTCAGTATGTCTATCATATATTCATATCATATATGACTTTCATGGTTATATACTATACCATTTGTTATGTTTCTATGTTCATATACCGTGTCTATGTACTCATTTCATATACTGCTTTCCCCGTTTTACTTTTCATATTACTTTCTTTTCTTATATTAATTTTCAAATTCATTTCACATTCTTATACATTTTCATATATCATGTCGGATCATATAACTTCATGTTACGTAACTTATCATCACATAGAAATACTATGTTTCGCATCATAACATATCGTATAATCTTATGTTGGCAGAACTTATCATCACATAGCAAGACAGGCTTCCTATATCATATCATATCTTTTCACATGTCATATTCAATCATTTATTTTATGTTTCATGCCTCAGAATACCAAAGAAGTGGATAGAAACTTATAAAGGCCCGCCAAGACATATCATTGTGTAAGAGACAATGGATCATCTTATAAAGGCGTGATATGATCGGGTGGACCCTTTCTGAAGTCACCTGATCCAAACGAGATCTATGTCATCGAATTCAAACTGTGTTCATATCAACAAACAAGCATTTAACTTATGCCGCGTAATTTATTTTCCTAATCGGCATGCCAATCTATCCCTCTGTTTGGTCGATTAATGTGCAATCCGCTTTACTATATTTCGTATAGCTTTCATAAGCATGAATAACTATTACTGCGATTACTTATGCAATATATACTATCATTACTTTAAATTTGTATTCGTTCTCATATCTGTAGTTTCATATTACGGTTCTCATATTTCTCTATAATACATATATTCCTATATTTTTATCATGCATGCATTTACTCATTCTTATATTCATCTATGCCTATCATTCGTGTACAGTACTCATTTCTCGTAACATCTTATATCTTATTAACTTATATCTTTATGTACTTTATCAGGCTATCATATCTTATGACCTATACCTATACATTCCTATACTTGTACGTTTTTCTTGTTCTTTATCAGACTGTCCTATCTCCCGAAGGAGTTCAGAACATAGACTTCTTCTTTGATACCCTTAGGTACCCTTCATGTCCAAACTATTTACCTTTTTATCTTTTCTATTCAGATACACACGTATAAACATTCGCTTACTTGAACCGGAGATAAAGAATGCATGAGACTCGGTACAATATGTACCCAAAGGTACGGTATGGTACGTAATGTAGACGTGCCCGCCCATCGCACAGAGCAGTCAAACACCGCCAGTGAGTGATGAAGCACTCGGTCATGTATACGTGCCAGCACTAAGCATATGTACGCGTTCCCGCCCACGTGATAGAAGCGCCGCAGTACCAGCGTATGCGCAGTTTACTGATCATATATGTTTTGTCATCCAATATCGGGTCTCAGGTAGCTCATACAATTATATCGTGTTCTCTCGAACTTATCATTTTATTCTTTTCTTTCTGGCATTCCTTTACATATCAAATCTACTTATGCTGTTTATTTCTGTTTAGATTCATCTCTTTCTTATCATGTATTCCAATTGACTTTCCCCATATCAAATCTACTTATGTTGCTATTTCTTGTTCATATCTATATCCTTTCTTACTATGTATCCCAATTATCTTTAACCAAGCGATTAGTACACTTGGTAAAACAATTCAATTTTAGTAAACTAGGTCTTACACCTCGGTCTGACTTTTACTAGCCTCCTCAGGCACATGAATGGATTCTTGACTCAATGGGATTTCCATAGAGTCCAAGAACACTCAAATCGGAGTTCGAACGAAGGAGAGCATGCACCTTCCAAGTTGGAGGTCATGAGTAAGTCAAACCGAACCGGGACGAGTCACCCGACCTGACGAGCTCAATCTAACACCTCGGTCTGACATCTAATATCCTCCTTAGGCATATGAATGTATTATTGACTCAATGGGCTTTCCATAGAGTCCAAGAACACCCAAATCGGAGTTCGAACTAAGGAGATATGACCTTCCGGGTCGAGGTCATGCGTGAGTCAACCGCACGCAGCCGACCCGAATCGACGAGCTGACCTGACCTGGATGAGCTCAATATAACACCTTGGTCTGACATCTACTATCCTCCTCAGACATAAGGAATGTATTCTGACCCAATGGGCCGATAGAGTCCAAGAACACTCCAAATCGGAGTTCAAACGAAAGAGATATGACCTTCCGGCTGAGTCATACATAGTCAAATCCTCGACGGCCGACTCGAACCGACTCCGCCGATTCGAACTCGACGAGCCGAGTTTCACAGACGAGCCGAGTTTCCACAGACGACACCGAGTTTCAGACGAGGTCCGCTGACTCCTACAGGATTAGGGTCTCCGCTGACCTTCGCTGCATGAGTCCGCTGACCTCCGGCAGCGAGGCATAGCCAGACCTCCTCGCCGCATGACCCCATCGACCTATGCCGTGCATGCAGGTCTCGCCGACGATGCACTCTTCCTAAATGACAGAAATTGGCCGGTAACTTCACAAGAACTCCTCACCCAAGCTCGCCGACCGACAAGTTACCATGAAGCTAAGCCGTTAAACTGCTAAAACCATTTGGAAACGTGGGTTTTAAAATTTTTCACTTTTCTATCAAAATCACACATTTAGATTTAACGAAAATCCGGCAGCATAACGACTGCACGGTGGTCAAGCCCAAAATACAAAATCACCTGTATAAAACAAAAATACACTCCCAATGTTTTCCAAATGTCCACATATCAATAAAGGACCTTCGTCCTCATCAAAATATAAGATAAGGATCAATCCAATATAAGTTTATCGTAACTGCTTTTTCTCAAACCATGCATGCATATTTTACAAAAGATATTTACATATACAAATGCCACATTTTAAACTCCTACCATTTAATTTACACCTTATTCTATATATAATCACAAATACGTCAGTTTAGGACCGAGGATCCTCGAAAGGTCTTTCGCTTCAACACTCGTACTTGAAAATTATTTTAAAATGTAAACCGTGAGCCAAACCCGCTTATGAGTACTATAAGTTCTAAATGTCAGTTGTCACGCTTTGTACTTAATACATGAAAATCAGACATAAATGGTTGTAAATCGCTTATGAGAAAACCGAAGTTTTTGCTATGAAAACCATTTCAAAACTCGTTCACACAACCCATACGCCGAAAATCGCTCAAAACTATTTCGCCGCCGAAAAACCGCTTCGAAAACTATTTCGTCAAAACTGCCACTTGTGGTTATCCGAAGTGCTATATCAGAATCAAGTACCAACCACTCGTGGGCCCATATCCGAAATAATTTAGAGAAGTGATGCCTGAACCTTCTGGTCTGGCATCTGTGAGCGAACCCCTAACACTACCCGCCTAAGATATCCTGAACACGGCCGGATCTATATAGCATAATGGAACCTCTGGGACTGAAAATGCTCTGATGGAACCCCAACCAACACCTCATCGCTACAGACTAAGCTCAGCACGCTAACTATATACCTCGAATATGCAGAGGGCGACCACCATAAATATATGCTGGGACGAACCCCAAAATTGCACGACTGCAGCAACATGGGCTACCTAATATCCCATAACCTCTCGCTGCATGCACAACCGAATACATCCGACGGAACCGAGTCGTACATCTGCGTTTCGCTAAACCAAAGCAAACTGTTTAAATACCGAAATCGAACTTTTCACTGAAAGTATAACAATTGGGAGGTAATAAAAATGCTTATAAATCTATATTTTCAAAGCACTGCAAACTTGTAATTTAAACACTTCTCGCTTTTAGAAAATGATTTTGGTACTACCTTTTTCTCACTAATTCCTTTCAAATTCATTACACTTTAGATTCTCGTCAGATGCTCAAATCGCCTACACAATTCATTCAAATTACGAAAATGCCCCCGCTTTAACGCTTTCTTTAAACACCAAACATACACGTGGCTTTCAGCTTTAATTATTATATCGAATCGAACTTCTCGATTCTAACAAAACTTTACGTGCTAGTCCCATTCGACATGTGATATCGATAATATGATGTGAAATTGACCAAATGGGTCCATACACATTAAATGCCCCATAAAAACTATCTCGTTTTAGCAAACTTTTGACTCAAGGGACTTTCCATGTAGTCTAAAAATAATTCAAACATTTCTCGCCAAAATTTTGGTCCGACTTCATTCAACTATACTCCCCGAAATTTCAACCTTGAACCGGGTCAAAACAAATTCCCAAAATTCAGCCCTGACTGTAAGAACACAGTCCCAAAAATTCCTAAAAATTCCTAAACTCGCCTAAAAAATTTTGGACTCAAGTTTACCACATTTCACTCTGCCTTCAAGAAAATTTCAAGCCATTATATAACCTTTAGGCTTGAAATAACACAAATAGTAAATTTCTACCTTTTTAAAGTTTGATAAAAGGCTAAGATATTGGTACCCATGCGTAGCTCTCTTCACGTATACCAATTTGCCGTCTCCCGACGAAAGCTTACTTCTTGGCCCGATTAGAATCAAAGAAAAGTAAAGAGAATAAAAATTAAAATCGCCTCTCTCACTGTGGACGCCTGAGATGTCAGTCTGTCCCTCGCTATAGTTTATACGTTTATCCTTTTGATTTTCGTTTTTTTTGTTTTTTTCTAATTTTATTCTTTTCTTTAATTATTATTATTATTATTTAGATAAATAATTTATATTACCTCATTCAGTCCATTATTCCTAAAATTTTATTTATCCTAATCATTTATTCTTTAAATATTGCCATTTTTTCGAGATTTTTCTGAAATCCCGCTGTGTTTCACTTAAACCTGTTTAGAAATTATTCGAAGATCGTTCTGAATTTAATTAAACTTTCCTCAGTTACTAGATTTCAGACAACTTTAACTGCAAGACAAACCAAGCCAGAATCCAGCATCTAGAGAATTTTCGAGACTTCCCCGAACTATTCCTTGCACTTATTATTATTATCCTTTTAAAATTTCATAAATTCCATAATTGGAATTCCACCCCAAAACTTTCTTATCTGCAAAAGTGCCAATTCTTTAAAACAACTTTCAAAAAATTCTATTATGGCACTAAAATACCATGGCTTCCTGTGCACATACCTACACATACCGTACACCTTCTGGGACTGGGGTGTTACAAATCCTCCCTTCCTTAAGAACATTTCGTCCCTCGAAACTAGGGTAAACAAAACTAATATAAAAATACCTTAATCGTAAAACAACTGAGATATTGATCATGCATCTCGAGCCTCTCGACTCCCATGTAGCCTCCTTAATCCCACATGATTCCCATAAAACTTTGACTAATCCGAATGACCTTATTCCACAAAAATCGCTTCTCCGCGATCTACCATCCGCATTATCGCTTCCTTATAGGTCAAATTATCCTTAGTTCCATCGTCATCTCTCGAGTACACGGGAGTGGATCTGAATGTACTCTCATGAGTATCGATACATGGAACACATTATGAACCTTAGATAACTCGGAGGAAGGTCTAATTTATATACTCAGATCCACTGCAATAATCTCATATGGCCCTATGTATCTAGGTCACCTTCCGCTGCCTTCCAAATCTCGAGGACACCTCCCAAGGGGAAACTTTCGAGGAAGACCCTATCGCCCACCTTAAACTCTGCATCCTACCTACGCTTGTCCGCATAACTTCTGGTCTGGCCCTGGCTATCTTGAGTCCTGCCAGTTCCTGACAATCCAGATCCTGATTCATGGTAATATGTGCTCAACTCCGTCTACGGGCTCTCTCTCCTACTTCATCCCAAAGATGGGGAGTACGACACTTCCTACCATACACGTTTCAAAATGGAGCCATGCCTATACTAGATCGAGAATCGTTATTATGTGCTTAACCCATCGAGATAAATGCATATCCCAACTTCCCTTAAATCATTACGCATGCTCTAAGCATATCCTCTAGTGTCTCCGATCGAATTATCCGGTTCGAGGATGGAAAGCGGTAAAGAAGTGCAATCGAGTCCTATGGCATCCTCAGAACCTGACTAAAATCTGATGTGAATCTGGGTCTCGGTCTGAGACTATCGATAGGAACACCATGTAATCTAACTATCTCCTCCACATATAATTGGGCCAACTTGTCCAACTGGTCATCATTGCTAACTGGGAGAAAATGCGCGGATTTCGTTAGTCTATCCACTATCACCCATATGGCATCGTGTTGTCTCCGAGTTCTCGGAAGCCCGATAACAAAATCCATAGTAATCTTATCCCACTTCCATACGTGAATCGAAGGGCCGTATCTTCCCGCTGGCTTCTCGTGCTCGCTCTTTACCTCACGATGTGTTAGGCATCCGGATACGAATCTGCACTCTCTTTTCATGCCCTTCCACCAATAATGCTCCCTTTAGATTATGGCTGCTGTCTTGGTGCTACCATGCATGGCATATGTCAAGAGTGAGCCTCTTTCCATGATTTCCTTTTAGTTCACCTATTTCAGTACACACATTCGACTCCCTTAACCATTACGCCCATCGCCTCTAATCCGAACTCCGGTTTCCTACCACCCTCAATCTCCGCCCTCAACTTAACTATCTCGAAACCCGCTCCGACCTTCCTCGATCCGATCCACTAGAAGAGCAGACTTAACATAAAATGATGCCAACAGTTGTCCCCCTGTGACGCCCACTCCGCAACCGAACTCCCAAAGATCTCAACTCTATCAACAATGGAGATATACTGTCAAGTAGATAAGCATAGAACCCTCCGGCTCGACTAAGGCACTGGCCACTACATCGCCTTCCCTGATGCAGGTACCTCATTGTGCAATCATAATCCTTAATCAACTCCAACCACCTAAGATCGCCTCTTGCTAATCTCTTCCAGCAAAGACAGTTTATATGCTCTATGATCGGTGAATATCCATTGTGGAACACCATATAGATACGTCTCCGATCTTTAGAGCGAAACCACCGGCTTCTAGGCCCTTAAATCACTGGTCTGCAGTTCCGCTCTCGTGCTTTTAATCGACTGGAAGCATAAGCTCACTCTACCATCCCGCATCAAAACACACCCTAACCCTTGTCCGAAGCATCAATTTATACCACATAACCGTCCTTTCCGACTGTAGTGCTACATCGAGCCGTTGTCAATCTCCGTCTCAACTCTCAAAACTATGTCGGTGCATCCGACCACCGACTTCTCGATCCTTCAATAGATCGTCAACGGGGCTAAGCATCTTCCAAAATCCATCAACAAATCTCCCGCACAACCCGCCAATCCAAGCGAAACTGGACTTTAAACATTCGTGGCGGATTCCACCACCTGCGCTCGATCTTATGAGGATCCACACTAATACCTTCTCGCCTCGAAATGACATGACCTAAGAAAGCTACTTGTCCAACCAAAACCGCACTTACTAAACTTAGCGTATAACCGACGCTCTTCTAAGAACTGGCACATCAGACATGGAGATGTGTGCTCGATGTTCTAAACTGCCCGAGTACACTAGAATGTCATCAATGAATACGATCACAAACTTATCTAAATACGGATTGAATACCCTGTTCATCAAATCCATGAACGCAGCTGGGGCATTAGTCAATCCGAATGGCATCACTAGGATCCGTGAGTGACCAGATCTCACCCGGCGCGCCCCAGAAACACCATTCTCCTGACCAACTCGATGGCATCGACCTTGTGTCAATCTTAGAATATACCCGAGATCCATGCAATTGGTCAAACAGCTCATCTAAGCACGAGGAAGCTGGATAATAGCTTGCGCATTGTCACCCGATTCACCTGTCTATAGCCTATACACAACCGCAGTTTCCCATCTTTCTTCTTTACGAAGAGAACTCGGAGCTCCCACGCTGGCGCAGACACCGAAGCCCCTCGCTTAGCAATTCCTCCAATTGTGCCTTCAACTCTTTCAATCTACTGGCGCCATTATGTATGAAGGAATGGATATCTACCGTCCTTGGAACTAGTTCAATAACGAAACTCAATTTCTATCCGGGGTACACCTCGAATATCATCCGAGCACATCCGAGAACTTTTCGACTACGGATGTCTTTCCAAATTGCGGTCCCCTCTCGTTTCCTATCCACTACAAATGCCACAAATAACCCCGGCAACCTTCCGAAGCACTGCGGTCGTGGCATTAATGAGACTAGGGGCGATCTCTCCGATTCCCCAAATACCACGCCGCACCTCCGTCGAAACTAATCTTACTTTATTATAGCAATCTAAGGTGTTCTATGCCCTGGATAACCACCCATACCCAAGATTGTCAAATCATGGATACCTAGCACTATCAAGTCCGTTGGAAAATCCTTATTCCGATCACCAATCTACTACCCGAACTATCCTTCGAAAATATCATAGTATCCCCATTGCACGGAACCACCATACAACCATCTACAGTCGACTCTATCTGGTGCCTCTCGCTGAATGGTACCGAAATAAATGAATGAGGCCCTGTCCACCAATGCATATGCATCATGATCAGAATTGAAATCATAACAAGAATCAAGTCTAGCGATGCATCCGCTCCCACGCAGGATCAGAATACCCGAGCCCGAGTACGAAAATTCACTTGAATCTGGCTAATCGGGTACCGTCGCTTCCACACCCCTAATAAGGAACACTTATCAGTGTCAGACGCCACCTCGCTCAATTCACTCTACCAAACATCTTGATCCGGGGTAGATGCTATCGCACCTACCTCGCAGGTCTCTCGCAAATACTAATCAGGGACAATCTCGGATAAAGTGACCTTCCTACCCGCAATGGAAACATCCTGTCATATTCATCCTGCACTCTCCGAGATGCCTCCTCTGACATGTAGGGCACAATGGAAAAGATGATCCTGAAGATCTACCACCTCCTGGGGCTGCTGGTGATTGAACGGATCCTTGGCAAGAATGCTACTCCTCGTCCTGAGCCTCTATCGTCGGTCTACTTCTTTCCTTTCTTTACTGGGGACCGGGATCGGGGTCTCACACTAGTGCTCGGAGCACCTCTCTTACTGCCTAGCTGCCCCTGAGTCGAACTAAAACTGTCCTTTCTACCTTTAGTGTAGCCTCAAACTTTTCATAACATTGTTGCTTGCTTTGCTTTTGTTGTATCCTAGTAAACACGGGAAACCTGTGTCTCTACCGTGCCGGTGGAAAGACCTCGTGTCCACATCACCTTTTTCCAGCAATTATGGTGGAAAGACCTCATGTCTACATCACCATATAATAGCTAGAACACTAACCCTATCTAACCATACCCCGCCCCTCCGGGCCCCACCATCATAAGTTTTAGCCCTAATTCTGTGAGCATCGTCTCTATCATGCCCTCAGCTCAAGACTCCCGTGTCCGACTAAGTACCGCCGAATAATTCGATAACCTCGATCCATCGCCAAGGTACCGCCACCGGATCCGCTACCGGTTGGTTTTGCTAAAATGATTCATCAAGCATCTTCCGATCTACGCACTCCCACATATCTCTCTGGTGGTGCCTCCGCGCGAAGTCCGTATCGACTCGACGACCTTGTCCGCATAATGCCGTGAATTTCAAGATTAAAAGATTCGCGGACACTTTTCTCAAATATTTGATGTGCAAGGATTAGCAAAACAACGAGGCTGCGATAGAAAATCATTATTATAAAAACAATTCTATAGGAAATAATCGTGGAAAACGTATGGAAATGGGCGAACTATCGCCAAAATCGCTTCGCGATACCAAGTCGGCACTCTTCCTAGTGACAGAGACACGGCACTTCACAAGAACCTCACCAGCCTCGCTTCGACCATGACAAGTTACCAGCTAAGCCATTAAAACGTTTAAAAACTGTATTTGGAAAACGTGGGTTTTAAAATTTTTCACTTTCTATCAAAATCACATTGATTTGGGATGACCAAAATCCGGCAAAGATAACGACGCATTTCAAGTGGTCAAGCCTCCAAAATACAAAAATCCCTTCTCGTGATAAACAAAAATACACTCCCAATGTTTTCAAATGTCCACTACAACAATAGTGCTTAATTCTCCAGCCCTCATCAAAATATAAGATAAGCGATCAATCCACAGGTTTATCGCAACCTGTTTTTTCTCAAAACCATGCACATGCATATTTTTTACAAAAGATATTTACATATACAAATGCTACATTTTAACTTTTACTATTTTAATTTACACCTTATCTTATATATAATCACAACACAAATGCCTAGGATCGAGGATCCCGAGCGGTCTTTCTACTTCAACACCGCACTTGAAAAATTATTTTAAAAATGTAAAACTGCGGGTTTCGAAACGGGGCTTAGTGAGTACTATAAGTTCTAAATGCCGTTTGTCTCGCCGCTTGTACCTCCCAATATGAAAATCAGACATAAATGGTTGTAAAACTGCTTATGAGAAAACTGAGTTTTTGCTACCTGTGATCTTCTCTTTTCTTTTTTTCCTTTCTCTTCTTCTTCTTCTTCTTCTTCCTTTCTCTTCTCTTCTCTCTTAGCCGTTTTTGCTCTCTCTTTCTCCCAAGACCAAAATGAGATATTTATTTTTGGTCTTATCCTTATTTGATCTTATCCCCTTTTTATTTTACTTTCCAAGGAGGAAACTTCCTCCCTCTTTCCTTCAAGCCACTTGTCTCTTCCATAATTTTCTTTCTTATTTTATTCTAATATCTTTCTTTTTATTTACCTTTTGGTCCTCAATTTCTTTCAGTGCTTTCTTTATTCTCATTCACTGACAAAATCCTACTTTGACATATATAAACTTATTACTATGACCAGGTCATGAATCGTACTAATTAATTTACTTAATCTGTATTCATTCCCAGCTCTTCCTATTTTAATTTTTTTATCTTTATTTTATTTCCAAATAATTTATTTATCTTTTAATATATCTCTAAACAACAAACTCTAGGGTATATTTCTGGTGTTACATAACATGTCCCTGTCTTTTCCTAGCTATTGGGAGGATGACATATAGTCATTTCCTCGAACCCGATCTTCATTTGGCTTTAAAACCTAAACCCTTAAAATTCTCCCTTCTTGAAAAACATAGCATTTAACCTGGCATAAATGTCCCTAATCTATGAGAACATATCTCAAAACCTACCCTACAAAGAACTAATAGGAAACAATCCAACTCTAATAATGCTGGGATCTAGTGATAAGCATCCATCAGAACTGTGTCAAAATACACGTTAGTGAGGGCGTGCCTAGGGAGATTTAACCTAAGGTGAGTAGCCAGAATGCAAATGGCTCATAACTCCGCAGATACATGAAAACAAGAGAACTTGCAATCCTCACCTCAAACTGCACCCAAAGGGCCTTCCTCTTCAAGGAGGAAGAGGTCTAGCCAACCATCCTCTCGAGTTGTCATCCTCAGGAGTGTTTGGTAGCCGAGAAAGGGAGAGAAAAGGAAAGAAAATGGGAGAAAAGGAAGCAGCGGGGAAACTGCCGCCCACCGTCTCTCTATTGCCGAAGTGATTGATTGTTACAGACCTTGACTCCAGCTTATATACTGCTCAGAGCAAGGTAAATTACAAAAAAAACTGAAACTAAAAGCTATTACAAGGACAAAATGGGAAGAAACAAAAAATTGCAACAAAAACAATGTGTTGAAATGTGTGTGAACAAAGTAATGAAATGTGAACAGCTGGCAGATGAATATATGGTAGGAGCAATTCGCAGTTGCACTGCACTTGGTGCTTCATTTTCTTGTTTTATAGTTCTTCTTTTCCTTCTTGGTCTCCGATCTACGATGTCGAGTTTGACTCGAATTTTCAGCGCTTGATCGACCTTCAACAATTTCATTAAGTAACAATTAGTTTCGCAGGAAATTGCAAAATTTGCCACAAAATGCGATCGTAGAATAGTAGGGACCTAATGTGCAAATTAAGAATTAGACAGATTAGTACACAAAAAGCACTCAAAACATATAAAAAATAGGGTTCAAAATAGCACTTTTTGAGCACTAATCACTAACCCTAGCTTAAAGTTATTTCGATTTTGCATATTTATAATTATATTTGGTTTTGCTTATAAGACAAAATCAATATTTCTATTTGTCGAAATCAATTATAATACTTTATCATATATCAAAGTGATCGTTGTTTTGGTGGTAATTTGAAATTATAAAGTGTTCAATTTCATTCTTGGATTCTTGATGCAATGAATCTTGGAGTTGTCATCAAAGAAGTAAATCAAGCATCCTTACAGGATCACGCAAAAGCGTTGATTTTCCTTCGACACCACCTCCACGAGGATTTAAAAAGTGAATACCTTACAGTAAAAAACCCCCTCACTCTATGGAATGAGTTGAGGGAGAGATATGACCACCAGAAAACCTTGATTCCCCCAAAAGCTTGATATGACTGGATGCACTTGAGGTTGTAAGATTTTAAATCAATAGGTGAATATAACTCTGCATTATTTAAAATCAGCTCCCTAGTGAAGCTGTGCGAAGAGAAAGTCATAGAAGAAGACATGCTTGAAAAAACGTTCACCACATTTCATGCCTCGAATGTGCTCTTGCCACTGCAGTATTGAGAGTGTAGATTTAAAAAATAATTTGAATTGATATCATGTCTTCTTGTTGCTGAGAAAAATAATGAACTCTCAATGAGAAATCACAAGTCCCGTCCAATTAGATTCGAACCATTATGTGAAGTTAATGCTTTATTGTCCCAAGCACATGGATGTGGACGAGGACGTGGTCGTGGAAGGAATTTATGATACCATGGTACTCATGTTAGTAATTATTCAAATTCCCAGAAAAGGAAAGCCTCATGGAACCACCAAAAGTGGAATAA
Source organism: Tetrastigma voinierianum (assembly GCA_016808115.1). Lineage (NCBI taxonomy): Eukaryota > Viridiplantae > Streptophyta > Magnoliopsida > Vitales > Vitaceae > Tetrastigma > Tetrastigma voinierianum. Next base: position 409,259 of record JAEQBH010005217.1, read on the forward strand.
TATCGAGTTGAAGCAAGAAAATGGGAAGTATATATAAAGCACGCCTTCCAAGGGAATGAAGGAGAATAATTGTCATATATGTGGTATGAAAGGGCATTGGTTGCGTACATGTCGTATGCCCATACATTTGGCCGACCTCCACCAAGCATCAATAAAAGAAAAAGGAAAATAGATAGAGATGAACTTTACTGATAGAAATGGACTAGACTTAACTTACTATGATACTGATTTCTTTGGAGATCTTAATGGAAAAAAATGAATTATTTGATGAATGATGAAAACATTGTTACTGAATGATACTTCTTATATAAAAAATTAAATGAAAATACTATTTCTTTATTACATCTCTTTCTACTTATATTATTTTATTGCTTTTATTTTAGATGTATATGAAATTCATGTGTTATTGATCTCAAGATGAATGAGGGTGATGTATGTCTTGCTGACTATGAAACCACACACAATTCTTCGAGATAAAAAAAATACTTCCTTGGTTTGACATTAACAAATTCCAATGTAAGTACCATATCTGGTACTTCTAACTTAATTGAAGGCTCTAGAAGAGCAAACATAATGCTACTAAATGGAACTAGGTTCCACATCAATGATGCATTATATTCTAGAAAATCTATAGTGAATTTCCTCAACTTTAAAGATATTCATAAGAATTAATATCATATTGAAACTATGAATGAAGTTAATACATAATGTCTTTATATTACCTCTATTATTTATGGCAAGAAACTTCTTGTCAAACAACTCTTAGCCATCTCCTCTAGATTCTATCATACAACTATAAAGCCTATCAAGTCATATGTTATCGTAAACCAAAAGTTCAACGACCCAAAGAATTTTATTCTTTGGTATGACAAGCTAGGGAGAATCATAGAACACTAACATGGGCATCCACTAAAGAACCATAAGATTATTTTACCCAATGAATACCTATGTGCTGCTTGCTCATAAGGTGAATTGATAGTTAGACCATCCTTTAGCAAAGTCACATTTGAGTTACCAGTTTTCTTAGAAAGAATACATGGGGGATATATGTGGACCGATTCACCCACCATGTGGACCTTTCCATTATTTCATGGTCATAATAGATGCCTGATAAGTGTGAATCATACTAGTATTTATAGTGTGTTTTCCAGGTGTTTATGTAACCTAAATGCTAGATTCACACCTATATTCCTAAAGATTACACTAATACCCCATTTGCTTATGTTTTGCAGGATTAAAAGGAAAATCAAGCAAGGAAAGGGCAAAAAGATAAGAAGGAAGAACCTGTAGTTCAAAGCATTGGTACACTTAGTCGAGGCGAGGAGGTTCGCCAAGGCGAAGAGAAGGCTTCGCCCTAGTAAAGCCCCAAGCAAGAAAAAGAAGAAGCTTCAGGTTTGCCTCGATGAAGATACCCTTCATCTTCACCGAGGCGAAGAGGTTCTCCGAGGTGAAGAATCCTTCTCCGAGGCGAATGAGGCATTGATCAGAAGACACCCTCAGGTTCACCTTGGTGGAAGCCATATCCCTTCCTTGAGGCGTGCTTGGCTCTCAAGTAAGTAAGGAAGATTATCTAGATTGAAGAGACACCTACCCTTCTCGCTAAGGCGAAGGAACATTGGTCGGAACAACAAACCCCCATTTTTAGCCCCATTTTCGCCCCACTCTTTCCTAGCTTGTTCATGTATGATATGTTTTGAGACTTGTTTAGGTTCGGTTTTTGGGGAAGGAGAACACCCCTCCTTAGGGTTTCTCCCTTTTCTTCTTCTTTTTCAGTCACTTTAGGGTTTTTGATTTTCTTTAGCTTTACTTTTTGTTTTTGAGCCATTGAAGTTAGCTAGTTACTGTAGTGGTCTCTTTTGCAACTCAGAGAGCGTAGAGTTTGAGACTCCAATTTCATCTCCCCATTTTTGTGTATCTCTAAACTCTACTACTATCTTTATTAATCTTTCATCATTATGTTTATGCTAAAACATGGTTTTGTTGGATTACTTGCCAAACTGAGTGCTAAACATCCAAGGCTTTGCTTGTCGCCGATGCTTGATTTATATAGAATGGTTTTGTGAATACATGTTTGTGTGGATGTTAGTTCGTGTAATTCTTAGGATTATTATGGTTTTAACTAATTAATCCATACTGAGAGTTGGGTCTTCGATCCCCATACTAGGGCATCCTTGGTGACGCTTAGATTATGCCCTAAAATATGGTCCCGAGTCTCTTAAGGTATGAATTAATACTAATTAACCTGATTAAAGAAGTCTAGGAAATTGGGAATGCCTAACACTAGATGGATTTCATTAGGAGTAGAACCATCTCAACATTATGTGAGGATCATATGGACCGAGAGGTCAGCTGATCTGAAAGATAGTCCGTAGTCCTTATCAGATGGACCGAGAGGCTAATTACCGATTCCTAAGGAAAGCACTACCTTATAAAAGTACCACACTTAATGACCTAGATGGACCAAAAAGCGAATAGGGAGTTGGTGTGAGAAATTGAAGGGAGACACAAAAGTGTAAACCTCATATCGGATTCCTTGGACATGCACAAGTGAACATTCACTCACTCAACACTTAATGAATATAAACCATAAATGCATCAATGGAAACAATCAACCCTGGAATCTTTCCTTGAGTTACATCCACGATATTATCCCATTCCTTGTGAGTGGACATTGATCATACCCTACTTTGTTTTGTTTTATTTTGTTTTTTTATTAATCTTTACTGACTATTGCATGCCAATTGGAATAGATGTTGAACATCTTGTTGCTCATACTCACACCCAAAACGGCTTAGCCGAGTCTCTCATCAAAAATCTTAAATTAATAGCTCGACCACTACTAATGAAAACCAAATTGCCGACTTCTACCTAGGGACATGCTATTATGCATGCTGCAAGCTTGGTTCGTATTCGACTAACAACTTACCATGTATATTCCCTTTCACAACTTGTTCTTGGCAAACAACCAAATATTTCACTTACGAATTTTCAGTTGTGCAGTCTATGTACTAATTACATTGACACAACACACTAAAATGGGTCCCCAACAATGACTTAAGATTTATGTAGGTTTTGATCCTCCGTCTACCATTAGGTATCTTGAACCCTTAACATGAGATGTTTTTACAGTCCGCTTTGTGGATTGTCATTTTAATGAGAGTGTATTCCCACCATTAAGGGGAGAAAAGTCGGTTCCAAGAGAACGACGAGAAATTACTTGGAATGCATCTACAATGTCTCATTTTGATTCTCGTACCAATCAATGTGAACTGGAAGTTCAAAGGATCATTCATTTTCAAAATCTTGAAAATCAATTACCATATACATTTGTTCATACAAAGAAAGTGACAAAGTCACATATCCTGGCTGCAAATGCTCCAATATGGATTGATGTCCTTGAAGGACAATTAGCAAACGAGTCTCAAATATGCCTGAAGCATGAGGGACTTATTGACTAAAAAAATATAACTTCCCGAAAGAGGAGAACACAAAGGAGAATTGATACCTCTTAAGAGGTACATGATAAACAAAATGTCCCTATAGAGGCATATGATAAACAAAATGCCCTTGAAGAGATATATGGTGAACAAGAGGCCCTTATAGAGGCATATATTGAACAAGAAACCCCTGAAGAAGTTCAAGATAAAGAAACAACCCCTAAAGAGGCATATTGATGAGTCCTAAACTCATATATTTTTAATCCATTTTTCTGGCTTATTTTTAATATATTCAAAGTTATTTTAATGCCAAATTATGGAATATTCACCAACTTGGTGTTTTGGGTGTGTTTTAATTCAAAAGGAGAAAATTCAAAGAAGAAAGAAGAGAAAGCAATTAAAAGAAATATGTCGCATAGAGTTTGTGTCACGACAAACATCCAAGCTTAATAGCAAAGGAGCTGGTTTAATAAAGACATTGTGTCTGGGATTAAATGGGAAGAATCTGACAATTCAGCTGAGACAAAGAAAGTTTATGTTGCGACAAGGTTTTTTAGTAGGATGTCAACACCAGGAAGAATTTGTTACGACAAAGAAGCTCCTATCGCGACAAATGAAATAGGCAGAAAGCTGAAGTTTTATCGCGACAAGAGATCTTCTGTCACGACATAGATTATTGTAACATGAAAAAGCTGGTTGAGACAGAGGAAGAGCTTCAGAGAAAGACTTTTGTCAAGACAAGATGATGTATGTCGCGACGCTGAAGTAAGAAGAGACGTTGGTGGCGACAGATAAAAAAGGTCGCGACAGGTGATGCTTGCTTAATGAACTGACTTGGTCACAATAAAAGAATCTAAAGTTGCGATATACTTCAAGCTGAAGAGATGTTTCTATGTCGCTACATGGATCTTAAGGTTGTGACACAAAGATAAGCTGAACATCGATAAACAAGGTTACGACAGACTTTTCTATGTCGCGACAAAAATTCCAACACAAGGAAGAGAGGTCTTGTCGCGACGTAAGAAACTGGGTCGCGACACAAAGATGAGCTGAATATGTGCGCGTTGTCATGATGACAAAACTGGTTGCGACAAAGAAACAACTACAACACCAAGACTCTCACTACAACATCAAAATGAAGCCGCAACAAGAAATCAAAGTTATGGCGACAAGACTCGCTGCGGAAAGATCTTCTTTGGTCGCGACAGGAATGTTGAAATATAAGAAACATTGTTGCAACAAGAACCAACAGAAATGCTATCATGACATCAAAACTGGGCCGTGACATCAATTTGAAGAAGCTGCACAGAAACACTGTCGCGACACAATTGTCAATGTCTCAACATAACTATTCCAGTAATCACATATAAGATTGTCGCGACATAGAATGGATAGAACGACAGACCTTGTAAGAAAAGTTGTTAAAGAGCTAAAGAAAGATCTGTCGCGATAGAGTTTCACTTGCTGCCACCATGAAACTTTATCGCCACCAATCCAAGAAGATCATACGAGCGTGTCACACAGACTACTCAAGATGTCAGAACAGACATGCGATAAATAATTAAAACTCTATCGCAACAACACTTTTAGGTTGCGAAAGAGAATGCACTTGGGCTCAAGTTTTGATCCGTAATGCAAATTTCAATTTAAAAATTCAAACTTCCGGGGCTCTATAAATGTAAACAATTTGCTGAAAGCGAAAGTACAATGGAAAACCAAAGACTGGGAGCCGAGGACTTTTGTATTATATTTTTATTTTATTTTATTTTATTTTTCTTTTCTTCGTAGATTAGATTTAGCGTAGAATTTCAATTTGTTTATTGGACTTGAAATAGTGAATCATTTAGAAGTTTTGAAGTTGAGCTAAATTGTTGAGATCAATTTCGATTATTGTTTGAATTTAATGAAATCTAGATAAAAGCTGGAATTCATTTCTTTAGTTGATTACAACTACATTGGAAATTTCCTGATCAGTATTTCAGTGTTCATTGTGATTCAGTTTTCAAGAAACACAACTTTCACTAGGAAAGATATGATGTTAGTTATGGTCTTTCCTGCACAATTAGAAAGAGATTTCTTGGATTGAGAATTTCAGTTTATTTGAATGGTGTTGTTCTGTGCAAAGGACTGTTCCCCAATATTAGTAACTTATACTCATTTAAGGATTGTTGTCTGGCTCTGATTTCCAGGAGGCCCTCTGAGTGACACAGAGATGGAGATTCCTGAGAGCATGGATGCATTACTTGGGGGTATGCTAGACTAATATTGAATAACTAATAAGCTCTGAAAGATTACTTAGATAAATTATAAATTTACTCATGGTTTGAGAATTAATTTAGTGATCTATCAATTTAATCAATTAGAGATCTCTCCTTGTTCTTGAGGAATGATCTTGATCCTGTGTTAGCTTAGATCTAATCAAGGAAAGGGAGAACTTTTTAAGATCTCAAGGATGAGACATCATTCATCTTGTAGAAATCTAGCAATGGCCCTGTCTTGAGAAGCAAGAAATCATGTACCATAAGAAATCAAAATAAGTATTAAAAATAAAAATACCTAGATCTTATAAAGAAATTTCACACGTAATTGGTTAGACACATGTTTAAAATGAACATGACTCTAATTGCTGAAATGTATGGTTAAGGGAGAAATCTAAACTACTACTCCGCTGGGACAATTTCGCATTCCACCATGATATAGAATTAGATTATGTCAGGGAATTGATAATTTCATTAATAGTGAAATCCCAGTGTCTACTCCTAAAGAATAATCCGTTCAGTCTAATTTAGGTATAGGATTTTAAAGTTTTCTTTTATTATAGAAGTAGAAATTCAGATAGTGAAATTTTAATAAAGTCATCAAAATTTTATGAAATGGAAGTTCAAATAGCGTGAATCTCGAGTAGTCGGGTAGTTGAACTTTAAATTCTTTCAATCGTGGGAACGATATCCCACTTATGTGTCCACTTTTTTTACTTGTACGACCTGTACTTCTGCAAAGATTATGACCAACCAAATCTTCAATAAATCCATTGACAACCCATTTTATTCTGAGCATACAAGTTCTATTTGGTCTAAACAAGTTTTTGGTGCCTTTACTGGGGATTAGGTAATAGTCCTTTGGTAAGAGTGACAGAAATTTGATCTATACATGTTTCGATCAACACATACGTACCTGAAAATTATGAGATCTCAATGAGTTATGTGCATAAGGGATATAAATGGGATCGAAATGATATTGTTATCAATAATATTTTTGCTTTCCAAGTGGCCTTAGACATCATAAGAAATGATGAGGAATCCGAACCACAAAATGTGGAAGAATGTCGACATAGAAATGATTGACCAAAATGGAAAGAAGCTATGTAGGCAGAATTAAACTCATTAATGAAGCGAGAAGTTTTTGGACTTGTAGTCCAAACACCTAAAGGTGTAAAGCCTGTTAGGTACAAATGGGTATTTGTAAGAAAGCGCAATGAAAATAATGAGATCATAAGATGTAAAGGGCAATTAGTGGCATAAGGGTTCTTGTAGAGACCCGGTATTGACTACGAGGAAACATATTCTCCTGTCATGGACATAATCACTTTTCGCTTTTTAATAAGTATGACAGTCTTTGAAGGACTGGATATGCATCTCATATATGTCATTACAGCTTATCTATATGGATCCATAAATAATGACATTTATATGAAAATCCCTAAAGGATTTAAATTTCTTGAAGTAAATAGTACAGAGTCTCGTAGCATGTGCTCAATCAAATTACAATGATCTCTATATGAATTGAAGCAATCTAGACGCATGTGGTACAATCACCTTAGTAAGTATTTATTGAAAGAAGGGTATGCAAACAACCCTATGTGCCCATGCATCTTTATCAAGAAATCGAAAATCCGGATTTGCAATTATTGTTATGTATGTTGATGATTTAAATCTTGTTGGGACTCTTGAAGAGTTCACAAGAATAACAAAATATTCGAAAAAGGAATTTTAGATTAATGATCTTAGGAAAACAAAATTTTATGTTAGCCCGCGACAGTTGTTTCCCTACCGGAGTTTTGGTTCACTAACGACATATACCTAGAGAAAATTTAAAGTGATTTATATGATAAAACACTTTTAAGTTCTCTTAATGGTCGTTTCATTCACTTATCGTGGAAAAGGACCCATTTCATCCTTGTGAAAAGGGTGAAGAATTACTTGGTCCCAAAGTGTCATATCTTAGTGCCATTAGTGCACTTATGTATCTTGTTAAGTGTACTCACCTAGATATTGCTTTTTTGTCAATGTATTAACTAGGTATAGTTCCGCTCCAACTCAAAGACATTTGAATAGTATCAATCATTTACTACGGCATCCAAGGAACAACTGATATGGGTTTATTTTATTCAAAGGAATCAAAACAACATTTTCTTGGATATGATGATGCAGGATACCTTTCATATCCACATAAAGCTAGATCAGAAACAAGGTATGTGTTTAATTGTAATAGAACGACTATTTCATGGAGGTCTTTTAAGCTAACAATGGTGACCACGTCATTGAATCATTTAGAAACCATAACAATTCATAAAGTAAGTCGTGAATGTGTATGGCTATAATTCAACATATCTAAGAATCATGTAGACTCCCCTCTATCAAAGATAACCTAACAACTTTATTTGAAGATAATGCCGCTTGCATTGCACAAATAAAAGAGTTTATATCAAAGGAGATATAATTAAACACATTTCTCCAAAGTTGTTTTATACACATGAACTTTATAAGAGTAGAGAAATTGATGTTAAACAAATACGCTCAAGTGATACCCAGCATATTTATTCATTGTTAGTCATTGCCAACCTCAACATTCAGGAAACTAATATACAAGATTAGAATGCGCCAACTGAAGGACATTAACATGAGGGGGAGTATGCTTATGACATATTGTTAGTGTATTGTACCTTTTTTCCCTTCGTCTAGGTTTGTCCCATTGAGTTTTATTACCAAGTTTTTTAATGAGGCAATTCTAATAAACTAAGAACAATCTACAACATCATATGGATATTGTACTCATTTTCCTTCACTAGGTTTTATCCCATTGGGTTTTATTGGCAAGGTTTTAATGAGACATATTCTTGATGGTGGTCATTAAAGGGGGAGTGTTATAAATTGGATTATTGTATAATGTTATAAATCGGTTCATTATATGGTGAATGACCATAATGAAAGCCATACTAAGAACCATTCAAGTGACCTCATAAATAAAGAGTTATGAATCTCTCATTAAGTTAAGAACCTTTCATTATGGTTCATTAACCTCCATTAACTCATCTTAATGGTGAATAATAGAAGCCTTGTAGATGGAGCCTATAAAAGGCCAACTTTGCTCCTTCGAAATTCATCTCGAGTTTTATCCATCTCTCTATCTCTCTTTTTTCTCTATATTTTCTCATTTCTCGGTTCTCACTTTTCATTCTCTTTTCTTATTTACAAAGAGAAAAATAAATTTTGTTTTACTTAAAGTTTGTATTTTACAATATTTTTAGAACAATAGAAAAATATTTTATTATAAACTTTTTTTTGAAGGGTCAAAAGAGGGGTACAACACGAGGACTTCGTAGGAGGTCACTAGAGTAGGATAAGTCCCAGGACACGTGCCATGTAGTTAGTGTTTATTGGGAGGTAGGCCTAGACCCGATTGAGTACGCATGATCTGAACCTAACCTAGTTACAAGCATTTGAGCCAGAGTAGAGAAGGATAGAAGGGCGGATGACAGCTCAAAATGACCCCCTCAGGAAAAGGCAATCGAGATACCTCGGACAACCAACTCGGGTATGAAGATGAGACCACCTCGAAAAAAGGCAAGCTAACCCACTCGGATAACCAGCTCGGGCATGAAGATGAAGAGAACGATGTGTACGTTACAATCCTCTCGAGCAGGCGTGACACTTTAGTTAGTAGGGGACAATTAATGTACAAATGAATGTGTAATGTAAGGAAATAAAGGGCCACTCATAAATGCCCCAATTACGAGCATTAAACATCTAACCCCCTACTCATGGGTACAAAAGGGGTAGGAACGAAAAATAAAAGGGGACTTTTTGATTAGCTGTTCTGGCTATTACTTTGTGGAAGGACTAAAAACCCTTTCAGTCACCCATCCTAGTAAGAAGCGGTCTTGGTACTAGGATGGACCCACCTCTTGGGAAGTCCTCATGTTGTTGCACCCCTCTTTTGACCCTTAAAAAAAAAAGTTTATAATAAATATTTTTTTACATAATTTTTAGTAATACAAATTTTAATTAATTTATTAGCCTTTTTAATATGAATAATTAAAATATGAGGAATTTAATGAAATAGAATGAAACAATTTACACATTATAACAATTAAAAAAAATGTTATTGTAGCTCCCTTTGGATGGTCTATTGGAATTTTATGTGGAAAATGTGTATATTATTATGTGATATTTATTTCAATATCAAACTTCATGGTAGAGGCTTAATAAATAATTAATGAGGCTAAAATCCTATTGATTAATTTTGGACATGTTAGTTTCCTAAACTAATAGCACTTTGATGGAAAGTGGACTTCTATTCCCATAAGGAAACTAGTCATCTCTCAACCCTATAAATAACTATTATATTCCATCAACTACACGCTAGAGAAAAGAAAACCTAAGGGTTAAAAGGGTTAAGGGAGAGAAACATAGTTTTTCACCAAGATTGTTTTAATATCTTTAAGAATCTCAACAGATTAAAGGTATGTCTTTTTATCTTTGTATTGATATTGTGAAAATCATATTGTTCTAAGGTTCTTGGCTATTATATAATAATCAGGGTTTGTCATTATACGAGAATTATGGTTTATTCCATATAACTTAAAGAAACCTTGATATTAATTTTATTTGTATTGGTTTTTAAACAAAAGGTGATTATTGATTTTCATTATAAGAAATAAAAAAACCCAACAAGTGGTATCAAAACATGGTTGAGAACTTATGATTTTCCTATTGATGATGCTTTTTCAACCGAAACTGGGCTGGAGCGTGCTGGAATTGCTGGGCCAGTCCATTGACTGTGGATGTCGGGCTCCTCTGCAAAAATAAGAAACAAAAAGGATTGGCGGGGATCGCCTATTGCATCTCCGATGCCTAAGTTAGTTCTTTCTGGTGGAAGAGAAGATCAACTGCTTAGGGAATGAATTTTTGTGCGTACCTTTCACCGATGGGGTGACCTAGTATTTATAGTGGATGATCATAATAACTTTCCTAGTTGGATGATGACACGGATATTTCTCCCATTGGGTGAGGGATTATCTTTCTTATTGTTAACCAATTAATAAGGGATAATTGATGAACGAATATTAGGAAATATTCAACTTCCCTAATTGGTGGAGATTCCGTTAGGGAAGTTGAGTACTTTCCTTATACGTGCCTCGATGTTTACATCACCGCTTGTATCTGGTGGACCGAAGTTCTCGCCGCTCGTGTTTGGGCATATGTCGGGCAAGAGCTCTTTTTTATTGGGCCTGCTTTTATTTCCTAAGCCCGACATTGCTTGTGTTCGGGCTAGTGCTACTTATTATCTTAAACCCATCACTGCCCTCTCAACCCCAATGCTTTCGGCGCAGTAAAGGGTCAGGTCATTTCATGGATCGGGTGTGACTTCCATGTGGCTACTTGGGGATCGTTTGATTGTGGTTATGTCACCGCCAAAGGTCTTGTGATAATGACAACTTTTCGATTTTTGCGCCCAATTCGGCTATCGCCTATATTGCCTTTAGGGACATCCTCCTCGCGCTTACTAACATTCCTCCTGCTCTGTCACCTCCTCCATGCCTCATTTTTCCCAAACACCTCGTCCGTCGTCGAATCGCTTGTCATCCCCGCCTCCCCGAGGATCATTTTCTTTGTTTTCTTTTGTATTCGGCACTGTCCTTTCTTCTTCATCTTTTAGCTTTCCGTCTTGGCCTTCTGTGGGATGTTCCTGATGTGTTTTAGGACCCCTTTGTCATTCTTTGCCTTTCTTTATCTTTTGTCCAATCACAGGCTTTTCGGGTCTAGCTACTCTACTCGGGCCTCGCATATAAAGAGGCGCCCGAGGGGTCCGAATATGAGCAAGTAGGCGGCGGGTCTCGCGGTTCCTCCGCCTTTAAAATCTATCAGGATCATCCCCTCTGCCCGGCAAGGGTAAAGAGAGGATTAGCGGCAGGATCATATTGCACTTCAATTTCGCTCTCAATTTATCCTACATGTGGTGGTCACACTCACCATCGTTTCTCATATAACACCATTAGCCCTTAGGTTTAGTCTCTGGTCAGCTTCTCCGGTGGGCTTCAGAGGTCCGTTGAGTGCGTATGTCATTCACTTTAGAGTGTCATCATGGCTTATTTTTAGTTATCGCATCGTGCTATAGGAAGCAAGTGGGGCCCCCTCGAGGTTTTAGCTCAATCAAATTTATTAGAGGGTATGTCAAATTCGTGAGCACTCTGAAAGTTTGTTTCGACTATATCTCCTTATCCGAACTCGACTCCGTCCCCAACTGTTTGTTTTGTTGGGATTCTTATTTGCCAAGGAGGTTTTTGTTAAAATTTTCATAATTTTTGTCAACCATTTGACACCTATTGGATCGTCTATCAAAAAGCAACACGATAACACTGTTTTTTTTAGGTGATTTTATGAGCACTCCTCCTTGTTTCGACCATATCTCCCCATCCAGACTTGGAATGGTGCATCGTTTTGTTGGTCTCCTTATTCTTCACAGAAACATTATATCAAAATTTCATAATTTTTCCTCAACTATGGACTGTCGGGCAAATGCTCAACCCAAGTAGTTCCGCTAGCTTCAGGTGGAGCGCTGTTTTTTGTGATTGGAGCCCAAATCGTATATGGGTCGGGCCCATAAGCTAAAGCTCGACCATGGGAAGCATTGTGGTCCATTTTGCCTTGATTGTTGAGCATGCAGCCCACCATGAATCCATGTGGATACTGTAGAAGCAAGCTGAAATTCCAGAGATTCAGCTACATGGAAAATAAGGAGAGGAGTTAATGGGGGAGCTATTTTCGAGACTAATTGGGGCTCTTTCCAAAGCTTGAAGTTGGAAAAATCCAGGGAGGCTCAGAGGCTGAGGTGGGAATGAGTACAAAAGGAGAGAAGGATCAAAGTGGAAGGAACCTTTTGGAGGGACATTTTTCCGAGCTCAAACGCACGTTTGTTGATTCGGCTTGGATGCTTAGCTCGTTTCTTTTCTGCGCTTGTGGAAGAGGTAAGAACATAATCCTGGCCTCCACTCTATTCTTTAATAGACATTCTGATCAAATTTGAGGTTTCTCCTCAACCATTTGATCCGGTTTTCACGCACATACGTGAAAGCCAGTTCAACAGTTTCTGCTGGGCAGTTTGGGTAGTTTGGTTTATTTTGGTTGGTTCTCACTCATCCGAGCTGAGAATTGATCACCGTTTATTTTGTTAGATTCCTGACTCTTTTAAGAATTTTTTAAAAAATTTTGAGAGCCTCTCCCAATGGTATGGACTGGTTGGGAAACCAGATTAGTCGGTTCATTAGGTTAGGTTTGCAGGAACGGCAGTTTGGGTAGTTTGCTTGGTTTTGTTGTTCATCATCTGAGATGAGAATCGATCACTGCTTTGTTTTGTTAGATTCCTGGACTCTTTTAAGAAGTTTTAGAAAATTTTGAGAGCCTCTCTCAATGGTATGGACTGGTTGGGAAACCAGATCAGTCGGTTCATTTAGGTTAGGTTTGCATGAAAGGCAGTTTTGGTAGTTTGGTTGGTTTTGGTTGGTTCTCACTCATCTGAGATGAGAATTGATCACCGTTTATTTTTTTTAGATTCCCACTTTAGAAGTTTCTGACAAATTTTTGAGAGCTTCCTCTCAATGGTATGGACTGTTTGGGAAACCGAACCAACCGTTCATTAGATTCAGCTTTATCGGAATTGGCAGTTTGAGGCTTGCTTTGTTTGTGCTGTCTCTCGGGTCATTCTGAGTCGTAACAGACTCGTTTATCTTTTCGATTCTGATTTCTAAGGAAGGTTCTGAAATTTTTTGAAATCTTTTTCAATTATCAATTGATTGGTAAACCAACCAGCCAGGTTCATTGGGTTAGGGTTTTCCTGAATGTTACTTTAGGTACTTTGCTTGTTTGTATTGGTTCTCGTCATTCGAGTTGGAATTGCACTCTGCTTATTTTATTAATTCCCAGTTCGTGAGGGATTTTCTGAAAAAGTTTTTAGAATTTTCAATCGTTTTGACTTGTTGAAAACCGATTCAACCGGTTGTGCAAGACAGCTCATGGGCAGCCCCCTATTTAAGCATGTTTCAGTCCCGAATCTATTATGGTGTACTCTTAGTTGCCCTAAGAAAACTGTAGGCGTACTTTAGGTCCGAAGTTCGGGCTTCGGCTTGAAATAAAGTGGGTAGCCAATGTGGGATTTGTAAGTATGGTTTGATTTGTGGGATTTTAAAGGGAATGTGTGTTAAAGCAAGCACCACTTTACCCTTCAGCCTGCCTTCCTTTATTTTGGTATGGGATCCAATATTTGATTTTTAAAATGCATGATAAGATACATTTTAATCTCTACCTATTCCGTCGTGCATGGATAGGACTCTCGTACACGCTAGCGTTGGTATTTGTATTATTCATATGCGTACATGGTGTTTGATTTTGACATTTGTGATGCATTTGTGCTTTTTTCACTGACCTCTTATGCGCCATATTAGTGGACCACAGTGTATACTTTAATGTCGAGTAATGAATTTACACGGATGCTTTCAGGTTGGGTGCTTCTGCATGCTTGCTATGTTTCATTGCTAACTGATAAAATAAGGTGTCAGACCACAGGTACACGCTATTTCGTCTCTTTGGTTGAGTATTTTTAAACATGTTAAAATTAATTAGGTTGGTCTCGACGCTACAGCGTTTAGCCTAGAGACTGGCTCCGATTCAGACCTCATATGCTCCTACATACCCAATTCACTATTAGAGACCGAGTTCCGGGCTTAGAGGGGTGCTACCTCATATGAGGTACCTTCCCGATAGGTAATCTGATCCCCGGACCCAGAAATCTAGTTTTCGCAGACCGCTTTTTTCCATACTAGAGTCATTGGGGTTTTTTGTTCTTACTTGGTTTTCCCTACTTAAAAATAAAAATAAAAGTAAGTGGCGATCTAAAGCAAACCGCCTTCTCCTTGGGACGGATTTTCCAAATCCAAAATCAAATCCCACATTTTCTTTTTCACATTTTCCTTTTCCATTTAAAAATAGTCGAATGTCTGTGATCAAGGGTCCACATATACCCTACCGTGATCTAATATCTTAGGGCTGTCGTGAGGTGTTCAGATGCAGTGGGCCCTAGTTGGGTCGAGCCTTCCTATGCGAAAATTTTTTCCACGCGCTATAGACCTCCCGCCGGTATCCATGTTCGGTGTCCAAACTTTCTCAAATCTTACGTCGTCCATGTTCCTAAGATGGCTTGCTTTTTTAAGGCAGCCTTTGAGAATGGTCTCTGCTTCCCTTTACACCCTTTCATCAAGTGTGTCCTTCAACACTTCAATGTATGCTCAAATTTCCATCTTTCCCAACTTCAAGTGAAGCTAGCCTCCCATCGCTTTCAAGGATAAAGGTCAGGGGTTCCCACTCTAGCTCTATTACTAGACCTTTCAAAGGTAAAAGAGTATGCTGGCTGCTCAGATATTTCTGCCAATCCAAATCTAGGTCGATTATTCGACATGCCATCCTCGCATAACCCTGGAAGGAACGCTATTTTTTGAGCCATACGTGAATTGGAATATAATCCTCATTGATTAGGAAGACACGTCATTTTTCGACCTCTTAGACCACCCTTGAGAACCTTCGTGAGTTCTCCCTTACTCCACCTGCCCAATTTTCTAAGTCCTGTGTGTCTCTAACTTTGGTTTGGTCAGGGTTTTCAAAAAGGTGGCCCGGTCTTAGTCTCTGAGGATGAAGAGGCAGTTTTGAGGTCGTTAGTGCCACCCATGGGTGTACTCTGAGCTCATTAGGTCGGATATTCCCGGGCCGTCTTGCGCAAAGCCTGCACTACTTCCTGCTCTGAGGTCTTCCCCTCCTTCCGTCATGAAGCCTTCTTTACCCATTGTCTCAAAGTCTTCTTCGTCTTTTGCTTTAGAGCCTCTTATCTTGAAGCTCACTTAGGAGAGCTTCTACCGCCTGAGGTGTCGGCCAAGAAGAAGGAGCTGCAGTGCGGGAAAACTCAAGCCTCTCAGGTCGCTTCCTCGTCTCGGGTATGATTTAAAGGTGGGGTCTTCTTCGCTTGCCTATCGTCGAGCTGAGATTCTTCTGTGGAGGGCTAACAGCCCCCGAGGTTCTTCTATTTCTAGCCCGGGAGTCCCACGTCGCAGGTGCCAAGCCTCCCTCCTCCAACGCCAAAGACGTGGGGAAGGGTCACTTCGACGTCGTAGGGATGAGGACTTCTACTTTCTCATGTGGAGCTCGCCTCAATGCTTTCCTCCGTCCTTTGCGATTCCGACCTCAAGAAGGTGACGCCCGTCCACTGAGAGGCTCGCTCGACGCCGTGGAACCTCTCATGTATTTCCGAGCCGCCTGTGATCCATTTCCTTACATTTCTCGTATTGTTAATTGACTCTTCTCTTGTTCTTCGTAGGTGGCTACTTACCGGCTGGCCCTATTGAAGGAGGGCCACTTTATTGAGGGCTCCGCCTGTGGTGGCGAAGTCTTATAAGGCTATGTTGCCTTCCCGACCCGAGAGGTCGACTTCAGCTCGATATAAGGACTTGACCGAGGAGTTTGTGAAGCACTGTGCCTCACCTCGCATGCTCACCCGGCAAGGGCACCGCAGGATAAAGAAAAGAAGGCCCGGAAGGACTTGAAGGTTGTCAAAGACGAGCTGCGGTTGGTCAGAGAGGAGTTGCAGACTGTCAAGGGTGACCTGCGCGTTAAAGTGACGACGTTAGATCGGGTTCGCCAAGAGGCCTTGGAGGTCGATACCCACAGCCACTGACGGAGGAGCTCAAAGAAGCTTCGATGGACCTTGAGAGGTGGAGGCTTTGGCTAACCACAAGGCCAGTGGATACAGAGCTTAGAGACAAGCATGCACCCAATGGGCCTCCGTGGCTTCTCGCTTCCAACCAGGCCTTGTAGAGTTTCCAAGCTAGAAAGTTAAACATCCAACTTTCCTCGACGAGGAGCGCAGGCTGAATTCCGTTTCCGAGGTCACTGCCGCAGCACCGAGGTGTGCCTCTGGGGGCCCCGACGTGCCCCCTCGCCGATGATTCAACCTCCGAAAGCCGCCCCGCTTCCGCTGGGGCTTGGTCGACCCCGCTTCGTGAATCAGCTCGTTTCTCTGTGCCTATACTTTTTATTTTAACCTTGCTATTTCCTAGCGCTGAAATGCCTGATTTTGTATTACTTCTCGACATTGAATTCAATATATACGAGATTTATCGATTAGGTAATGTTTTTCCAACCGAGCCGTTGGCCCGGTCCGTCTGAAATGCGAGCCCTCAAACTATGCTATCTCTGGCCCCGGGTTGTTTTGCCTGAGCAGCTCGAGCTTCAAAATGGGCTACAATTTCGCCTGGCTATCAGGCCTCGCTATTATGCCTCTCCGAGCCATTTTAGGTTCTCTCACATCAGCTACTAGTGGCTCTAGGCTATCGCGACCTGAAGCAAAGCAAGCTTTCAGACCGAGTAACCGGGCTCTGGCTAATATGCCCTCCTTGGAGCGCTTAAGTTTCACTTAACCGGTGGCTACTTGGCTCGGGCTACATGGCCTCCCGAGCGGTTAAGCCCGAAAAACTGCCACTCGGGCTCCCGGGCTACGAGGCCCTCTCGAGTAGAAGTTAATCTCGCAAACTAAGCTTACTGCTCCTAGGCTACAAGGCCTTCAGCAGCCAAGCTCGCAACCGAGCCGCTAGCTCCCGGGCTACAAGGCCTTCCTTTGAGCAATTAAGCTCGCAACCGAGCTACCAGGCCCTAGGCTACAAGGCCCTTGAGCGCTAAGCTTTCAGAATCGAGCTACTAGGCTCCCGGGGCTACAAGTGCCCCCTTGAAAGCAGTTAAGCTCTACGAACTGAGCTACTTGGCTCCTGGGCTACAAGGCCCTCCTTGAGCAGTTAAGCTCTGCAAACTGAGCTACTTGGCTCTTGGGCTACAAGGCCTTTTGAGTTGCTTAACTCTTAGAAACTGAGCCTTCCCTTTGGAAAGCATGAGCAGCTTTAATGCGGGTTTGTGGGGAATCGGAGCAGATTGTGTGAATTCCCTAGGCGTCTGGGCTTCTTTATAAACAACTGCCTTCCTTTGATGGGGTATGTTATACTATGCTCTCATTTCTCTTCTTGCCTTCGATAGTCCCTGGGTTCGTAGGCGATGGAGCTTCAGGATTTGATCGCTACTACGCGACGTTAGTTTGGCGGCCATGGATCAACGCTTGGTTTCTCTGCTCTGCTATTTGTGGGAGTTGTGTTTTTCCCTAGTTTCCCTTCTATGAGGGTTGTGTTGTTCCTGTCCCCGCCATCGATGGAGTCGGATCGAGAAAGTATTCGGAGGGGGCAATATGCTTTAGAGGGAAAACTTTTAAGCCCCGCTTTCTCTATTATTCCTTCCTCCCCTCTTTTCTCTCTATTCCCCCTTTTCTCTTTCTCATTCTCCTTCATTTTATCCTTCTTCTCTTCTTCCTCTTCCTCTTTCTCTTTCTCTCAGGGTATTTTCCTTGGATCAAGTGTCATCGATGAAGAACGGATTTGTAATTTTTTGAGATGTAAAGAAAGATTTTGTAATCCTCTGAGGTGATTGTAACTTCCCTATAATGAAATTTTTGTATTTGTGACTTTTTCATAGCTTCTACCAACCGAGCCCCTTGCTTTTTTTTCATCATTTTTCTTATGGGGTTTTTCTTTATGAGGAGTAGAGAACTGTTTGTGCCGCTTGTCTTTGAGGTGTTGGGAACTAAGCTGGGCAGTGTAATTCTGGATTGACCTGTAATTCATTCAAGTAAAGAATAATTCAGGAAACACGCGCTACGCCCATACCTTTCCGAGCCGAGCTCCTTACTTTATCATTATAACTTATTTTTTTGATCCATCATAATATTAAGCAACCCAAAAATGAACATAGAGACTATTATTTAAAATCAAAACGTTGGGTTCTTTATTAAAGACTACATTTCGAGGTCTTATTGGTAGAACCGTTTGAGGTGTTCAGCATTCCATGAGTGGGGCAGGGTCTTTCCTTCTTCTCAAGGCTTAGAGTCTCGTAGCTGCCGTGCCTGGACATGCGGATGGGCGATATAGGGCCCTTCCTAATTGGGTCCCACTTTCCTATGTGGGATCTTCCACCGCGTGTTTTTTAACTAGGTCACTGTGCTCAGAACCCTTAGGCTCGACCCTTTCGTCATAGTATCTTGCCGTCTTCCGTGATACCCTCAATATGCTTCCAAGACCCGCTCACTTTCTAGGAGATTCCAGTTTAGGCTAAGAACCCTTCTGTGTTCGCTGCGAATTCAATCCTCGTGACCTTAACTGACCTCACAGAGTTACGCTTCGGTGCCGAAGGCCAAAGAGAATGGGTCCTCCTGAGTTGCTGACTTGCGTGTAGTTCTGTGTGCTCATAACACCTCTGGGAGATATTCTACCCATTTTCCCTTTAGATCTTCTAATTTAGTCTTCAGTGCCGCCTTGAGAGTCCTTATGGTGACCTCTCGCAGCCCATCGACCTGCGGGATGAACCAGATGAGTAGGTAGTTCTGGATTCCGAGCTTGGCGCAAGACTCCCTGAACTTAGGATTGTCAAACTATTTCCCATTATCGACACGAGGGGCCTCGAGATCCTGAACCCTACATAATCCACAGACTAGTTACTGCACTCTTCTATGATTCGCTAAGGCCCGCCTACCCATTTGGTTTAGTAGTCCATGGCCATAATGATAATATTCTGTATCACCCTTCCACGGGTAGGGTCCCAATATGTCTAGGGTCCCATTATCGAAAGGCCGGGGGCTTCTGCGACCGACGCGTGGCTCGATGGGGAGATGAGAGATCCGCATGCTCCCGACAAGCTTTGCATTTTTCGACCACCTCGTTGTTTCTTCGAAAGCATCAGGGCCAAGAACACCCCTGCCTCAAGGCTTCTTCCCGCTAAGGTTCGAGTCTACGTGGTTGCCGCACGCCTTCGTACCTCCCCGAGTATACCACAGCCTTCCTTCCATACTTACTAAGAATGGGCGAGAGAAGCCTCCCTTATAAAGGGTCCCCAAGAACTATGAATCTCACGACTGGCTTCAGCTTCTAGATGCCTTTAGCTCAAGCCGCAACGTGCTCCTTCTACTCAAGTAATCCCAGACGGGTTCATCCAAATTCGACCCGACATCATAGGGGGAGACTTCATTGTCGATGCCATCGAGGTTTTGCAGTGCCTCAACCGGTACCGCCCCGCCTGTGTCTTCTTGTAAGGTCAAGTACTACCAAGGCATCACCCTCGAGAAATCTCCGCCTCGTACATGCTCGACCGAACTCGTATGAACTTTACAAATCCTCGCACCTTCGAGGTACAGATCATCTTCACCTCCGCTTCTCGGCGAGGTTAAGCCCAACCATGATGCCTCATATTCGCATCATATCGAGGCTTGAAGCCGAATCTAAGGGCGTATTCCACATCTATCCTGTCTGGAGAGGTCATGATCAAACCAGACCGTCACATCGATGACCTCATTCCACCTGACAACCTCTAGACGTGGGAGGCTCGTGTCGGGCCAGTAGCTTGGGCAGCTCACTGTGAATTCCATGATGAAATCTACTAAGATCCGCTATCATCATTGCCCCGTTTGTATCCGATGTCGAACTCACTTAGTTCTATAGCCCACTTTATCACTCTTCCAAGAGGTTTGTTTATGCGCTGTTCGCTTTGATTATATAGACTAAAACCCCCTCAAAATTAACATAATTACAGGAGCTCTTACACTTTTCAGATTTGATGTTAAAATTGATAGACTTGCTTTAACGGAATAAAAGTTCCTTTATGTTAGATTCAAAATTTTCGTTGCTCTATGACAATCGCGAGCATAGATCATACAAGTAGTAAAATTGGATAAGTCCGTATATCATTCCCAATAAAGATTGATAAGAATTGGAAATCAACTACCCCAACTACTTAAGGTCCTAATATTGAACTTAAAATGGATAATGAGAGTTTAATCTAGAAATTAATGATCATTTACTGTAAACTATTATGTAATTGGAAATAAATGATAACAACAAAAAATAAGAAAACAAAATTACTAGACTGAATCAGTTTCTTGTGAGAAATGGACACTATCAAAGAAATACTGTGAAACAGCCAATTCCTGCATTAAAATGCATTGCTCTATTCTACTGGTGGGTTTGAATTTGTCCAAGATTGCCTAACAATGCCATTGGATTTCTCCATGTTCACTGTCTAAGGGTCTTCTTCTTTTCTCAAAGACAAGGATTTAACCAAATTACTTGTATTTTCGAGTTTCGCAAGATCTAGGTATTTTTTCTTTCTCAATACTTCATACCCATTTTCTGAAACTCGTAGATCTTTGCTTCCCTTCTCAAAGTTTTCTCGCAAAATTCTACCATCTAATTGATGACTCATCCTTAAATCTAATGGTTCTTCCCTTCCCTCGATTAGATCTCACTAACGAGGTCAAATTCCTCTTTAGATTAAGTGTGAAATCTCCGATTATTTATATTGATAAATGCTCCCTCTCCAACACATGAATTATGAGTGAAAAGGGAATTTATCGAAATGAACCTCTAGGAGTTTAGTAGTTCATCACGATAGCCTTCAACATACCCACAAGTGAATGCTCCAAGCTCTCAGAATTCCAACTTTCAGGTCACAATGTAGGCATCCCGGAAATCGCAGCAAAGAAACACTCCTTGAACTGGTATTCGATACTATCATTGAGAACTGATAGGTTTCAGAGCAACATCAATCAAATAAATCCCAATCCAAGCATTTCTCTAAATTGCTACGTAAAAGACTCAGAACTAACGGTAAATCCACCCAATAAGTCGTTATTTCTAAATACTGCATTACAACCAACAATAGATCATTGATCAAATTCATCCATTGTAATTGTCATGTACTGAGAAAAACGAATTCCAGAAATTTATCTAGGATCCATTAATTTCAGGCAACATTTGTATTAAGAAAATCAAAAGTTAACCAAATGCGATTTCTACAATCGTCATAGATTCAAACTTAAAAGAAAAGAAAATAAACGAAAATAAAAATCTACTCTAAAATATACAACGAGTCCTTCTCCTTTCCCAGTTTTTGGTATCGAAGATGGAAGCTACTTTACTATTCTCTAAAAGTCTATTTATAACTGTCAAAAGAAAATGGGCCCTAATTCCAAAAAGCTCAAGGTAGATTTTACTAACGAAAAAGAGAGCCCGGGCCACTGGCCCTCCATGCGTCGCGACCTCCTCAACCGATGTCGCAACCTCGATTTCTCTCATTTGTACTGCTCGCTGGCGACTCGATAACTTCGGGCCGTGAATTGGTTCCTTGCAAATGCAGCAGCGGTCGCTACATCAATTATAGTCGCCACCTCGTTGGCTTAGTTATTTTCAAAAAACCGATGTCGCGGACTATATGTTCCATGTCGCGACTGCTCCTCCTTCCTTTCTTCCATTTTTAAGGCCACAACCCCGCTTGGTTGCGACCTGCTTTTGTTGTCACTACTTCGCTTTTGAGTCGTGACTCTTTTCCTGTTGTGGCTGTATGTCGCGACTCGCTTTTAGGTCGCGACCACATTTCTCGCTCTATCGCTTAACTCTAGGTCGCGATTTCCTTTTTCCGGGTCATGCACTGATTTCCGACCGCTTCAAGATTTCCTTCAAAGTTATGCACCTAATGATTGGTCGTGGACCTCCCTTTTTGTTTTCAATTTAAGTCATGAATTCTAATACTGGTCGTGACCCTGATATTCCTTCATCTTTCTTCCGGTCGCAACCTCAATTCTTAGTCAGAACCTAGCTTTCATTACACCTTCTATTTCGTGTCACGACCAAGATGGTGTCAGCGAATCTTATGGTTAATTGCCGGGTTACTATTGGTCCCATTTGCTCAGACGTAGTTGTGACCTTGATTTTTAATTCTCAGTGTTTCTTTAGGTCGCAACCTAAATGATTGGTCGTGACCTCCTTTGAGGTCCTTGACTAATAAAGTGGTCGCAGCTTCAATTTTCTTGCAGGGACTTCGTTTGTGGCTCAGTTTCATGTTGCAACCTCAAACTCTATGTTGTGACTTCAATCCGCCATGTCGTGACCAATGACGTCGTGACCTCAAATTGAGTCCTTCATTTAAGAACTGGTTGCAACTTCAAATTTTCTTGCAGAGACCTCATTTGTGGCTTCATCAACAGATCAACGTCCCGACCTTAGATCGTGTCGCGACCTAGTGTAGTGTCTGGACCTAAGATTCTACCTGAATATTTCTCATCGCCTTAGCCACGATTTCTGGTCAGAATCCTCATTTCGTCATTTTGGTACTTAAATACAGCCCCAATTTCCAAATATGACTAATTTGATAAGATTTCAATATTTCAAAACTAGTCTTGGTGATGTCGTGACCTGGAAATAACTTAACTAACTAGCTTCTTGTTGCGACTCCAATTTTAAGTTGCTACATCTTTTCTTCTTTGAGGCCGCTTCCGCTCTTCGACCTTCATTCTGCTTGTAATTTTCTGCAAAATTGAATTTGAGTAAGATATCCATATTTCTCAAGCACATGAATCTATACTTATTTCGCAAAATATTTCGTGAAAAATGGATTAAAATCAAAATGAGTTTTTAGACTCACTGGGCCCCCAAACTTAAAATTTTGCTTGTCCCCAAGCAAAGAGAAGAAAGAATTGTTTGTCCTCAAATAATTGAGCTTTATTTTAAAGGATGTTTTTCTGATTCAAACCACAATTTTATCCCACCTTGTAACTTGAAAAAGGAGGTAGCAGCATCCTTTTAAACTTCAGTTTCTACTGAGGAGAAAGGAATGGTTTCAACTTCTATCACAAATACAATGATGAATTCTGCATTTACACAGTTCAGTCAACAGATCTTGTTCTATAGGTATGTGTAGGTCTTCAATCATTTTCATCTTTTTGTTGAATTAGTTAATCTTCTGGGAATCTCCTTAGGAAACTAGTCAAGGTCCCATAGGCTTGTTTTTCATATTGATATCCACTAATGTAGGTAAATTCAACATTCGAGATCAAAGAGGTCTTTTAGGCTTTTAATGTTAGGCTTAGTTAATTAGGTAGATAATTGGAAAATTGTTGCAAATTACCCAGATTCCACTCTTCCTTTCTATCTAATCACTTTTAGATTTCATCCTTTTCCTTCCTTGTAATATAGATTCTCCTCAATCTTGGTTTGGTACATCTTTTTTTTTTCATGGCATTTTGATTGCCACCTGCACCTTATGAGGCCAGTTCCCTTTTTTTGGAACTCTTTTTGTTTTTTTTTTCTTTCTAGGAAAGGGAATAGTGTAAATATTTCATTTTCAGCTTTCTATCACTCTTAGAGAACCTTTGGGCCAGCAACCCTATGCCCGCCTGGCATTAGGGTACTAGGTGTTGAAACACCTTATGAGCTTAATTGAAACCAAGGGAGATAGGCCACAAGACAAAACTTATTCCTCTTTTCAATCTCCTCAGTTTTTTCTAGTTCTTCAAGTTGTTTCTTCTCCTCCTTCCTTGTAATGTAAGGAAATATTTTCCCCAAACTTGTTTCTTTCTTTACAGCAAACCTTGTTGTTCTGGAAACTGGATAATTTGGGGTTCTTTGCTGCAGGATTACTTTAAGGGAGGGGACTCAGTTTTTTAATTGCCGCTAATTGAAGAAATCAGGCCTATTTAGCTCAAATCAGGGACTAGAGTGTATGCCTTGTGTTATTGCTAGTGAGGGTAGGCTCGAAAGGCTCAAACTTCCAAAGATGGCCTCTTTATCACTTCACGATGTTTTACCTAGGATTTCTTCATTTCTCAACCAATAATCTTACAAGTTCTAGAACACTGTATCCTAAATTGTGAATCCCCAGAAGATGTTACTAATTCTTTTCAAGGTTTCAAGAATTTTGTGGACCATGTGTACTGTTCTTTCAAGACTTTTATTGACTCACTCTTTATATACAAAACTTCAATCATTTTATTTGTTCCTTTAGTAATATACCTCTTCCTATTTCTACAGTTTAAACTTGATTTCAAGTAATGCTGCAACTCCTAAATTCATTTTAGTAATGTCTGCCCTTATTTTTCTTTCATTATTGTTCTTGGGATAAAACAGAATTGGTCATTTGGTCATTGTTCAGGTAAGGCTCTCATATTTTTTCATGCAAATAATTAATGAAACAAACCACACAATTCAGCATATCAGTTATATCCATCTATCAAGAAACAACCAATTATTCACAAATCTATTTCTAATTCAGCAATTCACACACAAAATGGCAGGCATCCACTATCAATTGAAAATGTTATAACTCAGGACAATCTAAATGAGACACAATGGATTTCTATTAATAATGGAAAGAATATACAGATTGGGAGCTACAAGGAGAATTTTCAAGTTTATTTTCTTCTTTTATATGCTTTTGGAGGTATGACATTGGGAGGGTCTATATCAAAGCTAGCTAGCTGAGGGTCAAACTTTGGAGAAGCCATCTTTGATCTTTGTCTCTCATAAGCAGGGGGTATTTCCATCCCTTTTACATATATCGCTGTCAATCGATTGCATTGATCAACATGTCTAGCCTTTTCCACCTGATTTACTCGACTCTTCCACACTCGAGATGCACTTCTATGTTCTTGATAGATTCTGGTTGATCAAATCTAAGCTTTCCAACCAGATCTTTCTTCAATATACATCGTTCTCTTCTAATTGCTTATCCCTCTCCTTCATTAGCCTCTCAAACTCTTTGAATTGTTCTTTATACAAATATTTAAAGGCTTCAATTTTCTTCATCATATTGCCCTCAATCTCTGCTTCTCTTTTTATGAGAATATTTAGCGCCTTTATCCCGTTTGAATCGATTATTATAGAATGCTTCCCAAATTTAGTCATTTTTTCCATCATCTTTTCTTTCTTTTCTTTTTCACTCTCTCTCTTTCCCATCTCTTCTTCTCTCTTTGTCTCCGCTTTGCTCCCACATCCTGCTTCTTTTTTCTAGCTTCAAATTTCAAAATTTTTTTCCTAATCATTGTTTCATTTCTCCATTTATGTTCTCTTTCTCTTTCCATGTCCTTTTTCATTGGTTCCACATCTCTATGATCTCTGTGATTCTCTTCTCTCCTCCTAGACCCTTCGCTGCTCGTGCAAGTGCCTTGTACTGTAGGAATGGCCTGTAGGGCTCATCCCTTTAAATGTGCCCCAACACGGTTGGATGGATATCTTCTAGTATTTCCTCCATATCTTTTGTCTCATTCTCCTCAACTGGCACTGTTTCTACTTCGGCATCCACCTCCACTATTCCTTTCTGCCTTTTTCCTTTGGGTCCCCTTGTCACCTGGCTAGAGTCAAGGAGAGACCCAGGGCATTTTTTCTTCTTCCCTCCCACATTCCCTTCACCTCGCCAAGAGACAAAGTCTCGCGACGGTGGTAGCGAGGAATCACTCTCCTTGTTACCTGTGGTGGTAGCCTCTGATGGACTCTTCAATCAGGATTCCTATGTTCATATTATATCCCTTCAAAAAGGCATATAAAATGATGGTCTCCTGTTCCCTGCCTTAGCAAAGATGCTTAGTAGGAATCACTACAGAGCGTGATGGCGAGAACCACACCTCGTTTAAGCGAGGGCCCCTTTGATCAGCATGGTGGAGGTTCTTCTTCATGGCCTCCCATTTTCCTTTGCACCAATGTCTGGTGATCTTTCATAGTCGATTTTCTACCATCTTCATATACCTCTCGACCCATGCTTGAGCTCCAATTTAAACATTTCATCGATCCGTTTATGCCCGAAAGTGTACCTAAACACCTCACGTTAGGATCGAATCCTCCTTCATGCCCACCATATTTGCATAAAACTCCCTGGCAAGAGTAGAAAATCCTGGCGCCTTGTGTTCATAGAAGAATCCCTAACCTCTTTTCTCTATTACCTCCGAAAACTGGAATCCGCTTCAAAACCCTTTTCACCCACAAAACTTTGTCAAATAGTATCTGTCTGTCAATTCATGAGCTTTTGAAATGAAGTCCTCATTGTCTCGTTGCTTCTTCCTCCGTGCTCATTTGTCCTTTTGTCTCTTGCTCCTTTGTTCAACCTCGCTTCTTCCTCGTCGGGCTCTTCTTGTTTGACATCGATCTTTCCTCGTGCGTCGAGGTTCCACCGAACCTCTTCTATCGCTCGACACTTCACGCATAATTCCCATCAATCTATGATAAGATCCGCGAGCGCCGCCTTGATTACGCCATGAGTGAAGATTTTGAGGGTACCGTTCGCACTCGGGCTCTTGTGGTTTTAAGACTCAAAACAATGGACGCAGATGAAAAGTTGGAATGAATTGAAAGATGAAATCAAGCTTGAATGAAGTCATTCAATGTCATGATCGCGATACTGGGGTCTAAACATTAAATTTCGAGTTTCTTAATTAATGATTTTCAATAAATGCTATCTCTAATGTTGCGACGCCCAAATGAAAGGTTTAAAACCTATTTTTATTGAGATTTGGACAATTCTGGTCGCGACCTAAAAAGTTTTGTCGCGACCTGAGATGTGGTCACGACAGAGGAATTGATGTCACGACCTGTTCTTCCAACTTGTTGCGACTAAGAAGATTTCCAGGTCTCCTTGAAAAATTAAATTCTTAGCAAGTTCAATTCACCAAATCCAATCAAAACAAGTACAATTCAATTCACGTTCATCATTCAAATATTCAACGAATCCATTCAACTATGCATCAGATTCAAAATTTAAGCATAAAAATAAAAATAAAAAATTCCCCAAAACTTTCAATCATGCTATATTGGAGACAAAATTCAATAAATCAGAGAAGAATATACTCGCCTCGTCTCAGGCAAGATTGAAGTTCGAATGTAGAGATTCCTCTCTTTGTGTACACTCTTATCGTCTCTACAAGAAACATATGTAATTTAAAGCAACAAGAATAAAATCACACAATTAAGAAACGCTCTAAGACAAAAAAGAATAAAAACAAAAACAAACTGCGGATGTGGATTGCCTCCACAAAGTTGCTCAATTTTTAATCTTAGCCGGACTTGCCGCTATGAGATTTTGTTTCTCCTATTTTCTCACTCGTAACTAGGGAGTCGGGCTTTGGCAACCTGAATTCCTCCCAAGTAATGCTTCAATCTCTGACCATTGACTTTGAATTCCTCTTGATTACTGGTTCTCAATGTCACTGCCCTAAAGGTTGTACTTGATACTACTGTATATGGTCCACTCCATTTTGATTTAAGCTTCCCTGGAAAAAGTTTTATTTAGAGTCAATAACAGACTTTATCTCCTGCTTTAAATTCTCTCCTCAAAATCTTTTGATCATGCCATTTCTTCGTTTTATCTTTGTAGATTCTGGCATTATCATAGGCTTCATTCCTCAACTCTTCCAATTCATTTAGCTGAAGTAGCCTTTCTTCTTTAGCAGCCTTAAAGTCAAAATTTAGCTTCTTGATTGCCCACATAGCTTTATATTCTAATTCAAGAGGAAGGTGGCAAGGCTTGCCAAAGACAATCCTGTATGGGGACATTCCAATGGGAGTTTTATGTTAAATACCCCGTATGCCCATAGTGTATCACAAGTTTCGTAGACTCAGCTCTTCGCCGGAGCTACGCCTTTTCAAGGAGTTTCTTTATCTCCTGTTGGAAATTTCAGCTTGCCCATTTGAGGATGATAGTTGCTCATAATGTGTTTGATTCCATATCTTCCCATAAGTTTATCAAACACTTTATTTGGCGAATGGCTTCCTCCATCGATGATAGTCTCCGGTGCTCCAAATCGCTTCTAGAATATTCCTTTGTAAAAATCCCACAACTCGTAGATAGGCATCATTTTTTGGACAAGCCGTCGCTTTCAACCCATTCGATACATAATCCACAAAATTTAAGAGTATGTATAAATTTCAAATGAAGATGGAAAAGGCCCCATAAAATCTATTCTATACATCAAATAACCGGCACCACCAGGATACCTGCAGGTGGGAAATTCATGCATTTGTTGATATTTCCCATTCTTTTCGCATCATCACACAGCTTCACCCATTCCAAACAATCCTTGAAAATAGTAGGTCAATAAAATCCTGATTGGAGGATTTTGTGGGCTGTTTTGTCTCCTGCAAAGTGTCCTCCATATGGTGATGCATGACATTCATGTAAGATCTTGCTTTGCTCACTTTTTGGTACACACCTTATGATTATCATATTAGCTCCTCTTTTAAACTATAGTGGGTCATCCCAAATGTAAAACCTGTTGTCAGTCCTTAATTTTTTTCTCTGTTGGTAATCGAGTTCTGGTGGCATAATTCCACATGCTAAAAAAAAAGTTCACACATCGCATACCTCAAGCGTGATTGGAGTGGACATTTTGGAATAACCGTCATCCGGAAAATATTATGCTATTTCTTCCTCTCAGATAATAGGCTAACTCTTAACATGTGATCAACTATCACATTGTCACAACCCTTCTTGTCTTTGATCTCTGGGATCAAATTTACACAACAATACCCCACTTGATCGGCCTTGGCTTTACTTCTTTCTTGCCATCGATAGACCACAGCATGATCAAATGGTGGATAATGATACGAGACCCCAATATGTATGGCCTAAATTTTTCACATGCAAATACTATTGCCAACATCTCCTTTTCAAGAGTAGAGCAATTTTCTGAGTTTCATTTGAAAGTTTTGTCGGGCATAGTATATGACCTCAACACCTGTCGCCGTCCAATACATCCCATCGAGATAATCACCGGCATCACACATGATTTCAAATTCTTATTCCAATCTGGTTTGCCATGATAGTGAGCTTTCCAACCAATCTTCGATGGATCTCTTCAAAGATCTCTTCAAAAGATCTTTTGATAGGACTCATCACCAACTTGGAATCCTTTTCAAGAATTCATATAACGGCTTAGCAACTTTGGAGAAGTCTCTACAAATCTTTTATAAAAACCAACATGTCCCGTAAAACTTATTCCTCGACCGGTCAGGGGTGGCATAAGACTTTTATAATTGAAACCTTTGCCTTGTCTACTTCCCAAAACTCTATCAAGCAGTAAATCATGCGCCCTAGGACAATTCCTTCTTTTACCATAAAGTGGCATTTTTTCCCAATCTCGTAGCTAGATTCTGTCCCGCACCCGTGGAAGCTAATCGGTCTCCTAAATTATACCGGCAATTTTCAAAACTCGATCCATACACCGTGAAATCATCCATGAAGATCTCCATAACTTTCAACCGAATATATGGACATCATGCACCTCGAATGGAAGTGAGCACACACAAACCAAATGGCATTCTTTCTAAATGAAAAAGTACTAAATGGGCATGTAAAAGTGGTTTTCTCTCCCGGTCTTTAAGTGCAATGGCAATTTAGTTGTATCCGCATTATCCATCAAGAAAATGTATGAGGGTGCTTCCGCCAACCCATCCAACATCTAATCACGAAGGGCAAGGAAAATGATCCTTTCTGGTTGTAGTGTTCAGTTTCCTGTAGTCTATGCACACCCTCCATCTTACTACGCCTCGTAGGAATCAATTCATTCTTTTCATTTCTGATCACAGTGAATCCACCTTTCTTGAGAACCACATGGATTAGGCTCACCCAAGAGCTATCTGATATTGCATATATAAAACCTACATTCAACCATTTCAGAACCTCTTTTCTGAAAACATCTTTCATCACAGGATTCAGCCTCCTTTGGTGTTCAATAGAAGTTCTTGCATCATCATTCAACAATATTCAGGCATGCAAATGGAGGGATCGATACTTTAAGATCTCAATTGACTAAGCAATAGCTTCCTTGTACTTCCTCAAAATTTTCAACAGCTTTTCTTCTTTAGTTTCAGTCAATGTAGCCGATATGATTACTGGTTTCCTTTTTTCTGGTTCTAAGAAAGCTTATTTCAAAATGACTGAAGTACCTTCAATATTAACCCTTCCCATCTAGTCTCTTGTTTAGTAGCTGCTCTTTGCCGTGATACATGCTCGACCATTTATCCAAAGTTCGCGTCGCTTTCTTTGTTTTGCAAACTGGAAGGCAACAATTCATAATCAATACTCTCAAGATACTAGAAATTCATCTCAATTTCATTGATAGAATGTGAAGGTTACAATAAGGATTCAATTCACACTATGATCTATTACTACAGCCATACAACTTCCTTACATCAACATCAAAGCCAGTTCCAAACCCTTGTTAAGGTTAAAGGCACTCCGCTTCCTCCCTACCCTTAAGGTCAGTTCACCTTTTTGCACATCTATCAAGGCACTTCAAGCATTAAGAAGGGTCTTCCTAGCAGCAGAGGAACTTGGGTATCCTCTTCCATCTTCATGATCACAAAATCCACAGGAAAGATAAATTTCCCCACCTTGACAAGCACATCTCAAGAACACCTTTCCCGGTTGTGCCAAGGATCCGTCACCAATCCGCACGTGATTGTTGTCAGTGAGTTCCCCAAACTCAATCTCCGCACCACCGCGAGGGTATCAAGCTTCATACCGGCACCGTAGTCACATAAGGCCTTCACCCATATTTCCTATAAAGGTGGGAATGGTGAAGTCGCTCGGGTCTTTTCATTTTTCCGGGAGCTTGTCGATAACCCAGACCGCAGGTGGCAATAAAGTTCACAATTCCTTCCTCGCCAATTTTCCTTTCGTCAAGATATTTGATTCGCTTGCGCTGCGTAGGTGTTCCTGAATCAACAAAATTTATACCCTAGATCTCCACCATCGACGTAGCCAAGCTAATGTAGTACAGCAGCTCTAGGGCCGAACACAGTGTGGATGGGTTTCTTCGTGAGAGAAGAGTTACAAAGCAAGTATCAAAAATGGTGTTTTCTGTAGCTGGATTTATCGCTCAGGGAAAACAAAGTGTGTGTGTGGAATGGTCAAGACCGAAATAATCGATGTAAAAAGTTAAGAGAAATCCTTGAAGTCTCTGCCACTCCGGGGCTTAGGTTCTAGTTGATTGACATGTGCTCTGGTCTTTTTCTCTCATTGGGAGCATGACATATAGTCATTTCCGAACCTGATCTTCATTTAACTTAAAATCTAGACCCCTAAGTGTTTTCCTTTGAAAGATGGCATTTGATTAGCATAAATGTCCCTAGTAGTGAAAACACATCTAAAAACACTACCCTACAATAATTAATAGAGACAATCAATCTAGCCCCTGGATATAGTGAAAGTATCCACCGAACCAAAAAAAAAGCTTGCCAACACATTGGTGAGAGCATGCTTAAAGACTTAACTTAAGGTGAGCAAATAGGGCAAAATACCCTTTAAATACATACATGAAGAGCATGAGAACATGCAATGTTTAAACACTCCAAGGCTGCACCTTCAAGGATCAGGGTTTTAGCCAAGCATCCCTTGATTTTGTCATCACCAAGGGTGTTTCTGGGGCTACCAAGAGTGCAAGAGCGGCGGAGAAGAAGAGAAAGTGTAAGGCTCAATATTGCACTATTGGGTACAAATCAATATCCTTCATAAATTTTGGGTATAATTTGGCATTTGATTGATTGCTCACAGTGGGATATTGATTTCTATTTTCTTGAAAATGTCCAAGAATTTAGAAAACCTGCTCTTCCCTCCTCGCTTCTCGGGGCCCTCCCGAGGAAAATGGCACCGGCAGTGTGTAGGTTTGTGCTTTCTCTCCTTCGGCTTCGCTCACAACTTCTTTCAAATGTTAAGTCCGTGCTTGTTTCCTTGCTTCGCACCCTTTTGGCATGTTCTTTCTTCCTTCCGCCATCTTTGTTCCTCACTTCTTCTTCCTTTCTTTTTCTCATTGCTGTTTCACTTTCAACTCCGAATCGCCATGCACCCTTGGGTTCTTGTGGTGTCACTTGGGAATTCACCCTTATTCTGGGTCTGCATATTCAGGGCTAGCTGCCCTACTTGTGTTTCCAGGTTCTTCAGTGAGGCACTTGTATTCTTCTGAAAAATCTGAGTACCAGATTTGAAAACTTCTAAATCAAATAATTTCTATTCATGGAGGTGTAGCATCCTTTATCAGTCTCCCCGTTAATCATAGAAACATTTTGATCTTCAAAGGGTTGGGTCCTTCTATGACCCTGATAATCATTCCTGTTTTCTCCCTATTACTGCTGTTGCTGGAACCCAGGTGGTGGATATCCTGTTGTGATCTCGCCTCGTTTTCGACCCTGTGTATTTCCTCCACCATATGAGAAGTTCTCATGATTCCTCAGTGCTGGATTGTAGTGTGTGGGCAGGTTAGGATTTGGCTTGAAATGGTAACTTCTTGGTTCATTCACGTACTTAGCCTCCTCAACCCCATAGGAATCCTCCTCAGTTGGCACCTCGCATTTCCCCTTCTCATTCCTCTCTTCCACGCTCCACCACTGAAAGGTGAAAGGTAATTTCTTTTTTCCGGTTTGTCCATCCTTGCGGCATGATTGCATCTAGCTGCTTCCATGGCAGTCATTTTGTTTAGCCTAATGACCCTTACCTCCTTGCTTTGCTGTTGCTCCTTGAAGTCTCAAAGGGAGCCTTCATGTTGCATTCCCAAGAGACTCGATCGATCTCTCGCCTCCCTCTCGCACTTTTCTATCAATGCTCACAAAGAAGAAGCATCGATGATACCTTTTGAAGTTTCATTCAGAGAATGATAGACTATGTCCATTTGAGCCTTCAAATCGATCCCATGCATTGGACATCTCTTCAACAACCTTTTGAATCTTTCCCAAGCAATGTATAAGCTCTAATCTTCCCCTTGTTAGAATACTATGATTTCCCTTCTTCTTTCAAAAGTGAGGGATGGAGGAAAGAACCTGCCTAAGTACGCCTCCACCAGCTCTTCCCAGGTATCTACTGAACCATATGGTAATGACTCATACCATGTGGCTACAATATCTCTTAAGGAAAAAGGAAAGAGATGTAGCTTTATCACCTCTAGCCTCACACCATTCAACTTCACTGTATTTGCCATCCTGAGGAATCTACCCAGTGCTCACAAATTTTAGTGAGATGGCAAGTAAACCAGATTCCGCCGCACTACAGGATTAAGGCCGGTTTCGGGGCTCAAAGTTATTGTCATCTACGTAGGTCGGTCTCGATTGCAGCATTCTTTGAATGATAGGCCCCGTAAATCCTCCATTGTATCTCGTAAATGAGGCCTTCCTACCGCCGGCCCTTGTTCAATCTGTCTCGGTCATTTCTTCTTATCCGCCATAGTTGCCTCTCCGCTCTGCAGTCTCTCCTTAAGCCCTAGTGCGCTCCACCCTAGTGTCCACTCGCACAGGTCCGAGTCCCGCTTCAGAGAACCTCCTGAAATTGAAATACACTTAGCTTAATGAAACCAGTGGAACTAGAAATATTTTCAATATGGCTTTCTAAAGATTAGTAGCTTGTACAACCACTGCTTGTAAAACTGTTTTTGGTCTTTTCTTTTACAAAATTTAAGAAAAATGTCTAAAGCAGCAGCTTCCTCTTTGTCGAATATTGATCTATTCAATCTTCACCTGAATCAACTGGCGCGATAAAACTTTGTTGGCTTTAGATTATATGTACTAAAACCCTCAAAATTACCGTAATTACAGAGCCTTACACTCTTTCTCTGCGATCTAAGTGTTAAAAATTGGATAGACTTTGTTTTTAACTTAATAAAATTCCTTTTGTGTCAAGATTCAAAATTTTGGGTTGTCTATGACACTATATGCAATGTGTCATATAAGTAGTAAAAATTGGATGTAAGTCCAGATATCATTCCCACATAGATTGATAAGAATTAGAAATCAACTACCCCAACTACTTAAGGTCCTTACTATTTGAACTTAAAATGGATAATGAGAGTTTAATCTAGAAATTAATGATCATTTACTGTAAACTATTATGTAATTGGAAATAAATGATAACAACAAAAATAAGAAACAAATTACTGGGGATCGAATAGTTTCAGGAGAAATGGACACTATCAAAGAAATACCGTGAACAGCCACCCCGCATTAAAATGCATTGCTCTCGTTTCTATTGATGGTTTGAATTTTGTCCAAGATCGCCCTCTAACAATGCCATTGGATTTCTCCATGTTCACTGGCTAGTCGCCTTCTTTCTCAAAGACAAGGATTTAACTAGCTACTTGTATTTTCGAGTTTTCGCAAGATCTGCATTTTTCTTTTCAATACTTTATACCCATTTCTTGAGACTCCAGATCTTTGCTTCCCTACCGTTTTCTGCAATTTTCTACCATCTAATTGATGACCATCTCAAATCTAATGGTTCTTCCTTCCTTGATTAGATCTCTCAATAACATGAGGTCAGAATTCCCTTAGATTAAGGTGAAATCTCTCTGGATATTTATATTGATAAATGCTCCCCTCCAACATCAATTATGAGTGAAAAGGGAATTTATCGAAATGAACCCTCAAAGCTTAGTAGTTCATCAATGATAGTCTAACATACCCACAAGTGAATACTCCAAGCTCTCAAGAATCTCCAACTCTATGTCACGCAGAGGGCATCCTCGAAATCGTAGCAAGAAAACAATTCTTGAACTGGTATCTTGTGAATATCATCGGGAACTCGATAGGTTCAAGAACAACATCAATCAAATAAATCCTAACCAAGTATTTCTAAATTACTCAAAAGACTCCAGAATTCAACTGGGTGAACTAATCTAACGTAGTTGCATTCTAAATACTGCATTATAACCAACAATAGATCATTGATCAGATTCACCCATTGTAATTGTAATGTACTGAGAAAAACGAATTCCAGAAATTTATCTAGGATCCATTAATTTCAGGCAACATTTGTATTAAGAAAATTAAAAGTTAAATCCAAATTTCCTTCTACAGATTTCTACACCTTTCTCAGATTCATCCGTAAAAGAAAAGAAAAGAAAAATAAACAAAATAAAATATACTCTAAAAATATACAATCAGCCCCTTCCTCCCCTTTCCCATTCCGGGTATCAAGACTCGGTTACTTTACTATTCTCCAAAAGTCTATTTATAACTCATTAAATGAAAATGGGTCTCTAATTCCAAAAAGCTTCAGGTGGATTTTACTAATGAAAAAGAGAGCCCAGCCACTGTTCTGATGTCGCTAATTCCTCAAACCGATGTCGCAACCCGATTTCTCATTTGTACTGTCAGCTTGCACTGGATAACTTCAAAGGTCGTGGAATTGTCTCCGTAGCCGCTTGAGTAGTGGTCATGTACATCAATTATATTCGCAACCTTGTTGGCTTAGTTATTTTCAAAAACCGATGTCACGACCATATTTCCATGTCGCGACCTCATTCCTCCTTCCTTTCTTCTGCATTCTGCATCACAACCCCGCTTTTGGTTGCGCCCGTTTCGCTGTCACCACTTTGTCTCCCGAGTCAGACTCTTTCTCATAGAATGTATGTCGCGACTCGCTTTTAGGTCGCACTGCATTTCGTTTCACGCTCTTAACTTTAGGTCGCGACTTCTTTTTCCCTCGGTTGCACTGATTTCCGATCGCTCATGATTTCTTCTCAAAGTTACGACCTAAATGATTGGTCGCGACCTCCTTTTTTTTTTTTTCTGCCTTCACATGTTCTGAATTTAAGTTTCGACCTTAATACTTGGTCATGACCGTTTTTGATATTCCTTTCCTTTCTTCTGGTCGCAACCTCAATTCTTAGTTGCAACCGATTTCTTAATTACACCTTTTATTTCAGGTCACGACCTTAAGATGGTGTCGCGACATCATGGTTACTCGCTTCGCTGCATTTCAGGTCCCATTTGCTCGCACTCAGTCATGACCTGGATTTTTAATTCTCGTTGTTTCTTCAGTCGCAACCTAAATGATCGTCGCGACCTCCTTTCGAGGTCCTGACTAATAAAGTGGTCGCAGCTTCAATTTTCGCAGGACTTCGCTTGTGGCCTGGCCATGTTGCAACCTCAAAATCCGTGTTTGCGGATCTTCACCCACTTCATGTCGCGACCGAACAAGACGCCCCGAATTTCAAATTAAGTCCTTCATTTAAGAACTGGTTGCAACTTCAAATTTTATTGCAGAGACCTCATTTGTGGCTTCATCAACGGATCAACATTGCGACCTCATGGTGTCGTGACCTAAGATTCTACCTTGAATTTTTATGTCGTCTCAGCCACGATTTCTTGGTCGCAACTTCTATTATTGTCTGCCTTGGTACTTCTAGTCGTAGCCTCAATTTCCAATCACAACTAATTTGATAAAGCTTTCTATTTCTCTCTCAAAACTAGTCTTGGTGATGTCGTGACCTGGAAATAACTAAACTGACGAGCTTCTTGTTGCGACTCCAATTTTGGGTTACTTACATCTTTTCTACTTTGAGGTCAAGGATTCTGTTTCTCATTGACTCCTGATTCAGAATTTTCAGAAAATTGAATTTGAGTAAGATATCCATATTTCTGCACATGAATCTATACTTATCTTGCAAAATATTTCCAAAAAATGGATTAAAATCAAATGAGTTTTTGGACTTATCAGCAGTATTTGCTTCATCAGATATTCAGTTGGGACTTCAATGGTATGAGCTTGGAAATAAGGTCGGAGGTTTCTGGATGTAGTTACAAACGCTAGGACTGGCTTCTCCAGAGGCAACACTTTTTCTCCAGAGAATCCACGTAGGTAGGCGCTGACTGGCTCTAGTTTTTCCCTTCCAATGCCCATTTTGTTTAAAGCTGATGCGAAGATGATATCTATCGAGCTTCCATTATCGACAAGGATCCTGCCGAGGAAGTTTGGATACGGATTGTATTTCTAACGCTTCCTCGATCCGATGCCGTGCGATGAGCCTTCCCCGGGTCGAAGCCGGACTCCGCCGCAAATCCTCCGAGATCACGTGGATCTCTCCTGGAAGGGTAGCCGGGTGCTTATTTGGGTCAATGACGAGGTGGTGGTGGTCAGACCTACCCCGTCCTTTTAGTTACATAACGTAGAAGATGCCCACGCCTGATCGTGACACTAATTTTCTTCCTTAGTTGAATCGCGTAGCCATCCTGCTCGATGCCCATGATCCATGTGGAACTCACAGTATTTGGTATTGTCTCTTTTTGCTAAATTTGACTTCATCTGAGATGGCCATCTCGTGAAATTTTTCATGCTTTGACTTCGCTGTGAGGACCCAGGATACCGAGGTCAGCCAAAGGTGAATCGCCGAGGTAAGTACCGCTACCAGCTGGCCGAGGTGGTCCTGCTGCCCCGACGCTCCATCGCCTTCTTCGAGATCGCTCTTCTTGTTTTCTCCGCTCCTCCTCAGATCCGCCCGCCTCTCGCTCTTAGTGGCTTCGCTCCATTTCTCGGTCGCCCTCGCTTCTTCTTCTTTTGAGCCTGATGAGCTCCTTTGCTTTCGATAAGAGGGCTTCTTCACCGTTGATATATTTTGTCGTTTGGCGAGCACTCCGCCATAAGCCACTGAAAGGGAGATAGAGAATATCGTGTTCTGATCGCACCCCTAACCCCGCGATGAAAGCTGATGGCTTAACTTCTCTGGTCAGAATATCTACCTCTTAATGACATCGTGTCAATCTCCGAACATATGTCCTCGTGCTCTCCTACGTAGTTCTCGCTTATGGTCGAAGGTGATAACTGCTTCAGACACGTCTCAAAACCAGCTCCGATGAAGTGGGAGACGAATGCGATGGAGAGAGCTCAAAGTGAATGATGATGATCAAGATGGTGGAAGTCTCGCGAACTGGCGCCAACGCTAGGCCCTTTAGCGTGATTGCGAAGGCTTTGCATCGTATGGGGTCTTGATATCCGTGCAACTCCATCTGGTTCTTATATGTATTGAGGTGGTCAATGGGGTCTTTCATTCCGTCGAATGCTCGACTCGCAGACTCGAACTTTGGTCGGAAGAGGAAGGTAGCACCCCTGCCAGAACGGGGATTCGCCTTTGTCGTATCAGAGCGTCCATGTGAGACCGGAGCTCCTGCCTTTACCACTTCCTTCATATGGCTGTGCTCTTGCTGGATATCCCTGAACCTCTGCTCCCATGACCACTCCCCTGTCCCCTGTCCCCTGTCTATTGTCCCTACCGTGCCTCTCCTCATTACGATTTTCCCAGGGGTTTATATGGTCGCCCTCGACTCGCTCTAGTTTCTCCTTCTCCACTACTCTCGAGGAGGGCCGAGGTGTCAGCTGCTCTTCTGGTAATGGGGTTTTGGCCTTCGGTACCCACCGCGCCTCCTGCCAGGTTTACTGCAATCTGCTCCAACTCAGCAAAGAACGTTGGTCAGGAGACTGAGCGCCCATCCGATTTCCGCATCGGGCGCAGTAGAGTTTCCTAAATAAGTGCCTACTGAGGTCATGCCATTTTGCTAGTCTTGCATCCTTGGGGATCGCGTGGCTCTTGCTTGTGTTCCGGAAGTTGATACCATTAGTCACCGAGGTCAACTTTATTTGTAGTTGAACCGCTATTCCTACGACGGCAAACCGATGAAGCTTTTTTCAACCTGAATCGGGCCGAGGTAGCCGAATTGCCGGCCTGGCCCGTCGACTTCGATGTTGGGCTTCGCAAAAATAAGAAACAAAAAGGATTGGTGGGGATCGCCGTTGCCTCTCCGATGCCTGCTAAGCCGCTTCCTTCCTAGTGGAAGAGAAGATCAACTGCCTAGGGAATGGATTTTTGTGTGTACCTTCACCGGCCGGTGGCTGCATTTATAGTGGATGATCATGATAACTTTCCTAATTGGATGATGACACAGATATTTCTCCTATTGAGTGAGGGATTATCTTTCTTATTGTTAACCAATTAATAAGGGATAATTGATAAGAGAATATTAGGAAATATTCAACTTCCTAATAAGGATCTCGCAGGTAGTTAAGCACTTTCCTATATAGGCTCCTTGAATGTTTACGCCACCGCTTGCCGACTGAGGACCGGTCTAGTCTGGGCCTCTCGTGTTTAGCATATGGTGGGCCGAGCTCTTTTTATTGGGCCTGCTTTTATTTCCTTGCTTCGACATTCGGGGTTTGTGTTCCGGGGGGCTTACGCACCTATTATTTTAAACCCCATCACCTATAAAGTTTGTTTTTATTTTATTTCCTTATGAAATTAAATTTTAATAAGAATTTAATTTATTGATGTCTTTTTTCCGTTGCAATCTATTCGATTTCCTTTTGAAATAATTTATGATAATTTAAATTATTGAGTTAAAACGGATCTTTATTTATTAATTGTTTGGTTAAAAGCTTTGCAAGAGTATTAGAATGTCTATAAAGGTTTGCAATTCATGTTATAGAATGATTATATGATTTGTGCCACAGTAGGTGTTTCGAAATCAACAAAATTTATAACCTAAATTCCTCCTACTACCGTAGCAAAGCTACTCTGCAGATAACGCCAGTGGCCTAAT
This sequence comes from Tetrastigma voinierianum, assembly GCA_016808115.1. Lineage (NCBI taxonomy): Eukaryota > Viridiplantae > Streptophyta > Magnoliopsida > Vitales > Vitaceae > Tetrastigma > Tetrastigma voinierianum. The sequence continues at coordinate 449,216 of JAEQBH010005217.1, forward strand.
TTAAAAAGGATGGGTTTTCTGCATAAAAATGATTTACGCGATTCAAATGGTAATTTCACTTAGACTTTAAGGTTTGATAAAAACAGTGGGGTGAAATGTATGGAATCTGAAAATAAAGCAATTTAAAATGTAAAATAGAACCCCTTGAAGTGTTAGGTCACTGGGGTTGGATTCCTAAGGCAACTAAGGGTTTCCAGGGTCCTTTCCTCGCGTTGAGGAGGATGACCTATAGTCATCTCCCGAACCGGATCTTCATTTAGCTATAAAACCTAACCCTTAATAATTATCCTTTGAAAAAATGGTACTCATCGAGCATCAAGAGGCCCCCAACGCTGAAAAAGAATTCTCCCCTCGACTCCACCTACAATGATTAATAGAGGGTGACTGACGAATCTCTGAAGTGGATCTAGCAATAAGCATCCACTGAACCCTAAAAGATTACCAAATACAAGTCATTCAAGGTGAATTTAGAGGGATCTAAACCTAGAGTTTAAAGGAAACACAAACTGCTAGTGATTAATCAGCAAACATGAAACCCTAGTACCTTAAGATCCTCAGACCCAACAAATTCTTCCACTTCAAGTAGGAAAGGGTTTTAGTTTCCTCATCCTCCGAGTTGTCATCCTCGGAGGGTGTTTGGCTGCCTAGAAAATGGGAGAAAGTGAGAGAAAATGGAAAAGAGCTGAGAGCCGAAGCTTCCCACCAAATTTATTAATGAGCAAAGTTCTCTTTTGACATGCGCAGTAAGAGCTTATATACTGCCTCTGTGCCAAGCAAAATACAAAAAAAAAAAAAACCAAAATCAAAAGCTATTACAAGGGACAAATTTGGAAGAAAACCAAAAAGTGACAAAAAGGTAAAAGGCGCAGGAGGTCAACAGTGCAGGATGAATGAACAGTGGTTGCAGGATGAACAGTGCACGCAGAGGCAATTTCAAGAACCCCGCAAAATTTTATCAAGGGTCCTTTTCTCTGCTTCGATCCTCTTTCCTTCTGACTTTTGACCTGCAGCTCTTAGATCGACTCGGATTTTCTTAGATTTGTTATGATCTAGCCAACTTGAAATGTTTGGCACGATTAGCTCGCAAAAATTGAAAATTTTGCCACAAAATGCGATCAGTAGCATAGCCGAGACCTTAATGTGCCAATTGGGTTAATTATGTTGATAAGTACAAAAAAAGTACTCAAAACTTGCAATAACAGGGTTCAAAATAGCACTTTTACGAGCACTAATCACACCCCCAACCTACACATTGCTAGTCCCTTAGCAATGAAAGAAAGAAAGAAAGAGAGAGCATACAAAACAAAATCAAAACTATGTTCACAAAAATTATATTTCAAAAAGGTTGTGAATGAGTAATGCCTAACCCTCAATGAGAATCACTGAAACCCTTGCCCACAACTTATCTCGATGTAATGAATGCTTATACAAAATTACATCAAAAGAGCCTCCTCGTGAATCAACTGCAGACTTAATTAAACCTAAGTGTTTGTTTGATCGCTTCTCAACAATAAACCGGCTTAAACTGAGACTCTCCCCCCAACCAAGCTATTGCCTCCACCTAGGACATTAACTAACCTAAATAGATCAGGACCCACTCTTATTCCACAACTCTTTTTGCGTTGTAGGGGTGCAATGCTGAGGAATCGACTTCACCAAAGTCCATGTAACTGATCCACCACGACTTAACCAATTAAGGCTTAGGGCATCAAGTCACAAGGATCTTTCACCTCACTAACTCTTTAGGTTTCCTCACCCCACCCGAATGATTTCTGAGACCTGCAGCACCTACAACTTGGTTAAACTCCTAATATATCCACCTTGGGCGTAGTGAGCACTCAAGTCAATGGCTCCCAACCAATCGGGACTTAGGCACCTAGTTTCAAAAACTTTCTTCATATACCCCCACTCAGGTTTCTGTTTCAAGGTGAAGCGTTGCAATCTTTCTTCTTTTCTTTTCTTTTTCTTTTCTTTTTCACTTCTTTATTTTGGAAGACACATTGGCCTTCTTTTCATGGGGGTCCTTAACCTATTAAAGGTAGTCAACGAAACTAGGGTAGGTTTTGCAAAGTTTAGGCAGTTCTTCAGCCTATTGTTGAAACCTAATGTGAATAGTGTGTGGTTAGCTAGATAAGGAAGAAAAAGGTCAAAAGCAACAAGAATTCAACTAGGCATGGAATCAATCTAACATCAACATGATTGGACAAAGTTTCAATTTTCCAACTTGCAAGTTAGGCAAAACAAAAAAAAAATGGGTGCAATTTGAATTGAAAAGTAAGCTGTATAGTATAACAACTTCAAAAAAAGGAAAACCAGCAAGCCACTGGACATACAAAATGGGCTTGCTCAAAATAGAAGCAAAAACATAAATATAAAACCCACTTCCTTCGCTAACTCTCCCCCTAACCAAATGTCACATTGTTCGCAATGTGGCTTGGATTGGAAATTTAGAGAAGGGAGTGTTACCTCCTTGATGAAATGTACTCGTTTGGATAAGAGACTTCAGAAGCTCACGAGACCTTATTTACTCCATTCAGCCTTCAAAATAAAATGTCAGAGAAGAAAAGAGAGGAAAAAAGTGACCAGTTGGAGTATTTTGAAAATTACAACTTCATAATAATTTCAAAAGTGTTCTTTCTGGTAATATTTAGATTCTACACTCTCGAAGATTTCCAACGGTACCAAAAACTCCGAAAAAAGAGTTTGGATGAAAAAGTTATGGTCAAAACAAAACAGTAGCTTCTAAAATGGAAGGGTCGTGTGGTTACAACCTGCGAAAATTCGCAGGTGTTGTGAAATTGTCATGATTTTTTTTTAATTTTTATTTATTTAGTTTATTTTCAAGACATTTTTATTTTTTTTATTATATATATATATATATATATATATATATATATATATATATATATATATATATATGGCAGGAGGTATAGTATATAATATAAAGAAACCACATTTTTTTAACCCAACTCACTGCCTTTTGCCTCTTTATGCCGGGTTGTCTGCATAACTTGCTACAGATCTTAAGCTATAAAATTTTTGTCTGCTAGAAATTTTCAAGAAGTTGCAAATTTTGGCTCTTCCCCGACCTCCCACTACAAAGAAAAATTCTGATAAAAATACAAAAATAAATACTAAAAATTTAAAATATATAGAAAATGAAATTAAGCTAGAAAGAAAGATTAACTGTACTAGAGAAAATCTAAAAATAACCAAAATAAAATAAAATAAAATAAGATAAAACAAGAAAAATCAAAACAAAAAGGAGATCAGGCTCCCAAACTAGTCTCTCAAGTCTTTGGAGGCTGCTAGAACTGGTGAAGCTAGTGGAATTGCTGAGGTCCAAAGCTCATGTCCGAACCAACCCGAATCCATCCGCAGCCATGCAATACGAGCGCCGCCAATGTCTTTGATGTAGTGGCAAAGGCTTGAGCAGAGGCCACTAACTTCTTTAAGTTTTGCACAAGTAGTGATAGACTAGCCTTAGCTTTGGCAGCAAGAGTTTTGGGTGTGGATTGTGCTGTAGGTGAAGGCAGGATGTGCACTGGCAGTGGGTTGTTTTTAGGTTGGGCAATGGCATTAGGATCCAAATTTATGGGGATTGGTTGAAGGATAAGCTTTTGGGGCTCCTCCCCTACTTCTTTTCCACTGCCCTCCTCAGTTAGCATTGGGGAGTTCTTTTCCCATGGACAGATAGTGGCACCAATATCTGAGGATTCCAATAATAGTCGTTGCTGACATCGCTTCTCCACCATGGTGTCACTTAGACACTCTTCCTCTTAACTCTCTTCCTCTTGATGAACATGTTGATTGGAAAGTTGTGAAATTGATTTCTGCAGGTTGTCAAATTTATGATCAATTCCACTTTGCAGGTTGTCAAATTTCTGATCCATTTCACTTTGAAGTCCATCTAATTTTTTTGTCCAGGGAGTTCTCCACAGTATGAATTCTTTGACTTAATTCGCATGAATGTCTTTTTCGCTTCTTTCCACAAAGTCACCCACTAGCTTGGTAAGGTCCAGAATGATCTATTCAATCGAGATCGACCATGTGGTCGAGGCCGAGAGTTGGAAGCAATGTGGATGTGGGAGGAGGTGCATATCAGGCTCCGGTCCCCATGATGTGTTTAGGTGGTTCCTCCAACTAGGCTTGTAAGAATTTCCATATGGTGCCGCTTGTCGAGGCACCATGCATGAGGGCACACTCATCCATGAGGGGGTTTCTATGGGGCCTCCCTACGGGACTTATATGCATTTAGATTTCTCCAAGGGTCAAGCACTTCACTGCTTCGTTTCTTCCTCTAGATATCCCATTAGCCTCAAACTAATTTCCAATTCAGTATTGGGCTCCTGAAGAACACTGACTTTAATCCATTGGAAAATGTATTACTGCACCACGAACAGAGAAAATACAAAACAAGGAAAAGAAGACAAACAATTCTACCCAAAAGGGGTAATGTTAACTAAAAAAAAAAAACAGAGAAGCAAAATGGACAAATTGCCAGGAAACTGGTAAACATAAAAATAAAATAAAATTCACTAGATCTTGTGATGTGGATCACAAGTTCAAGAGCTTCTCACTTGCACTAAGGCACCATCTTCTAAACTACTATTTGATTCGTAGTCATAGTAGTGTCTTAATCAACAAAATTTATAACCTAAATTCTCCTATTGTCGTGAAAGCAAAGCTACCTGGGCAGATAATGTTCTAAGGCCGAACTTAGGATGGGTTTTCTTCGTATTAAAATGATTTGAAAGTGATTCAAAATGGCACTTCACTTGATTTTAAGGTTTGGTAAAACAGTGTGTGAAATGTTCGAATCAAAATAAAACAATTTAAAATGTAAACATAACCCTCAAGTGTTAGGGTCACTAGTGGTTGATTCCTAGGGCAACCGAGGGTTTCCAAGGTCCTTTCTCGCACGTGGGAGGATGACCTATAGTCATCTCCTGAACCGGATCTTTATTTAGCTATAAAACCTAACCCTTTATAATTATCCTTTGAAAAATGGTACTCACTGAGTATCAGTGGTCTCCGATAGTGAAAAACAATTCTCCCTGACTCACCTTACAATGGTTAATAGAGGGTAACTAATGAATCTCAGAGGATCTAGCAATAAGCATCCATTGAACCCTAAAGATTACCAACACAGTCATTCAAGGTGAATCTAGGGGATCTAAACCTATAGTTCAAAGGAAACACAAACCGCCGTTGATTACTCATGCAGAAACATGAAACCTCCCAATAGCCTTAAGATCCTCAGACCAAAGAACCTTCCACTTCATGAGGAAAGGGTTTTAGGCCGCCATCCTTCTCGAGTTGTCATCCCTGGAGGGTGTCTGGCTGCCTTAAAATGAGAGAGAAATGGAGAAAGTGAGAGAAAATGGAGCAGCCGAGAGCCGAAAGCTTCCTCCAAATTTATTAATGAGCAAAAAGTTCTCTTGACATAGTTAGGAGCTTATATACCCGCCTCCACCCTAGCAAAATTACAAAAACCAAAATCAAAAGCTATTACAAGGACAAATTTGAAGAAAACCAAAAAGTGACAAAAGGTTAAAAGGTAAAAGGCGCAGAAGTCAACAATGTAAGATGAGTCGAACAAAGTAGCCGCAGGATGAACAGCTGAAGGTAGAGGCATTTTTTGTGTTGCGAACACAACTCCGCGAAATTTCACAACCTGCGAAATTTTGCAAGTTGCGAAAATTTCGCAACCTTGCAAAATTTTTCTTGTGGTCCTTTTTCTTATGTTTTTTGCTCCTCTTTCCTTCTGACTTCTCGACATGCGTACTCTTAGATCGACTGATTTTCGATTTGTTTGATCTAAACTAACTTGCATTTTAGCACGATTGAATTCTAAAATCGCAAAATTTGGGCACAAAATGCGATCGTGAGCATAGCCGGGACCTTAATGTGCTAATTGGGTTAATTATGTTGATTAGTACACAAAAAGTACTCAAAACTTGCAATAAACAGGGTTCAAAATATCACTTTTTGAGCACTAATCATTATATGAATTAGAATTATAGTTTATTGGACCCTAGGGGTTTTAATATATTTAATTTACTCATTCTTCTTGTAAATATTTTACTTTACGAATTTTGTTGATGAGCATGTACACCTTTGATATTATTATGACAAAATTTATGATAATTAAAGTTTGATTTTATCATTTTTGAGATGTTGTAAGAGTATGTTTTGTGGATAATATATAAAGTGAATGATTTTCTTGATTCATGAAATTTTGAATCAATTTAAGAATTCGTCACTTTTGATTGAACCATAAGTATGATTTTATGGTGTTACATTTTTTTGTTCATTGATAGATTTCCATATATATACAAATTGAGGAATATATATATATATATATATATATATAAGTCTTGCATCTTAAATGGTGATGCCTCAATTATATATAATTAATGTGATATATGTGCATATGAATAATGATTTTATGTCAATTAATTAGTTTCATTTAATTGTCATATAATTGTTGACTGAATAAATTGAATTTTTTTTATAGCTTTATGTACTAATTATGATCCATTTATGAAAGAATCACTTATTGTACAATATGAGGTCATAAACTTTAAGTGTATTATCTATTATGTTAGGGTAATAGTAATGACAACATGATGGTTATGAGGAACTTGGGAAAAAGATCTCTTATACTTGGTAATGGTGTATTGTGAAGGTTTTATGTGACTTCAATTTTTTGCTTAATTTAATATTCATATTATGTTGTGGAGTTTAGTACTCAAAAGTAGTTATTTCAACCTAATGGCCATGTGTTTTGAGCACTTTTTTATGTACTGACCATTAACCCGATTCAGCACATTAAGGTCCTTTCAAGTATTCTACCGACGTGATTTTGTGGTCAATTTGCTGTTTTTGTGAGTTAATCTTGCCAAAATTGTTTGAAATATTCCAGCATGAAGAATTCGTCTAACTCAAAGATTACGTATAAAAATCGAAGAAAAGAATATCGAAAAGGAAAAGGAAAGAAAAATAGCATGAATGTTTTAGTCAAGAGCGTTAGGAGCAATGGAACAAGAGCTAATAGATGAAATGTGGAGGAAAATTCGCACAAGCCGGAAAATTCGCTACATAGCTAATTTTTTGCTACAACAGTGAATTTATAGCCAAATTTTCTCGTCAGAATAAAATTTCAGATCTTCAAATGGCCCCGTTTTTGGTTTTTCTCCTTTCTACCTTTGTAATAGCTTTTGTTTTGGTTTGGTTTTGTAATTTCCCTTGCTCTGAGCCGTATATAAGCTAGAGTCAAGGTTTTTAACAATCAATCACTTCGCACAATTCTGGGGAGAAGCTACCTCTCCCGTGTTTTTCATTTTCTCGTCCCACTTTCCTCATTTTCTTTTCTATTTTTTCTGGCACCATAAACACCCTCCGAGGATGACACCGAGGATGGTTGGTTAAACCCTTCCTCCTTGAAGCGATACACTGGGTGCAGGATCTAGGCTATTAAGGGTCCCCCGTTTCTTCAGGTATCCACCGCCACACGGTGTTCCCTTTCTAACCTGTAGGTTTTATCCCTTCGAATCTCTCAATGACTACTATTTGGTAAGCTTTTAGGTTCAAGTGATGCTTATTGTTAGATCCACTGATATTCATTAGTTACCCTATGACCCATTGAAAGGGGGAGTCCAGAGACTTATTCTTCACCGCTTATGACCACTGATGGCCGTGATGCCATTTTTCAAAATGTGATAAATATTGGTTAGGTTTGGCACAATGAAGATCCTGGCTCGTGAAATGACTATATGTCATCCTCCGAACGCGAGGAAATGAACCCGAGGACCCTCTCGCCTGCCCTAGAATCCCGATACTCAAGGAGACCTCTTATTATTTTCTTATTTCACTCGCTATTTTCGCCATCATCAAACCATCAATGCTTTTACAAAACCCTAACCAAATTGAATTCACCAATTTCGCCTTCAATCGTTAGTCATTTGTACAAAGAAAACCCATCCCCCAGTTCGACCTAGACCACTATACCGCAAAGAGTTTGCTACTTGCAGAGGATTTGTGGATATAAATATTGCTGATCCTGAACCCTATCAAGTAAGATGAATCATGCTGAGTACTACCAAAATAACCAAACTTTAATGTTTTTGAATATCAAATTATATAACATTCATCAAGAATTTTGCTAAATTTGATATTCATATTATGCTTGCTTGTAGTCATTGAAATAACCGAATATCAAAATTATTTATATTATACAGTTGAATTCATTTATGAATGGTTCATTAGCCAACAAAGTAATTGAACCCTAAAGTTTTATGTATATCCAATTATATAATATTATAATTGATAGTCTAGCATGAAATTCTTATAAATATGGTGATATAATGTCATAGAATTTGACTAAATTGTAATGAATTAAAGACAATTTCCATTAAAGGTTTTGTTATAGATGACTATTTACATTTAATTATACATTATGGATATCATCACAATATGATGCAAATTTACACTTATGAGATTTTGAGGTATTATTCATATAAATCTAAATGAAATTTACTACATGAGATTTCTTATGCACTCAAATATTCTATGATGGTTGTGATAATATTATGGTTTTGCTAATAAAATTATATGTTTAATTATTGATTTATCACAACATGATGTTTGTATGATAATTATATTATTATGTAGGAGTATATGTCACTTATGGTATGTTAGTCATCAAAATGACTATACAAAAGGGTTGGGTAATCACCTCTAATGATGTAAATATTGTTAACTACAAAATTTGAAATTCAAATTGTCACGCCCCTACCCCCGCCCTCGGGCGGTGAGAGGGGCGCTGACGGATCGAGGCTCTTTAACTCGCTTCTAACATTGGTGGCCCATTTCATAAATAATTTCATAATGAAATAAGACTTGTAATACAACAACTGAGGTGGTAGTTAAACCATCCTCGCACGTATCTCAGTCCCATTTACTTGTACAAAAACAAATTCCACTATTACAAAAACTTTTACATTTACATTCCAAAACCAAAAATCAAAACCTACATCAAGTGGACTCCTATTGCTATGTTGGCCTTATCGAGTGTGGAATGCCACAGATGTCCTCTTCAGTACCTACACGGATGAAACACCCGTGCTAAGCTTACAACTTAGTGGGAAACAGATAACAGATATGACCACTTGAAGTGGTCCACAATCACAGGATACATATAACATAATGCATATGTTAGAGTTTACGTATAATAGAATTCTATAATAGAGTTTTCATATACATACCTCAGAATGAACGTTCATATCTTCTGCACGAGTTTAGAACAGAGATCTTATACAGAGAGTACTCGAAGTTACAATACATAACAAAGTAGATTGATTTCTTATGCTTTCTTATTATTCATTATTCATATTTTTATCATATAAATGTTTGTCTCAGATAGACCAAGAATAATGAATAGAGGACGTAGCGACAATAGGTACCCGGGCTGTAAGATACGCATCGAATTGCAGACGTACCGCCTATGGGAACAGAGGTGCCGTGACACAATGTAGAGTGTACAAGATCGTAACGTGACGTGCCTAGTCATTCACTATCCAGCTCCGATAAAGGCTACAATTATATGTGTTTCCGAGTTTCTATTTTATTCTTAATCACATTAGTAAATAAGTGAAAGAAACAATGTTTGCCCAAAGACAGGATCGCCGAGGTGGTGAGATGCAGACCACTTTTTACACAACTTGTATACATGTACGGACCTTTCATTCGGAATAACAGAAGTACAGAACAAAAACAGGGTTACAAGACCGGTACTTAGGCCTTAAACAACTTTAAGTATTAGTACTCCACTTTCAGTACCGGTCCTCCACTTTTAGTACAGGTACTCAACATCTGGACCCTAAACCACTTTGAGTACCGATACTCAACTCTCAATACTAGTACTTAACATCATCTGGACCTTAAACCACTTTGAGTACCCCAGACTAATACCTGGATTGAAAACAACTTTTGAGTACCTGCACTCAATACCCTCCTCGATAACACCTCAGTACCGGTACTCTACTTTTAGTACCGGTACTCAACATCCTCTAAGATAAAAATTAACATTGAGTAATCGGTACTCAACTTTCAAGACCGGCATCCCGCGTGATTTTTTGCAGAATGATTAATTTTTGGCCATTTTCATTGGAAATCTTCCAACAAAAACTAAACCAACTCAAAACCAACCACAAAACTGACTTAAACCAACCAAAATACACATGTATTGAAGAGTTAGGGTTTTCCTAACCCAAACATAGACAAAGAAAGAGTTATGATATTTTCCTAACCAACAAATCCATACATAGGTTCCATACTTTCCATACCAAAGGAAATATTCCAAACAAAAGAGATGTTCCCAACCTAGATTTTCTTCTTCTTCTTTTCTTCCTTCTTTTTTCTTCTTCTTCTCTATTTCTCCTTCTCCCCACCGGAAAACCCTAACCTTCTCACACCAAAATGAGATATTTTGGTCTTATCATAAGGCTATGTTTGGCCTTATCCTCTTTTGGTTTAAAATTTTCCTTTTGCATTTTAGTCCTTCTATGACACCCCAAATCCGGGGGTCCCGTTGACAACCCGTCAACCCGCGGAATTCCTGTGGATTTCGGGTGACCTGATACCACACTGTTGTGTCCCATTTATCGAGATCCATATTTTAAAATCTAAGGTAGTCTCCTTTGTTCGGGAGCTCACCCAACATAGAACCTATATAACAAGATAATCATAACCCATCCGTGGTCTCAACAAGTAGTATCGACTCCACAAAACCTCTGTTCATATCCCCAATACACATCCCTTTATTGGGACCCATTCATTCACATTTAAATCTAAAATATGAAAATAAAAAGCTTAATTACAGTCCGTAAGAGTCTGATCATGACCCTCTTACCATAATTACATACCCGACTATTTATACAATAGTTTTGAAAGAATTTAGTTACAATTCTTTTATAAAAAATATTTTTACAAAAATGTTACTCAGCTGGGTAATATCATGCCACACATCGATCTTCTTCATAATCACGGCCTCAGTCGAGCCGTCGCCCCGTACACCCTGCACTAAAAAGGTCCCACAAAAGGGTGAGCAATGCCCAGTAGAAAAATTCTCCTATAAAGGCTACTCCCTGCTTAAAATGCACATGCAATGGAAAACATGAAAACTTCTAATCACATTCCATATAAATAATGCAATCCTATATGGAATATTACGTGTCATGCATGAGATGAGACTCCTCATGCCCATAACTCTAGTATAGGCAGTAATCCTCCTACTATCATAATCAATGACAACCCGGTGTCGTCAACCAATCCATGTAAAGAATGACATCAAAATCTAATATGTCCATTACTCAAAGGTCCACCGTGAGCAGAATCCTTGAGATCTCTAACTCATAATTCCGACATATCTGATCAATCCTCACTCTAATCCCTAGGGGAGAACTCATATGTAACAGCTCATCCAAGGTCTCCACCTCTAAGCCCAAACCATCCACACTAGAAGTAGCAACAAAAGAATGTGATGCACCAGAATCAAATAGTATCTTTTCCCATAAGCGAGATAACAGAAACATACCCTGTATCACGAACTAATCAACTAGCTCAGTCTGTGGTGTGATGGCGTAGACACGCCCGGGTCCCCTCGATGTCTCGCCCTGAACCCCGGCCCTCACTCCATAAATTTCGGGTATCTCTGGCCTATCTGTGTAGTAGAAGGCGCTTGTGCAGCACCCTAAGACTGATACTTGTCCCTCTAGCCCGCAATGGGGTGAGAAGGAACAAACTGTATCCGCACTTGTCCCATTGATGACTGGGACTGCAATGTCCCAATACCTTGAGATCCTTGCCTCTGATGGAAATCTCGCCTCATATGTCTAGGATGGCATAAAGAAAATATCATCTGTCTTGGCTGGGTAGAAGCCCTGAAATGTCTCCTATCTTAGGATGACTGATCCTGGCCTCGACCCTGGTAGCCATGGTCTTGTCCTTGAGATTCGTGGCGGCCAAAAAGTCTTCCTGGCTATTCTTTCGAGCTGTAGAAGAAGGCTGATCCTTCTTCATTTTGTCACTAGCACCCGCATCTTTGATGCTCTGTGCATCTTCTATCTCTCTCTCTCTCTATGGCCATAGCCGTCCTGATCATAGAGTCCATGTCTTGTAGGAGAAATCCTAATATTTGAGCCCGATGGCCAACCTCTCGTGCCATCCTCAAACTTCCTTACCTTGGCCAAATCAGGCCATATAATCATCCTCGAAATGTGCCCATTCTAAGTGAACTTAGCTACGCATTGGTGCCACGCTCATACTCCTGTTTCAACTCAAGGAACTCTCGAGCTTTTGCATGCCTAGCAGATGCCGGGAAAAACTTACCCATGAAGAGCTCTCATAACTCTTCCTATGTCATAGTCTCCAGATCCTTTGAGACTTTAATCCAATCCCACCATACATGGGATTCACCCTTTAGCCGAAACGTACACTCGATCCTCAGAGCATTAGAGGTAATCTCCATAGCCTCCAAAATCCTTTTACTGACCATATGTTTGCAGATGAAATGCAGTGCTCATCGTCAACTATGTCCCTATGGCCTTTTGGAAACTCTTCTAAAAGTGTGTCTTAAATCTGGGATCCCTTCCCGATACGATAGAGACTGGAACTCCATGTAGTCGGACAATCTCACTAATATATAACTGGTAGAATTCCTCCAGTGTGAAGGTCATCCGCATCGCTAGAAAGTGTGCCGACTTAGTGAGCCGGTCCACTATAACCCATACCGCATCATGTCTCCGCTGTGTCCTTGGCAAGTGGGTCACAAAATCCATCATGATATGCTCCACTTCCACTCTTCTACCTCCAAAGGCTGGAGTAGCTTTTTGTAAAGACCCTAGCAAATCCCACCTTGGAAGAGGAAAAGGGTAAAACTGTAATTTCTAAGAAAAACCCAAAATTTTTCTAGATCTGATGACAAACGGATTTACGCTTGGAATTCCGAGACAAGCCACAAAATTTCACGCTTCGAGGCACCGGTGTCGGGTGCCGTAAAAAAACATGTGATGTGACAAAATCACCCACTACATGTACTCATGCGACACATGTTGCATGATTAGTGAGAGGAGGAAATGAATGGCCGAGATTGTGTCAAGTGTTAAAATCAAGACAAAAGGGGACATAAGTGGAATTAAGAGAATTGTTAATGAATAAGACAAAAACTTAAATAGTGTCATCTTCTCCAATTAGAGACTCAAACGTGCAGAAGGCTGGAGGAGAGGCAAGGTCGAGATTTTGAGTTTTTGCAGAGAAGGAGCTCCTTCTGGGATTCCTACTAATCGACCGTTCCTGGTTTCTCGACCTGAGCAATGCCAAAGTTGCTCTACGCGACGAGGGCTACGCGTGGACCGACTGGTGGAGTCTCAACCCAAGAGGTAGGGATCTGTCTCCTATCATAAGCACTTGGCTAAGAGTGCGATTCGCGTCACGCAGGCGATCCCAAATCAACAAATTTATCTTAAATTCCTCCTACTACCGTAGCAAAGCTACTGCGGTATAGCGGTTCTAGGGTCGAACACAGTGACGAGTTCTTCATACAAATGATTTATGATACAGTGGGAGGTTAAAAATGGTGAATTTAAATTTGGATTTTGTCGTAAAAACAGGAGTCGACGGTGTAGATTAAAATAAAATAAGTAAAAGAAAAATGTAAAATAGAACCCCTTGAAGTGTCGTGCCATTGGTTTAGGGTTTTAAGGCAACCAACATGTCCTCAGGTCTTTTCGTGTCGGGGGAGGATGACATATAAATATTACTTCTAATGGATCTCATTTAGCTTTTAAAAACTAAACCCTATGATTTTTCCTTTTGAAAACAACATTTTTGAACATTAATGCTCCTAGACAAGCAAATAGCTCCATGATCTACCTCACATTGATAAATAGAAAGCAACTAATGAATCTTAGTGGATCAAGTAATAAGCATCCACTGAACCCTATAAGATTGCCAAATACTGATCAAAGAAGGCACATCAAAGGAGTTCTAACCTAGAGTGAGAAATAGGAACATAAATGAAAATAAATGCCTACGTTAAAAACAAAGGACTCCGCTTCGGCCTACCTCAACTTAGCTACAAATTCTCCTTCAAGGAGGAAGAGGTCTAGCCAACCATCCTTTCAGTTGTCATCCTCAAAGGAGTGTTTGGTAGCCGAGAAAGGGAGAGAAAAGGAAAGAAAATGGGAGAAAGGAGGAAGCAACGACGAAACTGCCGCCCACCGTCTATTGCCAACGTGAAGTGATTGCAAGTTTGTACGATCGAGGCTTCATAGGTGCTCAAAGCAGATATGAAATTACTAAAAACTCAAACTAAAATCTATTACAAGGACAAAAATGGAAGAAACGAAAATTGTAATAAAAACAACAAAAAGCGTGAAATGCAGGAGAACAGGGTCATAGGATGAACAAAGGTTGAGCCGTGAACAAGGTTAATGTGAACCAAATTTTGCAATGCTCCATTTTTTTCTTCACTTTTTTTGCTCTTCTTTCCTTGGGATCTGATCTGCAACGATGAGTTTGACTCGAATTCTTCGTGCTTGGATCGACTCAACAATTTTGGCAATATTAGCTCGCAAAAACTGCAAAATTTGCCACAAAATGCGATCAGTAGAATAACAAGGACCTTAATGTGTAAATTGGGTTAATTACGCTGATTAGTACATAAAAAATGCTTAAACCCGTGTAATAAATGTGGTCTCAAATAGCACTTTGAGCACTCCACCACACCCCCAACCTACAATACTAAATTCCTTAACAATGAAAGAATATTTGAAAGAGAGAGCATACAAAACAAAATCAAAGATATGTTCACAAAAAAATACATTCCAAAAAGGTTGTGGATAAGTAATGCCTAACCCTAAGTAAGAATCATCAAACCCTTGCCCAATAACTATCTTGAGAGGATGAATGCCATAAAAAATTGAGTATCAAAAGAGCCTCCTTCTTGCTGAATCAACTAGAGACCTCCAATTAAAATCTGCGGTTTGTTTGATCGCCTCAACAATAAACCGCAACCGCACTCTCCCAACCTAGCTACTGCCACAACCTAGCATGCTAACCGACCCAAATAGATCAGACCCACTCTTATTCCACAACTCTTTTTGTGTTGTGGGTACAATGCTGAGGAATCGACTTCACCAAAGTCCATGTAACGGGGATCTACCGATGACTCCCAACCAATTAAGGTTTAGGCACTAAGTCATAAGGATCTTTCGACCACAAACTTTTCAGTTTCACCCTGACTCAATGATTTCGAGACTCTAGCACCTACAACTTGCTAAACTCTACCCATCCACCCGTAGCGAAAGCACTAAGTCGCCCCAACCGCCGGGCTTAGTGGCACCGAGCTTTAAAGGCTTTTTTTGCCATATACCCTGACCATGTTTCCTGTTTCACAAAGCGTCGATTTTCTTTCTTTTCTTTTCTTTTTCTTTTTCTCTTTCATTTTGAAGACACATCGGGCCTTCTATTCATGGGGGTCCTAACCTATTAAGTGTGGTCAACCCAAACTAGGTAGGTTATTGCAAGGCTTAGAGGCTAGGCGCTGTGTTATCAAGAAACTCGATGCACAAAGTGTGTGGTTAGCTAAAGGTGGAAGAAAAAGGGTCAAAAGCAACAAGAGTTCAACTGATCATCCATTCAACTAGGCATGGAACCAATCTAACATCAATAGAATTGGATAAAGTTTCAATTTTTCAAACCACAGGCAAGGCAAAACACAAAAAAAAAAAAAAGGTGTAGTTTTTGAAAAAAATAAGTTGTATAGTATAACAGCTTCACAAAAAGGAAAACCAGCAAGCCACTGAACATAACAAAGTGGGCTTGCTCAAAATAGTAACAAAAACATAAATGCAAGCCTCTTCCTTCGCTTAACTCTCCCCAACCTCAAATGTCTCATTGTCTCGCACCGGGCTCGGATTGTTAGGAAAAGGAAGTGTTACCTTCTTGATGAGATGTGATCTTTTTTTGATAGGAGACTTCGCAAGCTTTCCATCGACACCTTATTCACTCCGTTTGGGCTTCAAATGAACAAGTTGGAAGAAGAAAAGAGAGAAAAAAGTGACCAGTTGGAGAATTTTTGGTGTACCCCACCTTCATAAAATTTAAAAGTGTTCTTCTGGCTATTTTGATTCTACACTCTAAGCTTTCCAACGGTACCATAAATGCCTCAAAACTGAGTTTGGATGAAAAAGTTATGAGCAAACAAAATCAGAGGCAAAACATCGTATATGAAAATTTTCGCTATATAACGTAAAATTTCGCATGGCGGTAAGACATAGCGAAAATTTCGCTATTCTTGCGAAATTTCGCTATTCTTGCGAAATTTTTTTAAATAAAATAAAATAATTAATAAAAATAATAAAATAAAACATTTTTTTAGAGACAATTTTTTTATAAAAGGAAAATAAAATAATTTTTTTAATAAATAAAAATAAAAATAATAAAATAAAATAAGAAAAACAATATATAGGGAGGAGATAAGATAGTATATAGATATATATATATATATATATATATATATATATATATATATATATATATATATATATATATATTTTGTGTGTGAGATTTTTTTTTTTTTAATACTTCAATGTTCAAATTTTGTCTTTTGGGATTCAGACAACACTTCGCTTACATAGCGATTCTTCGCTATAGCTTAAATTGCTACTGGGCTTATAATTGAAAAATTTCGTTATAATTGCTAAATTTTCTATTTTTGTGCGAATTTTTCGTATCTAGCTAATTTTCGCTATAATAATAAATTACTCGATGCCATCATTTGTTCTTTCTCGCTGATCTTCATTTCTACTTCAAAATTCACTCAAAATGCAAAAATTAATACAAGAAAAATTAAGAAAATTTGCAGAAAAGTGAAAAACAAACTAGAACGAAGATTAACTTAAAAAAATAGGAAAATCTAAGCAAATAAAAATTAACGAAATCAAAATAAAATACGATAAAATAAATAAGATAAGAAAAAATGAAATATGTGCTGGGGAGACTGTGGCTCCCACAAACCAATTCCTTAAGCCTTTGATACCGTGGAACCCGCGAGCTTTAGAATGCCTGGAATGTGTGCTCCACATCCGAACCCAAAGACCCGAACCATCCATTGTGCCATGCGATGTGAGCACTGCCATTGTTTTTGATGTAGTGGCAAAATTTCGTATAGTGGCCACTAATTTCTGAAATATTGCAAGATAGGCAAGTGATGGGCGGCCTTATGGTAGTGTCTGGTTTGAGTGTGCTGTGTGTGGGCAAGGTATACACCGAAATAATAAAGTGTGGGTGAATTGTGATCTTGGTGTTCTTCCACTGCCTCCTTTCCACTACATTCCTCGGTCAACAAGGGCAGGATTTCTTCTTCTCTCCTCCATGGCCCATAGATAACATATGATTCTGGGGCATCCTGTAATTCCTCATGATCTTCTACTGGTCCTTCCTTCAATCCCTCTTGAAGCTGCAATTGAGCTTGTTCACCTAAAATAGTGTCAATCGTGTGCACTTTCCTCCATATTTCTTCCTTGATGAATGTTGATTGATGAGTTTTGAGATGGATTGCTGTGGATGTCAAATTTTTCATCAATTTCACTTAACTCATCCAATTCCTTCGTTTCCAGGAGCTCTCCACTCCGTGGCCGGCTTCTTTGATTGGTCTCGACATCCACTCCGCCCTATTCTCTATGAATTATCCACTAGTTTTCTCAAATTAGGGATGGCTTGTTCAACAGGGGATGAGGGTGGTGGTTGCTGCTGCTGAGAAGTGGGGGCATAATATGGAGAAGCAGGAGGTGCATAAGTTGGGGGAACACTATAGACGGGTGCACTCATCCATTGGTCTCTATAGTCCCTCATAGACCTATTTGGGTTTGATTTCTCTCTACAGGTTGCTACACGCTATGGAAGGTTCCTCAGAATCCCTCATTGACATGATAATAGGGTTTCTTTTCCACTAAATATTCACTAAATTGTTCACCCTCTTCCATTTGATCACAATTCAGTTCAAGATACAACATGCGGGAAAATTGGCTTTGATCAACCTTCCTTCAGAATCCCATACCTACTGAAACGTGTGCTCCTGAAGCAAATAGGGCAAACACCAAACAAAGGAAAAAAAAAGGAAAACAATTCTACCAAGAAAAAGGAGGGTAATGTTAACTAAAAAAAAAACTAACAGAGAGAAAAATTGGCAAACTGCCAGGAAACTGTTAAACAGAAAAATAAAAGAAAATTCACCAATGCTTGTGATGAGGATCACAAGTGTTCCATTGCTCGTCAAATGCACTTAGGCACCATCCTCTCTAACGGCGCCCATTTTGGATTCGTGTGTCGCAGGAGATCCGAAATCAACAAAATTTGTATCTTAAATTCCTCCTACTATCGTAGCAAAGCTATCGCAAAGATAGCTAAGCCTAGGTCGGTAATTTTACAGGATGAGTTTTCTTCATACAAATGATTTACAAAAAAATGAGGTTAAAAAAATGGTGAATTTAAATTTGGATTTAAGGTCAGTAAAAATAGGAGTTTGACGGGCAGATTAAAATAAAATAAGTAAAGAAAATGTAAAATAGAACTCTCAAGTGTCGTGCCACTGTTTAGGGTTTTAAGGCAAACTAACATGTCCTCGGGTCTTTTTTCTCGTGTTGGGGAGGATGGCATATAGTCATTTCCCGAACCGGATCTTCATTTAGCTTTAAAAACTAAACCCTATGATTTTTCCTTTTGAAAAACAACATTTTTTGAACATTAATGCTCCTAGACAGTTAAAATGTGCCTCCATGATCTACCTCACATTGATAAATAGAAAGCAACTAATGAATCTTAGTGGATCAAGTAATAAGCATCCACTGAACCCTATAAGATTGCCAATACCGATCAAAGAAGGCACATCAAAGGAGTTCAACCTAGAGTGAGAGAAATAGGAACATAAATGAAAATAAATGCCTACGTTAAAAACAGCGGATCATTACTTACCTCAAATCCTAGCTATTGTACCCCTCCTTCAAGGAGGAAGAGGTTCAGTTTCAACCATCCTTTCGAGCTGTCATCCCCAAAGGAGTGTTGGTACGAGAAAGGGAGAGAAAAGGAAAGAAATCGAGAAAGGAGGAAGCACACGAACCGTCGCCTAATCGCCCATTGCCAACGTGAAGTGATTGCAAGTTTGTACGCACCGAGGCTTATATAGGTGCTCATATGAGATTACCAAAAACTCGAAACTAAAAAGCTATTATGCTGACAAAATGGGAAGAAACGAAAAATTGTAACAAAACAACAAAGTGCGTGAAATGCAGGAGAACAGGCTGCTTGATGAACAGCCATTGAGCCGTGAACAAAGGTCGCAGAACCAATTTCGCAATGCTCCATTTTCTTCACTTTTTGCTCTTTCTTTCCTTCGGATCCGACCGCAACGATGAGTTTGACTCGAATTCTTCGTGCTTGGATCGACTCAACAATTTTGGCAATATTAGCTCGCAAAAACTGCAAAATTTGCCACAAAATGCTTAGTACATAAAAAATGCTCAAAACCTGTAATAAACAAGGTTCAAAATAGCACTTTTTGAGCACTAATAAAAGAGTCATGTAAATGGTTAGGAATGTTCTGAGGCTTGTTTTAGCCGTAAACTCGGTCTCAAAAGCTTTGAACCGAGTGGAGAAAATTTCTATTTGTGTGGTCGTGAACAATAACCCCGAGGGTTTCATCACCATGTGAATAGTGACACGTGAATTTTGGTGAAAATGTGTTTGGCCGAAAGTGATTCAAATGGCTGCTTCTCGTGTTTGTTAATTAGCCCATGTGAGCTAATTTTTGGTGTCATTGATCGTGAATTTGCATAATATGTTTTATGTGATTTAATTACGTTAATATATATGCACGCGAATATATTGAAGATGAATGTATTGGAATTGGCATCATGCATTCCATATGAACTGGGGCACCTTAGAATATTAGGAGTGAGTGCATGACATGAAATGAAACAAAAACGAAAATGTTTGTAAAAGGAATTTCAATGGAAGATTTTCCGAAGAATTTCCTTGTAGGGACGTCCAACAGATCACTTCGGATGAGGACCATGACTGCTTCGGAGAGTTATCCAGCAATTCACCTCGGAGGGTAGTCCAATATTTTTATCGAAATCCGAGAGTAAGTTTTCAAGAACAAAAAGCTTTGTTTTGAAAAACTCGGATATTTTTACTCGCATTCTACTTAGGCATAAGTGAGGGAGTCAGATGACTGGATATGGGATCGGGCTGGGCTCATGACATTCGAGCAGTTCATGAAATCGCTTTGAATGTGATTGTTGCCATGCATGTGCACTTAGGTGGGGAGTAAACCTATGGTGAAAATTATCACTACTGGCTTTTGCTCACCTCGCCGAGGGATCACCATTTCGCATACGGTGAGTGACAGGAGCACCACAAGCCACAGAGGTCGCATAGAAGAAAGCCGTGTCATAAGCTGTATTCGTTGTAAACATGTATAAAAAAATTGTAAACTTTGTATATGTTTGATAAAGAGTAATTTATTAACCTTTAATTCCATTGTATATACTTGATGTTTGTTGGGGGAGTATTGATGCAGGGTCCAAGTGGCCATTATTTTACTCGCATGTGGGACCCTATGGTCATTGTAAACTTGTCGGGACAGTTTATACCGTAGAGTCCCGCACAAAGGAGACTCGCCCGATATGAGGTGGCCTGTTACCCGACATCCACGAATATATTCCGCGGTTAATCTGCTGTCAACGGACACCCCGGTTGGGGCCACAAATTTTTGCTGCTGGTTTCTCGGTGCTTAGCCTTTACTTGTCGACACGTGAGACAATCGCCGAACAAAATCCCAAGTAACGTGTCGCCCCATCCCACTCCAAGAATACCGGCGACAAAGATAATGCGACATCTTCGTACACCCGATGCAAGCCAAAGAAAATGAGAGCGTTGGAACTCCTCGAGATCTTCTCTCTCAACCGGCCACCGGGAACCACAACCCATCTCCTATATCGAAGACTACCATCTATGTGGATGGCCCAGCCTTCGTCACCCGTACCTGACTGTCCCCAATCCCTGATGGATGATATCTATGCATCCTGCCCCTGGGACTCAATCACCTTGCTTAGTAGGGATGGCGTAGCCACCAAACTCCTTAGCGCTCCTTGAGCATGATCACTGTTCTGCGCCTTAACAATCCCACGCTCAGCATCCGCCACTCCCGGGAGGCATTTGCCAAGACTTCCCCGCGGATCTCCGACCGAAAGGTATCAAGAACTACATTTGCCTTTACCACGCATGGTAATGCAAAGTGAAGTCATAGTCCTCCAAATACTCCATCCATCCGGTGTTTCTCATATTGAGGTCCCGTCAGGTGAAAATATACTTTAATTTTTGCGGGTCTCGAAACACTCGAACTCCGCTCACCATACAAGTAGTGGCGCCAAATCTTTAAAGCAAAGACTATGGCCGAGAACCATAAGCTACCACCCTCCCGGACTGCATCAAGACACATCCTAGTCCGTCCTTAGAGGCATCACAATACACCGTGTACCTCTGTCCCTCGCTGGGACTATCGAATCTGTGGCCGAAGTAGTCTCCTTTAATTCCCGAATGCCTTCACATAGGTCATTCCACTCAAATCACCTCCCTTTCTCGGTCAATCTAGTCATAGGTGTCGCTTAATCGAGAAATTCTCAATAAATCGCTCGTAATATCTTGTCAATCCTAAGAAACCGGGCAGATCTTCAAGACTCCACTTCGGCCTCTCCTGTTCATAACAGTCTTTACCTCTCTCGTGGCTCAACACTGTCGGCCACTCCGCGTGTCTCAAGAATCTCAAATTTCGCAGCGCAAAACTCTCGCATTTCATCAACTCGCATACAACCTGATGTCCCCAGTGCTGTAGAACACCGCAAATGATCTCGCGTCTTCCCTCGACGAGTGAGATCAAGATGTCGCCAACAAAGACCACAAAAAAACCGATCCAAATAGGCCGAATTTCTATGCATGAGATCCATGAATGCCGCATTAGTCAACCCGAAGGGCACATCAGACCGAATGCCCATACCGCATTCCCAACGCCGCCTTAGGGATATCAGCCTCCCTAGCTCTCAACTGATGGTAACTAGTGTAAAGGTCTATCTCGAGTAGACTCTCGCGCTCTCTAATCGATCAAACAAATCATCAACTTCGACATAAGTGATACCGAGATTCTTGATCGTAACCCTGCCTCAACTCCGTCTGCAGTCACGTACCGCAAGAGCTCCGGTCCTTCTTCTAAAGAAACAAAACGGAGCAACCCATGGTATGCTTCGTCTAATATAACCCTATCCAACACCTTACAATTGACTCCTCAGTTCATGTGCAACTCAATTGGTGCCATCCTATGAGGAGTCATAGAAATGGGTGTCATACTAGGGTGTAACTCAATGACAAAGTCCACATCCCTGTGCCGAGGTAATCCTGATAACTCATCTGGAAAAAAGTCCTCATACTTGCAAACCACTTGAGGTATACCTAAATTCGCTCTCCCTCATCCTCTGTGTGCGCTTGCTACCAACCCATCGAACCGGTCCACTCCACTTGGAGTTGTGCATGGTCTGGGGCAAAGCATCATGCCTCCCCCCCTAAAAAGTCACATGGATACCGTGTCGTGTGTAGGCAGTAATCCTCCTACTATCACAATCAATGATGACCTAGTTTCGTCAACCAATCCATGCAAAGAATGACATCAAAATTTGATATGTCCATTATCTGAAGGTCCACTGTGAGCAAAATCCCTAAGATCTCTAACTTACAATCTTGACATATCTTATCAATCCTCACCCTAATCCCTAAGGGAGAACTCACATGTAACGGCTCATCTAAGGTCTCCACCTCTAAGCCCAAAACATCCACACTAGATGCAACAACAAAAGAATGTGATGCACTAGAATCAAATAATATCTTTTCCCATAGGCGAGATAACATAAACATACCCTCGACACCGATCGATCAACTGCTCAAGATAGGTGTAATGGCGTAGACACGCCCGGGTCCCCATGTCTTGACCCTCGTGAACCCCGTCCCAACCCCACCCATACCCTGGGCCTCCGGCCTATCTATGTAAAGCGTAAGGTACTTCAGGCAAAGACCCTTAAGACTAACACTGTCCCTCCTGGCCTCGCATCGAGGTGAGAAGGAACAAACCGTATCTCAAGGTCATTCTACTAATGACTGGGATTGCAACATCCCAATACCCTGAGATCCTTGCCTTTGAGGGCAATCTCGCCTCATATGTCCAGGCTGATGGCAGAAATAACATATCATCTATCCTAGCTAGGTAGAAGCCTTGAAATGTCTCCTATCTTGGGATGACTGATCTCGCCTCACACTTTCTCGTAGCCGCAAATATCTCGAGATCCGTGCGAAGCATAAGTCTTTGATGAGTGCAAAACTCATCTATGTTTTGAGTTCATTTCACATGCTATTTTGTGCATTTAATATCCATATTCATGTAAAACTCATAAAATTTCCTCTAAACTTGGTTTTGTAGGATTATTGATGAAAAGCAAGTGATTTGGCAAGAAATGAGCAATATATTTCCAAAAGAAGAGTCAACCGAGAGTCTCATAGCGCGCTACTGGGAAGATTAATTTTTCTGTACCATATGGAACATCAAATGGTTCAAATTCCCTCATGTCTGCATTCTACATTCAAATATCTTTCCAACGAGTACTACACGCCCCAACCGGAAGTTAAAATGAAGAAGTATGGCCCCACAAGTTGGAGAAGAAAACAAAGTTGTCAGTTGTTAGAAAGTATGTCGCGACAGGAAGTGGTGTGTCGCGACAGAAATGGTGTTTAATGTAAACCTCAGGTCGCGACCAAAAAAGCCGCAGAACTCAAAAAGGCCGAAATTTGATATTTCGACCCCAATTTCAAGCCCATTTCGTTCCTAGACCATATATATACTGCTTTTTTTTAGGTAAAGAGGCAAGCTTTAGCGATTGAGAGCCTCTCTCATGGGGTTTCTCTCTCTAGATCGCCTCCATTTTTCCGCTTTTCTCAGAGATTTCATTTGTTTGGGATTTAGAGTAGATTTAGAGAAGATTTTTATTTCTATTGAAGAGATTTCCTGGCGCCGTGATAACAGAGATTCAGATTTCACTAAGGTTCGTACAAAGATTGAAGCTAAAACTGATTTTCTCTCTCATGGGTTTTCTTCTTAAACCGCCATTTTCTTAGTTTTTGTCAGCAGATTTTTATTTTTAAAAGATCTTAGAGTAGTTTTAGAACAAATTTTTATTTCTATTGAAGAGATTTCGTGTCACATCGATATTCAATTTATTTATCAAGTAAGGCAAGATTGAAGCTCAAATCTTGATTTTTCTTCTTTCTCTTATTTCTTCTTCATTTTCTTACTTGCTTGATTAGTGATGATTGAATCCAAGAATGGAACATTAAACACCCTCTAGGCTGGGGTTTAATTGTTGAACATTCGCATTCGCGCTTTTCTCGCCATTTCAGGGCTGAAAACTAAATTTATATAATCGTATTATTCATATAATGAACTCATTCGAATATTAGCAGCTTATACCCACAAAAAGAGTCAGATCTTTGTTCGATTTCGTGAGGCCCTCTGAGTGACACAGAGATGGAGATTCCTGAGAGTAAAGAGCGGTAACTTAGGGACATGTCAGACTAATATCTTGGAACTAATGAACTCTGAAAAATTACTTTGATAGATCACTAATTTACTCATGGTGTGAGGATTAATTAGATGATGTATCAATTTAGTTGATCAGAGGTTTCTCCTTAGTCTGATGAAAGGATCTTGATCCCGTGTTAGCAAAGATCTAATCAAGGAGATAGAAAATTTTATTAGATTTGAAGGACGAGATACCAATTACATTGGAGAAGACTTGCATTATCCTGTCTACTGGGCAAGAATTCTTCAGTCCTGAGAAATGGTTGTGAAGTATTGAAAAAGAAAAACAATCAAATCTTAAAGAGTGCCAAATTTTACAAGTAGCTATTTAGACCCATTTGGTCCCGAAAGGAATATATGTTAGATAGTGAAATGTATGGTGTATGAGAACCAAGCTATACTACATTGCTCTCGACAAATCTAGCATTCAATCCACAAATGTTGTAATCTTTCATGGGAAATGCAAACTGTTTTGTAAATAATTATCCCCATCCCTAGTGACTCTCTTCATACCTTTTAGAATTAAGTAGTTGTTTATTTTGGTAGATTTTTAGGATTAGTTTTAAATCAGTTTTTGTTTCACTAAATTGATTTTATTCGACATCCTACTGGGTCGCTTAAATAGTGAAGAGCCCTTGTAATCTGGGTGATCAAATCTACCGTAGAGAACCTCCAATCCTCTCGGGTACGATATCCGGGACTCCTAGAGTCCACTTTATTACTTGTATGACCCGCACTTGCGAAGGGGCTGGAGTGTTGCAATACTTCTTCTTACTTCGCTTTGAGTATACTTACTTTGTTTCAAATCAGTTTTCGAAAGTATTTACTCACATTCACTCCCTTGGCCATATTTTCACATATACAATCAATTTGGTCAACTCTTCTTACAAGTTTTTGCGCTCGTTGTCGGATTAGACAATAGTCCTTGGTAATAGTGTCATAAATTTGTATATGTCTTGTGGTCTTTACTAAGTTTTGGCGCGTTGCTGGGATTAGACAATAGTCCTTCGTAATAGTGTCATAAATTTGTATATGTCTTCATGGGTTTACAAGTTTTTACTGTCGGGATTACGCGGTTCACTTTCTCTCATTGGAAGTTGACATTTTGAAGAACGGGTAATTTGCTAATTTAGGCAATTTTTATTTTTATTTTTATCTTTGGTTGTGATTTGTTTCTAAGTTAATTTTTTTATTAGCATTTTGTACTTTATTTTCTTTGTTTTTCTTCTTATTTGTTGGTACTATGGAGGAACATTCAATAGAAGATAGATTTGCCTCCACAGAAGCTGCTTGAACTACTTCTTCATAAATCGGACTGCAGAATTCACAATGACTCACTCATGGAACAAGGAGTATTGCCTTATCAAGGGAGTTCAACTCACATTTCAGGAGGAAGCAAGAGTTTGGTTTCCACCAAGGAGCGCATTTTTATCTACATGGAAGGGAACGAGAAGATGATTAATCTTCATGAGCAGAAATTTCCAGATACAGATTTAGATGCCTTCCAAGTCAACACTAGTGCTAGATTGAAAAATGTAGAAGCTCAAATAGGACACTCGTCCAAGCATTCATGAAAAAATTCCCAGACTCCCTCCTAACACTTTGCCAAATCCCAATGAATGCATTGATACTCCTTGAGCAAAGGTGCAGAAATTTCCTATCACGAAATCTGTGGAAGAAGGTGAAAATGAGCTGGAAATCGAGAACAAGGCACTCCTAAACAACTTAGATGATGAAGAGTCATTATTTGGATAAACTGAAATTTGGAAGAAGTAAGTCGGCAATGGCTATTGAAAACATTTTGGTGAAGATTGACACATTTACCTTCCCTATGGATTTTGTGGATTGGGAATTGAAGTGATCTACAAATTCTCATATACTAAGAAGACCACTTCTTTTCCTCAAGCCAAGCATGGATTGACATCAACAAGGGGGACTCTCACCTTGCTTGTGGGTGAGGAGAAAGCAAAGTTCAATCTTTTCACTCAACCATTACCTTTGACGGACAAGAAAGAGCCATGTGCGTAAAATTCGTGAGTTTGCTTCAATCAAAAGGGGCATATGTTTGAACAAATTCTTAAGCATAAATGTGTTTACATCTACTACATAGGACTGCTTAAGAAATTGTGGCTGAACCACCAGCCATAATTAAAGGATTTTGAAGCTTTCTTTCCCCTCTTCAAAGTCCGAAAGAAAAAACATCCTTGAGCTGAATGGTTATAAAGAGGAAGTGCTTTCCAAGACGAATGATCGTCAAATGGAAGCACTAGTACTTTTCCAATGAGTCTAGCCGACTCTAAAACGGCAAACTTGGGAGGCAACCTAAGCTAAGTAATAAGGATTCTATCCATTCTCTTTTCTTTTACTATTTTTTTAGTTATTTTATTTGTTGTCAAGTATCGCCGATGAAAATTCCAAAGCAGTTGTTTTAACTTTGTTGTTAGGTGTTTTCGCACAAGATAAGTTTGTGCTCAACATGCCGTCATGACTAGTTTGCAAGAGCGAAGGCAGCATGAGTGGTTGATAATTATAGTTTGAAGTGTGAAAAAATGGAGTGGAGATGTTCATCAAATTTCGTGTTTTTGAGATGAAATGAACCAAATTGAAATGAAATATAAAGTTGGAAGGTTCATGATCATGCTTGAGGAGAATTGAAGACAAGAGATGAGTTCAAGCATGAATGAAAGCATTAAGGGTTGCTATTGGAGGAATTTTTAGAGAATATATAAGCATGAAGGACTTTTGAAGGATAGCAAGTGATATGGGCAAGAGACAAAGCAAAGAGAACCTAAGGAGTCAAGAAATTATCACACTGAATGACATTGAACATTCTGATTTTCTGTATTTATTGAGGCTCCAAATGGTTCACCTCATCCCACTTAGAGCACATTCTACATTGAAAGAGCTTTCCAACGAGTCCTTACACATCCAATTCCGAGCTAAAATGAAGGAGATATGAGTATAACAAGTTGGATAAAAAACAGGAGTGCTGAGCAGAATTGCTGACGTGACCAGCACCACAGTCACGAAACAGAGGCTTTTTAACTCTTTAAACCCCATTTTTCTTCTTCCTACTTTATACTCTATTCTGCCATACTCTTTCCCTCAACCTTTACAACTTCCAGCCACTTCAAATTCATCTCCCATCCACTCAAATTCTAAATCACATTCCTCCTAATCCATCTCCATCATCTTGAGCTTCAAAACCCATCCACAAACCCACAAACTTACCTTTGTTGAACTGATTTTCCATCCATCATTCAAGCATCAAGAGGGTTACAATGGAAAAAATTTTGTGCTTCAGTTGTTTGTTTTGGGTTCTTTGTGGATCATTGTTGATTGTGGAGTGATTTGCATGTATTAAGGAGGTTTGAAGAATCAAAACTCCTCATTTGAGGTGAAGAGGTTAGTACACCTGAAGTGTTTGAGAAAATGCCAAAGCCACTTTCATGTGGCTCCAAAACCAAGAGTGTATCAGGTAGTACACCAATGTCAATGTCTGAAAATCATCAAGGTTCCTATTCAAAGTGGCCAAGAATACAAAGGGGAGTTCACTTTTCCTAACTCTCTTTAGTACCCTTTTACTTTATTGCTTCCTTTTGCTCATTGCTAGACATTTAGGACAATGTTCATCTCAAAGTTTGGGGGTGTTTATTTTTTTGGTTTAGTTTTATCATGTCACACCCATGTTTACCCAAATGACAACTTTGAGGATGAAATTTTCACAGATGCTTTTTCTGGATAATGACTTTGTTTAATGCTTCTAACTTACATCTTAGTTTGGTATATATATATATATATATATATATATATATATATATATATATATATATATATATATATATATATATATATATATATATGTTTGGATTAGAGTTTATTGAGTTAATTGAGTTTTGCTTGGAGTTGTTGTGATGTCAACCAAGGACCATAAAATGAACCCATGGCATGGACAATATTAGAGATAATAGGACTTAATGCTTAATAGAGTTTACCTCTTTAATAGGTTATTTAGTCATTGGTTTCTCAAAATCCATGCACGTGGTCACTAAGTACCCTTAAGCAGTTTTGTAGGTTAGAGAAGGTTTATGAGAATCCATCTAATTTTGATATCCATAGGTTCTAGAACTTGTTCTATTGCCCGGCAGGCGAAATCTAGGCAACACAACAATTGAGAAATGATATAGGCCCATCCTTGGAAAGATTGTGCCTTCGAAGCTAACCATTAATATGCATATGCATATTCCTCTAGTACCAAGATGTTGAGCCTTAAGAGCCAAAATTATGTTTTATAAAAAAAACCAGTTTGAAGCCAATAACCTTCCCTACTGTCCATATCCCTCAGCCCAGGGCAAGCTTTCCACCATAACATGAGGATTTAGACATAATTGAGAAATATAGTGAGGAGCAAGTTTAGGGGAGTTATTTTCCTATGGAAAAATAACTCCCAAAGTGGTGAAATGAGTTAAGTTGAAAATCAAAAGAGGTTGTCAAAAAAAAAAAAAAAAAAACAGAAAAAGATAAAGTGTAAAAGAAGCAAAAATACAATAAAAAGTCAAGGAGGGTGGAGTCCCAGCCTCGTAGCCTTCCTTCCACTAGAGCAAGTAAATCCTAAGGGTGTCTCGACACCTAGTACCCTAAGACCAAATTAATTAAGGGCTATTGATTTAAAGCTCGCTAAGGGTTGAGTAGAAAGCTTAAGGGGGTTTTGACATTTGCACCTCTAATAACCTTGTCTTAAAGAAAAGGCTTCTTAGGTGTTTATTGAAAAGAATGCAGAATTTGTGCAGAAAAGTGATATGAGGAGTATGGAAGGATGCACTAAGCAGTTTTGGGGTGTTTGAGGAGTGTCACTATGCTGATGGTAAAGCGGGACGGAGTAAGGGCTGTAATGCAGAAAATATGTATGTTTAGATGGATTTTGGCCTAAAATGACTCTCAGCACCTCTTACCCAAGCCTTACATTACAAACACTCAAGAACCTACTTGATCTTGAGAGTTGTATGTATACCACATTAGTGAAGTGATAAGAACAAGCAAGAAGCCTATGGAACCTAAATAAATTATCTTAGGAGAGATCCAGCGTACTTATCTCAATTCTCATAAACTCATCTAACTTACATTGTTTGGATAGAGGAAGACCACACACACACACACTAGTGAGAACCATGATCTAAAATTTTCTATTATGAGATTAATTCACTATTAAAATGAATAAATTATCTTGATCATATTCTCTATATTCCTTGTAAGGGTAATTCTTGAGACACATATCACATACCCCTTGCAATGAATAAATTATCTTGATCATATTCTCTATATTCCATTGCTTGGGGACAAGCAACTTTTTTTTTTTCTTTGCTTGAGGACAAGCAAAACTTCAAGTTTGGGGGTGTTTGATGAGTGCAAAACTCATCTATGTTTTGAAGTTCATTTCACGTACTATTTGTGCATTTAACATCCATATTCATATAAAACTCCATAAAGGAATTCCTCTAAACTTGGTTTTGTAGGATTATTGATGAAAAGCAAGTGATTTGGCAAGAATGAGCAATATATTTCCCAAAGAAGAGTCAGCAGGGAGTCTCACAGCGCTACTAGGGAAGATTAATTTTTCTGTACCATCACGAACATCAAATGGGTTTCAAATTCCCTCATGGCTGCATTACATTTCAAAGATCTTTCCAACTAGTACTCACAGCCCAAATTGATTAAAATGAAGAGTTGCGGCTGACCAGTGGGAGAAAAACAGGTTCTTTGTCGGGAAAGTATGTATGACGAGAAATGGTGTCGTGACGAGAGAAAATGGTGTCCCGCGGCAGAAAACTTTTGTGTCGCGACCAAAAACTCTGAAACCCTAAAAGCCGAATTTGATATTTTGACATAATTTCAAGCCCATTTCACCCTAGGACCATATATATACTTCGTTTTTAGGTAAAGAGGCAAGAGGGGAAGATTAGGCCTCTCTCATGGGGTTTCTCTCTAGACTGCCCATTTTTCCAATTTTACGTAGATTTTTGATTTGTTTCGGATTTTAGAGTAGATTTAGAAGATTTTATTTCTATTGAAGAGATTTCGGTCTTTGGCATATATGAAATTCAGATTTCACTAAGGTTGAGACAAAGATTGAAGCTAAAAATCTTGAATTTTCTCTCTCATGGGTTTTCTCTCTCTAGCTGCCATTTTCTTGGTTTTCTTTGCGGATTTTTATTTTTAAAATCTTGAGAAATTAGTTTAAACTGATTTTATTTCTATTGAAGAGATTTAGTCTTTGTCTTAAGATATTCAATTTATTTGCATTGAGCGAAAGATTGAAGCTCAAATCTGGATTTTTCTCTTCTTTCTCTTGATTTCTTTCTTCATTTTCTTACTTTTTGTTTGATTAGTGATGATTGGAATCCAGTAATGGAACATTAAACACCCTCTAGGGTTGGGGTTTAATTGTTGAACATTCAGATTTGCAGATTTTCAGTTATTTTGTGGGTTTGAAAACTAAATTTATATAATTAATTATTATTCATATAATGAAGCTGAAATGAATAATAGTAGCTTATACCCACAAAAGAGTTTATCTTCTCTGATTTCCGGGAGGCCCTCACGAGTGACCATGATGGAGGGGTCCTGAGAGTAAGAGTGGTAACTTAGGGTATGTTAGACTATTATCTTGGAACTAATGAACTCTGAAAAATTACTTTGATAGATGCTAATTTACTCATGGTGAGGATTAATTGGAATGATCATATCTCAATTTTGAATTGTCGAGTTTCTCATAGTCTAATAGAAGGATCTTGATCCGTGTTAGCAGAATCTAATCAGGAATGAATTTTATTAGATTTGAAGGACCCGAGATACCAATTACATTGGAGAAGCTTGCATTATCTGTCTATGAGGTAAAAATTCTTGAGTCTGAAATAGTTATAGTATTGAAAACAATCGATCTTAAGAGTGCCAAATTTTACAAGTAGCCTATTTAAGACAATTTGTCTGAAAAGGAATGGTGTGTTAGATAGTGAAATGTGCTATGGTGTATGGAAATCCAGCTATACTACATTGCTCTTGAACCAAATCTAGCATTCAACTCTAATATTGCACTTTCGCCGTACAATGCATTTTATAATGAAAATTATCCCCCATCCCTAGTGACTCTCTTCATACCTTTTAAAATTAATGGTTGTTATTTATTGAGTTTTAGGATTAGTTTTAAATCAGTTTTTTGTTTCAAGTAAATTAGTTTTGTTTCGACGCTCCTACTTGATGCCTTAGAGAGAACCTCCAATATAATTAAGTCACGATATCAGGACTCCTAGAGTCCACTTTGTGTAATATGACCAGTGCACTTGCGGAAAGGGGTTGAGTGTTAGTAATACTTTCATTTCAGTTTTGATGTACTTACTTTTGTTTCGTCAGTTTTTGAGTATTTACCACATTCACTCCCTTAGCCGTATTTTCACATACCACAATCCAATTTGGTCACCCTTTGCGATTCTTTCTGCTTCTTCCTAGAGCTAGAAAGGTGTCTCAACTCCTTTGTTACTAGTACTGCATCTCGGGATGCTCTTGTCCATCGCCACATCTCTCTCTCTATGGCCACATGGCCGATCACGATCCCTTAGAGTCCATGTCTTTAGTAGGAAAATCACCATAATCTTGTCTCGAATGGACAATTTAGGCCATCCTCAGCTTCCCTCACCTTGGCCCATATCTGTGGCTAAATAGTAAAGCATCGAAAGCGATGCCAATTTGGTAGACTTAGCCCTACGTATTCGAGCACGATCCTATCTTTCTTGCTTAAGCTCGAGAACTCCCGAGCTTTTGCATGCACAGTAGATCTTAGGAAAAACTTGCATTAAGAGCTCTCGGAACTCTTCCCATGTCATAGTCTCTAGATCCTTTGAGACTTTAATCCAATCCTACCATACCTGAGATTCACCCTCTAGCGGCTAGCTCGATCCTCGTAGAATCGGAGGTAATCTCCATATCCTCCAAAATCCTCTCAACTGTCGAGAACCGATGATCATTTCTGCATTTTGGATCCCTCCAATGTCGAGAAGGATGATGTGCTATAAACCTTTGGAGGTTAGTTATTTATAACCCCCAGTACTACTTTGTGCATAATGTCAAACACTAATAATTAACCATTCCTCATTAATCATTGCTTGTCGTTTTGAACCCTAGGTTACATTTTCTAACCCTAGTGTTCATCAATTTTCTATACACATTCTAGCAGGCATATATTCACATAACCACAATACATCTCTCGTGGAACATATTAGAACACAAAAGTAATCAATACACACAATGCCGTGTTCTACACCCATGCCCACTAATCCTAGGTATTTGGACACCTAACTCTCGATACTCAGCTATAACAAACCAATATCCAAAAATACTAGTGGATATCCCCACCCGAGCTCCTAGGTAATCGTTAACCTAAGCTCGATACTTAATTTGTGACACAAATCCAGGGGGTCCGTTGGTGCTTGAATCAACCTCAAGATTACAGTGGATTTCGGGTGACTTGATACCACACGTTGTGTCCCCGCTTATGCGGATCCATATTTTCACAAAAATCAAGCGGAGTCTCCTTTGTTCGAGGGCTCTGCCCGACATACAGCTTTGTATAACGGTATAATCTGCTTCCCGTCGGGGTCTCATGGTAGTACCCGACCCTACGGGGTTCATTTGTTCATATCCCGATATACATCCCTTTCACAGGACCCATTCATTCATTTAAATCTAAAATATGAAAATAATAACTTAATTACAATCCGTGAGTCGATCAAGGCCTCTTGCCGCAATTACATACCCGACTATTTTATGTATTAGTCGCGAAAGAATTTAGTTACAATTATTTTATACAAAATATTTTTACAAAAATGTTACTCAAATGCAATATCAAGGCCACACATCGGCCTTCTTCATAATCACAGCCTCGTCGGAGCGCTGTCTCCATGTACACCCTCTGTACTTAAAAGGGGGTCCCACAACAGGGTGAGCAATGCCTAGTTGAAAAATTATCCTACAAGGGCTACCCCCACCTAAAATGCACATGCAATGGCAAACATGAAAACATCCAATCACATTCCTTATAAATAATGCAATCCTATATGAATATTAAAGTAATCACATGCATGAGATGGAACCTCATGCCCACAACCCGAGTCCGACCGGCTCTCACGCCATGGCTGCCAGGTGAAAACGATCGCGGTGTTTTACTGATGACTTAACCATTGGAAAACTCACGCAGTATTCGTTTGAATTTTATCAAATCCGGGTGTGTTTTATTTGGATTGCGAATTTAGGAGGTCTCACTGCGAACTTACGCACGCGCTTCCGACGCACTGCGAACTTTCGCTCGGCTGGATACATATGTCTGACCAAAAATAAAATTTGGGTCTTTCACCCTAGGGGGGATTTGCCCCATCTCGCTTCACCCAAACACACGTGATTTATTATTATTATTATTGTTTTACACAACCGTGAGTCCCGATTTTGGACGTTATCCCATTTCTGAGCTCACCACACATTCACCACGAATGGTGAATAACCAACACCATGCACACACACCCGACTTGACACGATGTCACCGTGCATATGAAATGCATTTATGCCATTTCATGCTATGACATGCTACATGCACAATATTTATAAGTTTCGAATAATTATATTTTTGACATATAATTTCCATTCATCTTAATTTCCATTTTAATACATTACGCAAACACATATTAACATGATTTTTACACATAACATCATATTATTTATTTTTCCAACAATACACACAAAATGGCCTAAATCTCGGACCCATATAAAATAGGGCACCTCTTTATCCCTTCACGGTTCATCACCAAATTACTGTGATACCAAAACACACCACAAAACTTGAAGACATTAGTCGAGGATCGAAACAATATTGTCTGTGTGGTACTGAACCAGCTGAATTTCAGTATTCGGTCCCGAAATCTTGGGACTAAATCCCACTGGCTTTATCACGGCTCCAAAAGACAACCTATACCATTACATGGCTTTTAGGCTAAAAATATTCAAAGTAGTAAAATTCCCTGCCTCATGGAGCCCGAGCTCGAATTTTAATTTTACAGCGTAACTGCGATCTGTGGTCAGCTTTCTTCTCGCTTTGACAAAAACAAACGACTCGATTTCCGTAGATCTTAGAGAGAAGAGAAAAACCCTTTTTCCCCTTTCTCTCTCTCTCTCTTCTCCTCCCTCACGCCTCTTTTTTTTTTTGTGCCAAACATGGCCCTTTTTCCCTTTTTGACTTTTCTTAATTTTTTTTCCTTATTTTCTTTTCTTATTTTCTTGTTTTATTCCTCCACTTGACACTTGGCTCAATGTGAGCAATTCACACAAGTGCACCAAATGTATGACATGTGTCCCTCCCTGGAGTGCCGTGTAGCATCCACGAGATCATGCCATGTGTTGAGCACCGTGCTGCCGAAAAACATGAAATTGTAGCGTACGGAATCCGGCCAGGGTCGGCAGGATAACTAAGATTCGTGAGAACAATTCAACGGTGAAATCTGTTTGTCATTGAGGATCTGAAATTCCGGTTTATTTGAAATTACCGTTTACCCTTTAGAATGAATTTTCTGGGTACCTTCAACTCTCATCAATTTGCAATTCAACTTATCTAAATTCCTACAATAGTATACCATCTTCTTATGTTATGACCTTTAGGTCCTTATTTTACAAATTACCATTTTAACCTTAGCTTTTGTATTAATCCCGGCTTTATCCTTTTTCACTTTTAGCACTTAAATTCCGAAAAATACAAAATTTTACTTTTCTTATATTACAAAACTGTAATAAAACTACTAGGGTCTAATTCGAGGTGTTACACATATAATGCAAAGTTTGTTATTCACCAAAGTAACCGAACTTGAATGTTCCATGAATTTCAAATTAAGGAATATGTAAAATATTGTCCAATGCAATATTTTGAAATTCATATAATGTAAAGTTCGTTAGTCACCAACGTGACCAAACTTGAATGTTTCATGAATTTCAAATTAAGGAATATACACTCATGATATTCAGTTTCTCATTTCATATGGATGCTTACAACATCCTTAAGTACTTGATGAATGAGTATATTGAAGTTCATAGTTATAAGATATTTAAGAATTTACCCAAAGGCAAAATAACCATCTTATGAATAATGAACATGATGAGATAGATCTTATAGTTTGTTTTACTATATTTGTACATTCAAAGATTACAAATGTAGTTCGGACATGAACTATGAAGAATATCCATTAAAGAAAATATATTAAAAGCATTATAGATGTATTATATATTGAAACATCTACCCAAAGGAGAGTTGTGGTATATATGTATCATTTTGAAATTATTTGTTTGAATCTGATTATGGCTTTTGCTTACAGTTTATAAAGTTTTATCATGAAAGACATAATATCTTATTTTACATTATTGTCCTCAGATTTGTTGATTATTTAGAGATATTAACTTTATATAGTTCTCTGAATAAAATTACGTTTGATTAAGGACGGAATAATATCATCATAAGATTCAAGTGATATAACAAGGAAACAAATCCTTTATAAATGATAGAAGCTTGCAAAACTAAAGATTTTGGGAATGACTGATAAATTTTCATTTTATCTTGTTTCATTATAGACATCTCAAGTAATAAATTGAGATATAGTTGAATTAATGACCATATCTCATTAGAAAGGGGAAACAAGACTACTTGATGAAAATACATTTCCCTTGAAGATTTACAAAGAGGTGATTAAGGTCTATAGAATGTGAATGAACCAGTAAAGAGGTGGATTCTTATGAAACTATCAAGAGCCATAAAGAGAAAAACTGAATGGTTATTAAGTATCATACTATTGAAAATTGATGGATATTAAAGGTTGCCAAAAGCAAGTTTTGGAAGAGCTACAGGGTTATGGTTGGTCATTGATCGACAAAAGGAAAGAATGCAAGGAAGTCCTTTGGGCATTGCTTGAAGTAAGTCCAACTCAATTGAAGATGGTCATTAATAGTTAAGTTTTGTTCTTTTGTATGATTCTTGTCATATTTACTAAAGTTTTTTTTTTAAAAGATTGATTTTAGTTAAGTTTTGTTCTTTTGTATGATTCTTGTCATATTTACTAAAGTTTTTTTTTTAAAAAGATTGATTTTAATAGTAATGATTTTGTTTCTAATATGATGAGAAGTATTTACATGCGAAATACCTTAATGATTGATAATGTTTGGTTTAAAGTTGAAATTGATATGAATTATGTTTTACTCATTTGTGATTACACTTATGGATCAAACTGTCATAGTTTACACATAATGATGTTTAGAAGCAAACATGAAGTTAGTTATAGTAACTAAATTCTTTGTACTCTTGACACTTATGTTATAACAAGTATAATTGTGATGTAATTTACTGTTACTAGTCTAAAGAATATATATTTACAGCCCAAACTGAAGCATCATGGGTTGTAGTTAAAACTCACAATATGTGGCTCATTAAGAATGTTTGCGTTAGTTGGAGTGCTAAGTGCCATGAATATGGTGATAAAGTTGTCTTTAACCTTGTAACTTCTAAAGAAGTTGTTTGCTATTTACGAGGGTTAAAAGTAGTCACTCTTAAAGGAAGTGAATACCATAATTACATAAAGACCTTTCATATTAGAGTTTAGTATGAAGTATTCAACTTCTAATTTTATTATTGTTTCATGTTTGTTTCTTAATTAATACAAAATATGAGCCAAGTGAGAGAATATTATAACTTCATTAAGTGACTCATATCTTCACGATTGAGTAATGCTTTTATGATTAAGTTTAAGAGGCAAACTTGTATTGCTACCAAATAAAGTTACATGAAAGTAGATTGAAGTCGACACGACATAATGCTCGCTCATGATATCTTAAGCTTTGTGATATCATAATGTTATTTGGACTTAAGAACACCACTATCTCTAGTGAATTAATCCAAAGATCAATGGGAGACAAAATTCTTAATTATGTTTTGATAGCAGTAAGTTTAGAAAATAAGATCTTGAAATTCTATGTTGAAGTACATAGAAGAAACAATATTATGTGACATGATATCCTATATGAAGTAATGTGAAGTTTTTTTAATTGTTTCATAAGTATATATTTAAAGGATTATGAGATATTGAATGGATTGAGACCTATGTGATGAGATATCCCATCTGAAGGTCATGAATATTAGATTGTCCCATAAATATATATTATAATTTTAGAGGTCACATTTGTACAGAGGAATTACATAAACCCATATCATTCTCAGATTACTATTGAATGATAGTTGAAAATTTACCTTTGTTATTTGTTCCTATTAATTGATGATTATACAAAAGAACAATATTATGTAAAGGTGTAACTATCTACTATCAAAGTATGTATTGTAATATAATTTGTCACAAATTATGGATTATGGTTGCGGAATATTATTTTAGGACTTGGATTTGTTGACTTTATGACCAAGTTGCTAGAAAGGATAGATTTCGTTGTCACTTATCTTTCAACAACAAATGTTTTATGATTATTGAGGACATAAGGTTAATATTTGTTATGAAAAAACGCTCATCTTCTACACTTCCTTTTTTGACACTCTCATCTTCTTCACTTCCTTTTTTGATACCTATTTTATTTTGGGTAGCAAATTAAAGGGTTCATAAAATTATCTCTTTTTCATTCTTTTGAAAAGTCATCATTCACCACAAATTAAAGAATAAAATTAACTAGTGTTCAATCATGTCTCTTTTTTTAGTTAGACCATCAGGTTTTCTGAACGGGTCCGTGCACATACAGAAGACGCCTTTAAGTTATATCATACCGAGAGTAATCCTCATTTAAATCATACAACACTAAGACTAATCCTCATACTGGAGGGACTATTAGGACAATAAAGCTCTACTATAAAACACAACTGCATTCATAGGGCTCGAACTGAGACGACTACTAGGAGAGATCCCAACCATCTTACCTACGTGTTCATTGGTAATCATGTCTCTTTTGTTATCATACTAATTGATTGAATAATGATTATTTCTTATTGCAAAGTTTCCTTTATTTGAAAAGGGTTTTTCTTTTTAAATATTAAGTTTATTTATCAAATTCTTTGAAATTATTTAATCTTTCCTTCTCTTTTAAATATTTTTCCATTCTTTTTTTTTTTCTAAAAAAGAATATTTGGTGAATCAAATAATCATATTCTAAACTTCAAAGGAGACATGGCATCCGAAAATCAATAAAGTTAATACCTTTCATGACTTTCTATGCTTGTGGAGTTGGCACAGTTACCTTTTTTTTTTCTAGTCAAGGTTTTGAACTTATTTTTCCTTTGCAAGTCGTGATCTTTTAATTGATTTCTTTTACAACTTTTATTTATTTTTCTTTTATATGTTTTGTGTTTTTCTCTTTCTTACATCCAACCACCATTCTCTTCAATTTTGGTGGTTGTCTTCCACTTGATAAAAGTTTCCCAACGCCGTCCAAGGGGATATCATTACCTACTTTAGCAACTTTTACACAGTATAAAGGCACTTCAAATTATTTCTTTCAAATTAGATCTTGATAGGAAAAAATTTCAAAACATTTTGAAAATTACATGAATGTTGAGAAGAGATATACCATGCACAATGTTTAGTTCCTGGAAAATTTGAGATAAAACACAAAAAAGAAAAAAGAAAAAAGAAAAAAGTGAAGGAAAATGAAAATTAGATTTAAAATCAATAAATTAGAGAGAAGAATAGAAAGAAAAAAAGTGAAGAAAAATGAAAAATAGATTTAAAATCAGTAAATTATTTAACTTATTTAACATTTCAAAGTGTTTTCATTTATTTAGTTTACTGAAATAAAGATTAAATAATTTAAAAATGATATAGTTTTTAAGAAGTTTAATTTATAAATCATTTTCATTGTTATTTTTTTCATAAGATAACTAGATATGAGAAAAATATTATTCCTCGCCTCTTTTTCCATGGAATCCTATAATTTTAAAAATAGGAAAAATCTCATATATCTCTTTATAGTCAACTTCAGTGTAAAAAAATGAACCTTAAATTTTGTTTTCTTCTATACATTATTTATCTGATGTAACTCTAACTTAGTTTTTCTTTCATTCATTATTTTCTTTTCCTTCATTGTTATGATAGTAAGTTACTATAGTAAGAATATGGGTTCACTTGTTGTAGGTCTCAAAATCTCACCATCAGTTGTCAAATTACTGAAAGAGTAAAATCCGAAAAGTAATGTATGACCATAAATACATTAGAAATTACTTCAGATTAAGCATACAAATACTATTTTATTTTTAAATAGGCGCCATTAATTTTATTAATTTTCATCTTGATTTTAATGTTAATCCCATTATTTTTTAATCCACTCTTATACCATTTATTATTCAACAATTTTAAAAAATAAATTTATTTCTATTTATTTTTCTATTCCGGTGTCTCAAAGTGTCTAAACTTTTCAATTTTTTCTATTTTGGTGTCTTAACTTTATTTTTATTCAATGTTTTAACTTTTAATGTTTGTGCTTTTTGACTAACCAAAGCTTATTAGGATTTTTTTTTAATAAGCAAAAAATGTATCCAAATAACATTCTTATCATATAAAAACGATGAAATTACTTAAATGACTTTTAACGATGTTAAAGAATAATATTATTTTTTCAACATTAGGGTTTTATTTATTTATTTATTCATTACCGGACAAAAGAAATTGATTAAATTGGTTGCTATGGATGGATAAAAAATAATTATTTTAAAAATAATTTAATTATCTAATGTTATGTTTTTAATTATTCATATATAATTTTTTTTTTCACATAATACTTACAAAACAAGTAAACTAATAGAAAATAATTAAATGTTGTTTTTTAAATTGCTATATTTGTCAAGAAAATTTTAAAACTTTATCTCAATTCCTATAGTAGCCAATTTTGTGACAATTTATTTTTTATTGAAACAAATAGATAGTAAAGCCACTAATGCATGTGGAAAGGATAATATTATTATTTCAATTCGTTAATGGTCATTTACAATTTCATTATTTTACTGATTACGGAAATTTCCTAATTTGAATTATATTTTCCTAATTCAAATATTTTAATAAGTTTTTATTGGTCAAGAAACACTTGATTAAACAAAAATTACAAGTTTAAACACTTTATTGAACAAAAATAAAGT
Source organism: Tetrastigma voinierianum (assembly GCA_016808115.1). Taxonomy (NCBI): domain Eukaryota; kingdom Viridiplantae; phylum Streptophyta; class Magnoliopsida; order Vitales; family Vitaceae; genus Tetrastigma; species Tetrastigma voinierianum. The sequence continues at coordinate 490,156 of JAEQBH010005217.1, forward strand.
TGAGACCAAAATAGAAAAAATAAAAAAGTTTAGACATTTAATTGAACAAAAATAAAGTTGATATACAAAAATAAAAAAAATAAAAAGTTTACACTTAATTGAACAAAAATAGTTAACAATCAAAATAGAAAAATAGAAAAGTTGGCAGATAATAATTTATGTAATTATCCTAATAGATATAATGCAAAACAACTTTTTCCTTTCATTTCTCTCTTATTTTCCTTATTAATTTTGGGAATCTTATGTTATAGTCTACTCATTTGGGTTTATTAAAAAAAAAATAAACAAGAGATTTGACACCAAAAAAGGATAGACTCATTTTAAAAAATAAATTCTCATCACGTGTGATTTGATTTGTCCCAAAATACTCTCAAGTTGACATAAAAAGAAATCTGAAAATACCCAAAATATCAATACCCTTATTTTAGTCATTTATCTCATGCTTCCTGCTTAAAAGTTTGAAGCTTGAGAGGAAACCATTTAGGGATAGCCGTGGATCTCCCTTGCTGGAAATTTGCCACTGCCAAAAATCATGAAGATTCAAGTGCTTGTCGTCTCCTACCTCTTATTGGACGTATTCTCAATTTTTTTCTCTATTGGACACTATAGTTCGATCCATCCATATCTATTTTTATTTTCTTGGGAAAATTTCGAATTTGACTGTTTAGAGAGAATGTATGGTGCTGGATAAAAGGATTAAAATAAACGTGAGTTTCCATGGGTGTCCTAAATATCATGGAGTTATAGCTCTCCATCAATGTGAAGAGGATTTAAGGCACCAAAATATCATGGACCGTCTATCTCTATTTCATACAGTAAACAAATAAATAAAAGACAAAAAAAAAAAAAAAACCAAAAGTAAAAGGTGGCATAAACTAAAGGCTTCTCCTTTGCATTCTGCCTTTTGGAGCTTCTAAGGGTTTGTTTTCTTCAGCATTTTGTGGACACAATTGTTTCAACATTTTGTTAAGGCTGTAAACTGAAAGCTTATTTGTCATCTCTCGTATTATAAGGTATATTATAGGGGTATGTACCAAGAATAAAGGATTGTCGTTTGATTTGGTTTTGTCTGTGGCTCAAGATGTCACTAGGAAAATGTCATTCATAATTTTTTTTTAAAGGAAAATGAATGAAAGAACATTATACTGGCTGTCAATGCCTTAAAAGTCAATTCATTGTATTTAAATAAGAGAGGTTAATCCACTACCACTAAGAGGTTAATCCAATCTTGTAAGAGATAACACACAATAAATGGTAGTTGATGGAAGACACCCAACCCAAAGCACATTCACCTGATCAAAATCAGGTGTATCCCTACTTATTGAAAATTGTAATAGTGTTTATAATGTTGATTTTTGTCGAGGGCTGGTGAAATGTGGGCATCAAATTTCTTCTTTATTGATAATTTTTTATCCAAGGGTCATAGCATCGAATTCAGAAGGCGAAAGAAAAAGAATGGTGGGTTTTCATGATCATTCATGAGAATCATTCTGAAGTGGGTAAAGTATTGTTCACTTGTACTCTTTCTCAAACCCACTACCTCTACCTCCCTAGTCCTCAGATTAACTCACTTTTATTGGCTTTTAGTTTAGAAAATACTTTTCACTTACACCCACTCTTGATTCAAAATCAACTTTAGTACTCAGTTTTGATGGAATTGCCCTTAGTGTCGTTGTTCTAAATTATACATACTGCATGGTATTGCTATTTGTTTGTTCATTAGATTTTGCTTTAAATTTTGATTTTTCAATTGAAATATGACTCTCAAATTGACAATATTAGATATACGATGGATAAATTGCTATCTAAGATGTCATTTGGTATATTGCTTTTCTTTACTTTGAATTCTCATGAATCTATCAGCCTTTTGTTTGATGGCTAAATGTGATTAGATCATGTATGTTGGATCCAACCATTTCTTAGCAAGTATTAGTAAATGATCATGTCCATACACACCTGGGATTTTTCTGTTAACTACCAGACATAAAAATGGTCCTTGCATTATTTTTCTTCTTGATTTAGAGATTATTTCATAGAAATATTCCTTTAAACTTTGAACTCTGATAGCTAGTTTTTATTTTTGCACATGTATGGGGCCTAGGAGGTAGCATTCCTCCTCACGAGGAATTGGAAAGCGATGTGCCAAGAAATCTAGGGATGAAGTTAGGAGGAAAGCTCAATTTCACTCGACCCTTTTCAATACATCAAAGGCATATGATAGATATAAAAAGCATTTCATTGAGAGGACAATTCTACCAGGCAGAAATGTTGATATTCAATTACTCCAGGAACTAGTCATTGAACATTTATTAGTTATGCTTGAATGGCTACTGGTTTTTAAATTGATCGAGCCAATCTATCCAACATTGGTTAATGTGTTCTAAGCCAATACATAGGTTTATATCGATTTATGCATTGTTTGCACAGTTAGAGGCGTTGAGATACATCTTGATGCGAAGAAGATATGCAAGATAGCTAGAGTCCCATCCGTTGGCTTAAAAGTTGAGGACGTGAAGATTTGGTCGAATATCAAGATTTGTAGTTCGGAGGCCGTTCAGCGTTTATGTAATATACCGGCTGCACATGTGATTACTAAGCCCAATGCTCAGAGTCTTTCGCTGAAGTCTCACTTTCTCCATCATATCGTCACTTACTCCTTCATCCCCTGAAGAGGACACAAAGACGATGTCTCTTATCTAGAGGCATTTTTGGTTGACTCGATTCTAGTTAGGCGACAAGTTACCCTTAGCCATATAATGCTTAATCATATGATGGCTTGTTGTTAGAGCCAGACTCGGGTTCTCCCTTATGGACGCTTCCTCACGAAAGTCTTCAAGGAGTTCGACTTTGACTTGAAAGCTGAGAAAGAAATTGAGAAGTCATCTCATTTTGATACATATACTTAATCATCCATGGGTAGTATGAAGTTTATAAAAGGAGATGATGGTGTATGGGTTGGAAGGGTAGGTTCATAGCCGAATGCAGTTGATGAGGATGATGATGATAATACTTCAACACCATATTAGTCTCTCCCAAATGATATCCCTCATACCGAGGTCCCTCTAGATGTTGATCTGGGTGCATGTTTCTCCTCTCTCAATGATTGCATCAATGAGGTTTAGACCCGTTTGACCGAGAAGTTTGATAAATTGGATGAGAGTTTCACCGATTTGAGGATTGAGTGGTTGGTGAACGATGGCAATTATTGACTCGTAAGTGTGAAATGATGGACTTTCTTCCCTTTTTTTTCCCTCCACCTCCTCCTCAACCATGATTCCATATTATATATGGCTCTTAGATTTTTTTCGATGGATAATTGTCCATATTATGACGTAGATTTTTTTTATCAAGCCGTATTTATTATTGAAAACTTAATTAACCTAATAGGTGTTTGATAATTATGTCAGATTAACGTATTTAAATATAATAGGTTGTTTTATACTTTGGATACTTATGTGGTATTATATTATCTGTGTTGATACATATGTTGATTGCATTATTTTTCATATAAAGTTTGCAATATATCTATTTAAAAGAACATTTTAAGGCTTTAGTTCATATGTAATAAGTATTGAATTGAGGATTTACATTTGTTTCACCTAAGCATGATGATTGATGAGTATACTTTATACTCATTTTATCCCTTTGTTTTGTGTGTTATTTTGTAGATTTTAGATATAAATAAATGTTTTAATTCCCTAAATGTTCATCTTTATGATTAAGTCAACCATTAAATGCATACGAGCGAAAACAAAGCGAAAAAGTAGAAAATCAGCAAACACCGCTAGCAGCTTCTATATTTCAACCTTTTAAGCTATAAGATGACCTTCAATGGAATCAATATTGATATGGATGGATTCTACCCTTCCAGATCAAAGGTACAGCACACCAAATTTGGAGTCTGAACAAAGAAGTTATGGAAGTTGCAATCTATGGTCGCGACTACGCTGTGATTTTCGGCCTAACACCTTATTTTAGCCCATTTTTAGCCTATTTTCGGGAGGCCTATATAAAGCATCACTTAGGACAATGTTGGGGGAGTCTTTTGGGGAGAACACCTCCCTTTGGGTGGAAACACCCTAGGGTTTGTTCTTGGAAGAGGAAGAGAGCTTGAGGAAGAAGAAGATGATGGAGGAGAAGAAGGGAGCTTCAATGCCAAATTCGTTTTATCTCTTCCCTTTTTCGTTTTTCTTTCTTTTGATAGTTGTATTTCCTTTTCTATTTATGTTTTAATTAGTTTTCTTAGGGTTTAGATGTAGCTAAGACTTGTTTGTATGAATCTCTCCTATTTTCTATTGATTGATGCTTTATTTCATATCTATGTTGACTATTTCATTTCGTTCTTAATGCTTGTGGGTATTTGGCCAATATTTCCATGATTTGAGATTTGAGAAGTGAGAATTAAAATTAGACCATGGGTGATCTACCATCTAATGTTTATGAGATAGAGATATAAGTGAGATAAGGTGTGTATTAGGATCTCTTAGGTTTAATGCACCTTTGGAAACTGCTGAGCAGAGACGCAAAATACTTGATCCTAAGGGTAGTGTGTGGATGCTTGTGAGAGATTCACATATACATTAGTGAAATTGTCATCTTCTATGATGAAATAAGCATTAATTAATCAAGCTAGAGGTTCATACATAATTGTTTAGTGAAATCTATGCCCTAAGGCTTTTTTAGCCTTACTGAAAGTCATTCTTCGTATGCTAGGGGATTTAGGTGTCTTTGAATATTTTGGCTGCATTTTCCACCATCCAAATAGAGCCTAAGTAAGACTAGAGTCGGTAGTTAGTAACCCAATTCTCCGTGGGACGATATTATTACTTGAGGCGACACATGTACTTGTGCACATAGGCGTACTACTTTATATAACACTCTCGCGCCTATCAATGCTAACTGAACTAGTTGACTAAGGGAAAAAATGACAGAGAGCACACTCAACAGGTTGAGTTGAGCTTACTGAATCGATTAACTGAGGAAAATAATGAAAAGGAGCACACTCAACCGGTTGAGTTGAGCTTACTCAACCGGTTGACTGAGGGAAATAATGACAAAGAACACACTGACCGGCCAGCCAGCTCAACCGATTGATCGAGGAAGTTCTAACTAAGACCTTTTCAATCTGGCTAGAATGATGATTCCTCAACCAATCGACTCATGGAAGGCTTGATAAAAAAAGGCCTCAATCGATTGACTTAAGCTTCCTCAACTGATTGACTAAGGGAAAGCTCGTCGAGACTTTCTCAACTAATCAGTTTACCATCCTCAACTGTCAATATATGATGGTAATTCTCGTTTTGGAATTTAATGTACCGTTGGATTTCAGAAGTGGGATTGTTGAAAGAACATTTTCTATAGCTTATGAACTTGATAAAAACTTGGTAGAAATATGATTGGTCTATAACAACATTTTCTATAGTATGTTCCCACGTGTAGCCAATTCTTATAGGCTTGACTAGCAACCTACAAAACATAACAATGTTCATGTACAAAAAATTATGATTGTATATGACATAAAAAAAAATAAAATAATTTGACATCCATTTCTTATAGATAAGTCATGAATCCAACATATTGGAATTTAAAAAATGCATGACAATTATCACATTAGTGGCCGATTTGTCGTTTAAAAAGATTGTCACATAATAACAAATGCATAGTTATTATGGCAAAGGATTCTTCTGCTTTATATTATGTCCCTATTATTATTACATCTAGAATAATAAATCATCCGCTTATCTTGAAATTAGACTTTAATACACTTCTTCTTTGGTCAACCAGGAGGTCACTTAGTAGTAGGAGGGTTAAGAGAGAACATAATATCTCCGGTTAGATTCTAAACTCTCCCATCCTCACCAACATTTGGCATATCATGTTTCTCAATACCACAAAAAAAATCCATAGTATATTAGCTCTTGCCTCAATAGTGTGTACCATTGATCAACAAAATCCGCAACATTTTGTCCTTATGTAAGGATCAGTGCATACTTGTGCTAACACGATATTCCTGACATTTGCCAAGCCTTGCACATGCATGTTCTGTTCCCCGTGTCAACATTAACATATGTCATCCCCATTGAAACACCAAAAAGGCTATTCATAAATGGATAAACTGGGTGTCCCCTTCCAGTGGTTTGCCACTTCCTTATGCTGGACTAGCATGACACCTAGTTTAATCATGTGCTCTATCAAGAAGTTACATATAGAGTGATGTCGCTCATTTTTTTAACCATGCATTGAAGGACTTTAGACATAGCCCAATGTTAAGGTCCATTTTCTTTGTCCCATATGGCTAAGGCATCATTGTATTTGCGTAGCTTAGAGGTGTGGGCATTGTAATCTTCCTCCCTCCTTGCATATGCAATACTATCAAGCAAATCAAGTACATTTTTCTTACCCTTGTTCCCTCTGGTGTTGTGCCTATCAAGAAATATGCTAAAATTCTCCTTGGCATGTCATTGACGCTGACCATTTTAGTTGGTGTGTTTTCATCAACAAGTAAGGAAACAAAATGTGTGGATTTTGATGCAACTATTAGGGTATTCTCACTGCAATTTACCAATGCAACCATTGAGCTAGGAAAAATTGTAACATGCCATAAGTGTTAAAGTGTATACAAAGGTTTTGAGTGACTAGATAATTACTTTAGAGTTGTGGGGAACTCACAACTCACATCTAAATCGAAGAAACATAAACTGAGATAACAAATATCATTCCGTTAGAGCATGCTGGTGAATGATGCATCATCACATAAAAGGATAAGTAATGATGGATCAAATTTAACAGTAAATTGAATTTTCACTAAATCTGGCAGCTTTTCAACATCACACAAACTCTTGATCTAAATTCATCATGTGACATATGTTCATCAATCTCAATATAGATGGTGTGACCTCCAATGTATTAGACTGTCTTACACGCCTTCACCAATTCTCCGCTTTTGTGAATATAGCAAAACATGTCTCCCTCCAAAACTGTTTTTTGAGGTTGCAAACTAAAATTCTATGTTTGATATCTGTCTGTTGCATAGTTTGAAACAATCAATAGATTACAAAGATTGCGAAGAATATTAGATTATATTAAGTCTAGAGTCTAAAAAATTTATGCAAATCCGATATTTGGGAATATATAATCTCTTATCAACCATAAGAAAATTGAAAGATAGAACCTCACTAAGTAGTCAAATGGGCTACTGCTATTTTTCTTTTGCATGTTTGGTTGCTGCGAAATATGCAGAAAATAAAGAAATTTTTTTGCTTTGGCAATATAGAATCTTTCATTAACCATAAGAAAATTGAAAGCCAGAACCTTACCAACTTGTCAACTTGGCAGTTGTCATTTTTCTTTTGTTTGTTCAGTTGCTATGAAAATAAACAAAAAACAAAGAGAATTTTTTGATTTTATTAGGGATAGATATTAGGGTTTCTTTTGGATTTAACATAATGTCAACTTGAGGGTATTTTAGAGACTAGAAATATAAATCACACGTGATATAGCTTTTTTTGATTATTTTTTAAATGACCCTACCCTTTTTTGGTACCGAATCTCTTTTTTATTCTTTTTAAATAAACCCAAATGAGTAGCCCATAACATAAGACTCTCATTAATGTTTAAGGAAAGTGTTAGGTGTGTGTCAAAATTCCCACATGGGTTAAAGATAAAAAGGATTATGAATTAATAAGTATGGAAAATATCCGATGGTATGAGACCTTTTAGGGGAAGCCCAAAAAAAAACCATAAGAGCCTTAGGTCTAAGTGGACAATATCATACCAATGCGAAAAGGGATAATTCCATCAAGTTTCTAACAAGTGGTATCAGACAGGGTCATTTTCTAATAAGGTGGGATCTTGGTTGTTCTCTCTAGTGTTTGTTTTTCTCATGGCTTTTGAAGGAAGGTGGTTTATTCACGAGGCCTCATTTTCTTTGATGGAACAAATTACCGTTATTAGAAGGTGTCATAGTAAGGGTTGCAACTTATTTCAACAAAACCAATTCAAACTTCCCATGGACCTCATTGAGCTAAGAAAATTAATTGGAAAACAAAAAAGCAATTAATAGTGGCTTGATCAACTTAGGGATGACAATTTTCCCATACCCGACTAACTCGAATCAAAAATATCTAGTAATTTTATGGATTTACGAATGTGTGTGGATCAATGTAAGGGTGGATCTATAATCTCAAACAAAGCTTGAGGGACCATAAGAGAAGAGGGAGTTCATGTGTTCCAAAGAACAAAGTGTGTACCTACTAAACTATTAGTAACAACATTTTGAGTTTGATGCAAAGGAAAAGGAGGAAGAACATGATAAGGGGTATCTAAAGTACTAGGAACTTGAGATGACAAGTTATCAGAATCCTTAGAAAAGGGATCAATACAAATAAAATCATATCTAATCAAGTCATGAGTAGCAAATGGAATAGAAAAAAAAGTATATGTTCAAGAAAAACAACATGACGAGACACATGTTTATATAGCTGTGATCAAAACATTGATGCCCCTTTTGACCTTCACCATAACCAAGAAAGACACAATAGCATAATAAGAGGATAACTTGCTACGATTGACATGAGGATGAAGTACAAAGCAAGTAGAACCAAAGACTCTAAACGAAGAATAATCTGGGGCATACCCATATAATTTTTCAAAAGGAGAAATGCTTGAAATATGAGAGGTATGAATTGTATTAATCAAAGTTAGAGCTGTAAGAATAGATTTTTCCTAAAACTCACTAGGAACATAAGCAAACAATAAGAGAGATCAAACAAGCCAACAATATGTCTATGTTTTCTTTCAATAACAATTCATTTTGCTCATGAGTATTTATACACAAAGTTTGGTCGAATCGCTCCATCTCAAGCAAGCAAACTCAAGAGATTTATTAGAAGCATATTCCCACCCATATCATTACACTTGAAACATTTGATATCAACTGTATCGTCAGTTTTTATATATAAGAGCACAAAGGTCTTCGACACTGTTTCAAAGAAGTCAATACAATGTTTCATTAAATAAACCCAACAATAGCTAGTATAACCATCAATAAAAGAAACAAAATATTGAGACCCTCCATTTTTAGGGAACTAAAGAAGGCCCCCATCTATACGAATGAACTAGATCAAATGGAGAAGAAAAGACATATACACTTCAATTAAATGGTAAAGCTGAATATTTTTCTAGTTTACATCCACTAAAATTAAAAATATCATAAGTTTGTAACTTTCCTAAAGCCCCTATAGATGCTAAAAATTTCAAATGAGAAGAAGAGACATGACCAAGATGAGAATTCCATAAATAAAAACTAGAAGAAGGACTTAAACGAAAAGATGACAAATCAACACTAGTAGCAACAACAGTAGGTGGCACTTTTAAATCATCCAAAACATATAATTCCCTTTCCTATGGCCTATCCTAATAAGCTTATGAGATTGTAGATCCTACACATAACAACAACAAGAAAAAAGTGACTAAATTACCAGAATCACATAACTGATCAATAGAAGCAAGATTCAACATGAGTTTCAGAATATGATAAACATTAGAGAAAGAGAGATTAAGAGTAACAATAGAAGTAACAAGTGCAAAAGGCATATGAGTGTCATTTGCAGTCATAACAGGAATAGAAGACAAATGAGACATTGAAACAAAACAAGAAGAATTTGGAGACATATGATGCGAAGCACCATAATCCAAGATCCATATAGAAGCATGACATACTTGCTGCACTGTGAGTCAACCGACCTTACCAAGAAGAGTCAAACATAGCTTGTGACTACAGGAGAGAAACTCTAAAATTGCTCAACTAGGGATACTAAGACTGAAAGAACCCGATGTGGCCTGCTATTGTTGTAGTATAAAATGTGGTGGTCTAGCCTTGAGGTGGTTTATTAGCATTGATCAGGTCCTGGTTGCCTCCAAGCTTGAGATTGTTGTTGCAACTAATTCTAGTTTCTCAACTTAGGGCATTGAGCCTTCCAATGACCTTTATGTTTACAAAAACTGCACTCATAAGAGGACGACTTAGAAGGTACTATCAACACATAAGAATTAGGACATGAAAGAATTCCCTTTTTAGAATGTGACTTAAGATGTATTTCTTTAACCATTAACTCCTTGACAACTGAATCAACAAATTGTAGTGAAGAAAATGCAAAATTGAACCCTTAAGTCCTTCAAAATCATTGGGAAGAGCCATAAAAAATTGCACTAATCTTTGCTCTTCAATACGAGAAATATAGGCACCACATGCCTTTAATTCATCTAATTTTGTAAGAGTCAAATGATCCCAAAGATCCATCATAGCAAAATAAAACTCCTAAACGCTCATATTCCTTTGTTGAATAGGGCATATGTCAATCTCCAACTGATACTACTTTACAAAATTTGATTGAATGTATAGTCTCTATAGATGATCCCAAACCTCTTTTGTTGTCTCATACTTTGCTAACTACGTACCTATTGAATGCTTAGCAAAATTGTTAATCCAAGTAATGATTTTTAAAATATTTTTGCTTCTCACATATCTATCTCAAAGAACATAATTATGATAAGTACTTTTTAGGCTTCAAGACAACTCTTAACGTATTCCCACAATTTTTTCCCTTTAAGAAAATTTCTTATTACATAACTCCAATATGAATAATTCTTTCCATTCAACCTTACACTCACATATTGGAAGCGACCTGCCTCTTTCAAGAGCTACAATCAAGAAGAAAATAAATAAAGGCAAACGAGATACTAGATTGTAGAGAGAGAAACAATTACAAAATAAACGAATCCAAATGCTAAAAATGTAGAAAAAAATCCAAAGGTTAAAATTGCTAAAACACCAATTGTATGATCCACGCCAAAAAAACCAATTGTTTGATCCGCGAAAGTTGTTTTTGCAATTAAATTTATTCCCATGAAACCTTGCTCTAATACCATGTTAGAAAAACAAGAGAAAGAGGAAAATAATGCTTAAAGCTTTCTATTCAACGGCCATCAACCAAGTCAAATACAAAAGTGATTAGGAAAAGAAAGAAACCCTAAAATAAATAGAGCATATAACTTAAAAAGAATTATTCTACCCTTTAATAATAATAATATAAAAAAAACCCCTTTTTTCTTAATAGACCTAAATTTTCTTTACCATCTCTTTATCATCCAAAAAACATCTCATAATGTCCATGAGAGTTCTAATTTTCCTTTCCACAACTCCATTTTGCTAGGGATTGTAAGAGTTATTAGCTGGTGCTCAATGTTTGTGTCTTGACAAAATTTGTTGAATTGTTTGAAGTGTTTTCAGTTCCATTATCAAACCTAATCACCTTCATCTTGCGTTCACTTTGATTTTCTACCCAAGCCTTAAACTTCTAGAAAAATGTCAACGATCTCATATTTGATGTCATGAAATAAATCCAACACATTCTTTCATAGTCATCAATTAAAGCATTATAAAACTTACTTCCATTCAATGAGAAAGTATCCTCAATTTCTTTCTTAATTGTATAACCAATTGCAACTTTTGTGTAGCCCTTTCGGCCTTGTTTTCTATAAAAGGTACTTATATCTGCTCCCATAATAACATGTAGCAAATGTAGAAGCTACTCCTAATTTAGGCAAATTCTATCGTGCTGTTCTCTCATTAAGAGCAAGGCAACATGAAGAAAATGCCTCAATCTCCTTTCACAAAGTATTGCATCACTTTCTGTTTGTATAATGTAGTATGCTCTTCCAACATAGTCCCAAGCAACACATTTGCTTCTATTTGACTTTGAACACCTCCATGCCTTTTACATCCTTGATTACACATCTTTTCTCTTTGGAATTGTAACCTTGTATCCTTTCTCCAATAATTGACCAATGCTTAAAAGATTTTGATCAATTTTGGGAACATATAACATAATTACGATGAATTTTGATAGGAGCAAAACTTGTCTCTAAAATTATGCCTATGTGCAAGTGCATGTGTTGCCTCAAGTAGTATAATGATTAAGTACAACTATCGCCCCATGAGGATTAAGGTTTTTGCTAATTACTGAAATTGAATCAACCCTATTTATCTAGATGTTTACAATGGGGGATTTGAATTAAAACTAAACTAATCTAAGAAAAACTCTATGTAAAACATCAAATTAACTATGAGAAGGTGAAATTTATAATTTGAAAGACTAGGGTTTTGACTTCATCTAACAATTCCCTTTGGAGAGGTCTTACTTGATTTCTTTGATGCTTGGATTATATATTGATGGAAAATTTCTCACTACACATGTTATTCTCTCTCAAAAAATAACACTTAATCCTTAGACAAGGTTTTATTGTAGTTCTACTTCCAACCCTCATAACTAAAGATGCATTAGGAATTAGAAATTCAACAAACCACATGTAACCCACAAATATCTCTATTTTATGATGAAACATGATGCTCTATCCATCGTCTAACCCAATAATTGTCTCTCAACCTCAAATTAGGTCACACACATAGTATTGATGATCAAGCAAGAGCAAGGAAATAAAGTTGGATAAAACATTCAATATAAGGAAATCCAAACATCAAAGTTTATAAACAAAGACCTTACTCCATAGTTCTTTGCCAAACTACATCAAAACCCTAACTTTAATAGTTTAGAACATAATAGAGGGGATTACCATCCACAAATCAAATGAAAACATAGAAAAGAGAAAGGGGAGCTTGGATTTTTGAAGAAGAACTATGATCTCCTCCTCCTTCTTGCTCTCTAGCCTCCATCATTTTTCTTCAAGCTTTTCCCCTCCAAAAGTCCCCCCAAAAGCCCTAGCTTTATGCCTTTTATAAGCTCCAATTTGAGTTGAGTTGAGTTTCCAATTTTATGGGCCTTGACATCCACGCCTCGACGTGAATTAGCTCACTCAGCAATTTGATAAAACTGGGTACGTAGCTATTGGATTTCATCAAGACAAATTGGCGTCAAGGCATGAGATCTCTCACACTGCATAACTATGCAACTAACGTCGCAGCGTGAAGAGTCACACCGCAGTGTGATGCGTGCTATAACTCCAAATCTACATTATCTTCTTAAATGCAACTCCATTTTGCCTCAGTCTTCTTTAGTTTACTCCTAAGAGCTACTTGCAAACAAAATGCCAAGAAACGAACATGAGACCATAAAACACTTCTCAAAATGACCTAAACATGTAGGATAAGTTGAGTATTTTAGATACTCAACAATTTTCAAACTAGAGAGGCCTTCAATAGCAATCATTCTTTTTTATTTTGTTGCAATTCCTATTCTAAATTCTAACTTTGGTAATGGTTGTTCTATTAAGCTCATTATAAGTCATTTGTATGCATAACTACTGTTTATTAGCCAACTTTCTATAGTTATTTGTAGCAAAGCATGATGCCACAAACAAATTCTCATTTGGTTGATCAATAGAAAATTTGGCTTCTCCTTGTTTTTGATTCTTGAAAATCCTCTCCATATTCCCTAACTATTTAGAGTTGTTATGTCTTGCATTTGGCTTCCACTAGTATCTTTTTTGTGGGTGATTAGTCTTTTTATAGTGAGGATAGTGTGAATAGGTTTGGAAGTTGTTGTCACCTAAACTTATTTGAAATAGTTTGTTGTTGTTGTTTTCATTTTTCATGTTTCTACTTCATTGTTGTTTAGTAATTTGGCTTAAAAAGTACCTTTCATAGATCTTTCTTGTTTTATGAGCCTCCTTTGTTCCTATGCCTTTAATCATTTAAAGCTCTGCCAAAGTGATAGGCGACTAGTCTTTAGTATTTTCTAAAGATGAAATTTGTACCTCAAGCGCTTCTTAATAATTGTCACTTCTAATTTTTTGAACTATAAATTTTTTAATCAAAAATTTAGTACCATGAATCCTTACCCTACTTACTTACCTGAGAAATTTGTTAGAGTAGTCCTTGATGGTTTTTTATTCTTTTATCCATTGCATTTCTAACTCTTTGATGAATATTAGAACTTGCATGTCTCTAACCTTTTCATTTCCTTAATGCATGCATACTCTTGATTTAGGAAATTCTAGATTTCATTTGCAAGCTTTAATGTTATGATTCTTGGAAGATTGTGGATGAAATAGCTACAAACAAACTGACTTTAGCTTTAGATTTCCTTTGCTTCCTTTCCTTATGAATTTTGATTCATGCCAAATTGGATTGTTTGAAAGGGGAAAAATTCATACTCATCTTCAATAGTTTCTCGCAAATCATTTCCGTCAAGAAAGACTTCCATTCTAATAGCAAAATATCTATAAAGAGCACATTAAAGTATACATGAAAAAACATGAGCAAGAGAATAGAGTATAAAGAAAGTGACTAATTCAATAATACTAGGAACCACACAATTTATATGATAAAATTATGAAAATCGAGGGAAAATATAAGCAAAAGAGAAAATAAAAAGGAAAATAGAAAGAAATTGGAGAAAATAAAGCAAAAATTGATTTTTAGTTGAAAAGTTAATTTAGATGCTACTTTAAACCTAGCTTTACTTATCTTGTATCTTTTATGTTGCTGTCTATAATTTTAAATATAAAATTTAAATAATTTTTTTTTCTGTTGTTTATAGTAAAATCAAATCTAAAAAAAGTTATTTTTCTTAGTCATTTTTTTTCTTTACTTACAATTGTTTGGAACCAAACACAATTTAAAAGATTAATGTATTCAAGAAAATGATACCATTTCCAAATAGTGGAATTGTATACTGAGATTATAAGGAAAACTAATTGTAGGAAGAATATATGGAAGTCATTTATAGAATAGAGAAGAGAGTAAATCACAGGTGATATGGCTCAAATTATGCTTAGTATGGGGAAATGCCCTTATACTCTTCGCTAAGTATTTGCTCTGTTATGCTTCGCTTGGGCATTTGCCCTTCAAGCATATCCTTTTTTGTTAGGGAGGATGTATCATCAATTAGGAAAGCAGGCTTGCCCCTCACTAAGACTCAGATGATATGTTTAGTATAGGGGTATATTTGTAATTTGATCATATCCAGGTTATTATAAATACCCTCTAATGTAACCCTATTCTGGTGGTAGTGAAAGTATGGGCCACTATTCCTATGGATGTAGGCACATTGTCGAACCACATAAAATCTGTTTTCTTCTTTTTTCTTACTTCGATTTTATGACCATTGTTGCACAAATCACAACAACTCGTATTAGAGCATAGGCTACGATGACTGCGATCTCCCCTGCGAACATAGTAAAGTTCGATGGATCTAGGAACTTCAGATTGTGATAGAAAAGGGTTAAGGATGTGTTGGGGCAGCAAGGTTTGGTAAAGGCATTGAGTGGAAAACAACTCGAAGGAATGAATGTCATGGATTGGAAGGATTTGGAAACGAGGGTTGCAACGACTATCAAGATGTGCTGGACCGATGAGGTGATGTACCATGTCATGGATGAGTAATCTCTGACAACAATTTGGTTTAAATTAGAGAGTTGGTAGATGCCAAAGTCATTGACAAACAAGCTACTTCTTAAGAAGAAGCTGTATAATCTTAAGATGGAAGAGGGGTCAGCACTAGATTAACACATAAACATGTTTAATAGATCATTAGTGATCTGAATCGAGTTGACATGAAGTTCGAAGAGGAAGCCATGGCGTTGATGTTACTGAAATCTCTATTAGAGTTTTACGATAATCTAGTTACTACTCTGATGTGGGGGAAAGAAAGCTTAGAATTGGAAGAGATCATAGGTGCCCTACTAGCCTTTAATCAAAGAAAGAAATCCAATGAGTTCACAAGGTGAAGGGCTTATGGCCAAGGGCAATCAGGGGCATGGGAGGAACAAGTATTGGGGTGAATCGAGAAGAAACAAATCTTGATCCAAATAGTGGAGAAGGAAGCATATTCAGTGTTACAAATGCGGGAAAAAGGGGCACATAAAATGAGAATGTACATAATGGAAAAAGGGGAACACAGAAAACATAGAGGGTTCATCAAAGTCTACTCATGAAGTAGAAGAAAGAGACTCAGAGAGCGATGATGGTGATATAATTTCAGTTTCATCCAATCCAGATCATTTGACAAACTCTTGGATTATGGATTCGGCGTGTTCTTATCATATGACTTAATAAAACTGGTTTGACACTCACGTTAGTAAATTATGGTTCTATTCTAATGGGTAATGATGCTTCATCTAGGTTGTCTAAATAGGGAATATCAGAAAGTTGCGATGTTTGATGGTGCTTGGCTGTGAACATTGCGTGATGTTAGACATGTTCATGATCTAAGGAAGAATCCGATTTCATTAGGGACTCTAGACAGTAATAGTCTTAATTGCAAAATTGCCAATGGAGTAATGAAGGTGAGCAAAGGTGTCATGATAGTGATGAAGTGGAAGAAGCTGGCATGGAATATCTACAAACTAATGGGAACCACAATTGTTGGTGAGCTATAATCATAGATCTTGAGTTAGACAATTGATAGTTACGAATGCGAGTATGTAAAATAATACGCCTATGTGCGTAAGTGCTTGCGTCGCCTCAAGTAATATAGTTTTAAAAAGTAAGAGTCTCGATCACATGAGGAAAAGGGTTACTAACTATTGAAATTGGGTAAATCTTAACTTTATCTGGATGATGGATTGAGGTGAAAATGAATAACAAACTAAAATCCTAAACTATCATGCAAGGATGTGAAAAAAAAAAAGAAAAGGAAAAGCCTAGGGTTTAGATTTCATTTAGTTAACCATTATGCATTATTGCTCAATTTTCCCTTAATTAACATTCTAATCTCCTATTAATGGTAAGTCCTTTCACCTTGTGCATCTATGGATCTCTCTCGATAACCCACAGTCTACTCCTAGGGTTTAGGTATTTTGTATCTCTACTCAACCCCGAAACCCTAAAAGCTTGATGAACCCTGGAAACCCTAATTAACACACAAAACCCATGAGAGTCTCTTGTTAATGGTGAAATGTGATGTTCTACCTTAGTCTAATTCAACTCTCACCTCTTAGATCTCGAATTGAACCACTAATCGCATTAATGATGATAAATCATAAATAGGCATGAAGATTAGAGTAGAACAATAAATATAAATGAGATAGAAATATCAAATAAAAGGTAAATCAGTCTTCAAATACATAAATCGCAACTAAACTACATCTAAAACCCTAGAAATGAAAACCAAAAAATGAGGGGAAGAAATACAACCAAAGAAGCACAAGAAAACATGAAATGATCTTCTCATTCTTCAATCTTCTTCCTTCATGAGCTTTTCCCTAGGGTTAGAAACCTTAGAGGGTTATTCTTCTACCCTTTAGTCGGAGGTCTTCCCCTAAAATTAAAGAAATAAAGTGCTTATATAGAGTCTTGGGAAATGGGCCCTGAAAATGGGTTGAAATCGGAAATTTGTGAAATCAGGGCTGCAAAGCCGCGACATGTAAATCCAATGCCGTGACATTGCAGCTAAATTAGGCTTGAAAGATTCCAAAATTTCATTGGATGTCGTGGCATGTGAATCTAATGCTGCAACATACCAGTGTTGAATGCTTTTCTTCTCGGCTTCATTGCCGCAACATATCAATGCTTGATCATCTCTGGATTCTCTTGGATGGCGCGACATCTAGTTCTAATGTCGTGACATGCCCTGTTCAGCTGCACTTTGCCTTTTCTTTGCTAGTTTCTTGCTCAATTTTTGGTCTAATTTTGCTCATATGCATCCAATGGTTGACCTAATCATAAAAATGAACATTTAGAGTATTATGACACTTATTTATCATAAAAACAACACAAAAAACACACAAAAACATGGGGATAAAATAGGTATAAAATATACTCATAACACCTCAAACTTAAATCCTTGCTTGTTCCCAAGCAAAGGAGAGCCACAAAACAAAAAAAACTACACACACTAAACTAAACACTAATGATACTATGAGATGAACAAGGTGCTAGCCAACAATTGAAAATGACGTAGTGAAAGAGTTCTATAGTAACAAAGTAACCAAAATGGGGATCCTAAAAGCATTTTCTATCTTTAAAGGACAAGGCAATAGCATGGTGGAACCCATAGTGGAAACTTCCCCAATTCTCACTACCTTCCTAAGGAACTTGGTAAGAATTTAAAGCTTAGGATCCCCACATATGTGCCAGCTAGTCCCTTCAACACCCCCAAACTTAAACTCAATTCACCATTTAAAAAAAAAAGTTTAACTATAAAAGGATACGAACACACCTTTTTATTCAAACGCATAAACCTAAAGTAGGATGCAATGCTAAGGAGTTTTAGAGAAGTGTCCATGTAGCAGGGATCCATTGGTGATTCCCCACCAATTGGTTAAGGGCATCGGGCATTAAGTTCCCCTAGAACTTCACCCGGAACACTCAACAAGAAAACCGAAGCACCTACTTGTGAGAATGAGCCATCTTCTGTCCCAAGTAGCGAGCAGTGAAGTCAATGACTACAAGTCAGTTGACTCAAGGCATTAGGCTTTGAAAGGCCCCTCGGACTATGCTCAGGATTCCAATTGGATCAACTCACTTATTCATTTTTTTCTCATTTTTTCAAAATTTTCTTTTCAATTTCTTTTTCTTTCTTTTTTAGTTTTTTCTTTTCTTTTTGCACTTTTTATGGCACATTGGCCCACTTTGTTGAGGTGTCCAATCACTTAAAAGTTAAATCCTCCCAAGACAAATTTAATTTCAACAAGGGGGGTCGGAACCAAGGTATAAACATGAGATCTAGTGTGTGTGTGTGTGTGTGTGTGCATATAAGTTCTCATAAGAAATAGATTCTTGAAAAAATGGGGGCGGCCAAACTAAGTCTCCCACAACTAATCATGTACATTATCCTACAATCAAGCAAATACCCAAGTATTCCAAATGATGGTTCACAAATTTGAAGTTCGAAATTTTCAAGTGTCCTCCAAATAGCTAGCATGACACTAAATCCAACTCATATGAGACACGACACAAAAAAGACTCAAAGAAAAGCACATGCAAGGACGACACACAAACACATAAGCATGCATAGAAACTAACCAAAGCACCAGAACAACTAAAAGGCTCAAAGGCACAAGATTTTAAAGCATGCACCAAATATTCCAAATCACAACCCATTTCCACCCCTAAACTCAAATGTTACATTGTCCTCAATGTAATAAAAACATGAAAAATAGAGAGGTAGAGGTGACTTCTCAATGAATATAGTTGATCATGAAGATTGTTTAAGTGTTGCATGATAATCGAGGTTGCTTACCACCCTTCATTGGTTATCATAGTCTCCAACCATGTTTCCTCACAAAGGATACACTTTATGCATTATCCTCTTAATGCTTGAGATAATCTTGAGCCTTTGGACCTATAAAACACACAAACACAAAAACAAAAATCAAACTAAGAAAGACTCACTAAAATTAAATCTAAATAAAACAAGAAACTAAAAATATGAAAAATGAAAGATAATATGAATTCATTGTCGCTTCCCAAGAAGCTACTCCATTTTTATAGAGTCTAGCTTGACTCTACCAAATATGGATTGGTTGGTGATTCCCTCCTCCATAAGTTCCAAAGAACCAATAGTTGTGCTCAAATAGCAACTTGGGCACATAGTCGTTCATGATCATATTTTTGAGTTTTTCTTCTTTGTTTCACAAATGACATCTTTCATTTCCTTATTCAATAATAATACAATGTACTTCTCCTCCCGGTTACATGGAGGAGTTTTCAATTTTAACTCCTCATGAATTTCACCGAGCGGAGTCATCTCCGGAATAATCATTACAACTTCATCTTTTGTCGTGTCATTTGATTCCGGAGAAGTAGACTCATCTTCCTTTGCAACTAAGGCTTTCCATTATTGTGCATCACTCTCCACTCTTTGAAGCTTCTCAAGTTCTTCATCATTCCTTGAGGTGATGTCTTCATTATAGTGCAAGTTCTCTTCTTCTTTAATCATCCAAGATTGGATGGCAAGTTCTTTTGTTGTCCTTTAAAGGACGTTTCAACCATGTTCTCTCCCTCATTCATATATTTGCATACTAGCTCTTGTACACTCATTCCCTTCTCTTGTAGAGGTTGTTCTTTCTCAATTGTGGGTTGAGTGCAAGAAGTGGCATTTGGAGTCATCTCTTCTTCCAAGCTCTTGAGTGGTATGGGCTGAATTTGAACCTTAACACTTGCCTCTTCCTTAGTCATTTCAACTATAGCCTTAGCCAATTTAATACGTATGGCTAATTCATCTACTAATATTTTAACAATTGACTCATGTTGTGGAGGTGTGTTCACCTCCTCCATGAATTGAGCTTGAGATCTTCTAAGTTAAACCATGGTTGCCTCTAGGTTTGTCATTGTCTGTTGTAAAGGTGATATTATCTCATCTTAAATACAGTCAAAACAGCCCAGAATAATCATAACAAGTCGCTGATCTGAAAACCCAGTTTAAAGCCATGTTAATCATTTGAGCCTTTTATTTGAGCCACATTTTTCTCTAGTCTTGAATTGGCTATTTCTAATTATAGAATCTTCCATTTCATCCCTTAACTTAGCCATTTTAGCTATGGTTTCTTCCAAGATTAATCTTTGGACTTGTGGAGTTTGGAGAGTGTTATGACTTGTGTTCCATGAGGTGTTTGGGTAACGGTCCCATCCAAAGTATTGATTGTTCAAGTATGGGGTACCTCCATACCGAACATGATCCATCAACTCGTATGGCTACTACACTTCTGACTTTCACTTGATTTGTCACTCTTCGATGATGCCTTATTGGCCATTTGCCTCATTCTTAGTTGGTGATTGATAGGTGTGAATCTTGTTAGCATTTATAGTATGATTTTCATGTGGTTTATGCAACATAAATTCTAGATTCGCACCAATATCTTATAAGAAAGCTATAATCCCCCATTTGCTTATGTTTTGTAGGATTAGAAGGAAAATCAAGCAAAGTGATGGAAAATCGCGAAGAGGAAATTTGTCGACCAAGCAGCCAGCTTGTCTATCGTGGTGAAGAGGTTCGCCACTACGAAGGAGTGCTTCACCAAATAGCAGCCTTGGGTTCACCATGGTGAAGGCCATTGTTCACCGTAGCGAAGAGGTTTGCCACTACGAAGGAGAAGGCTTGTTGCTAGGAAGAGCAAAATGAGTTAAAGACTAGCCTCGAGTTCGCCAAGATGAAGCTATCTTTCGCCATAGCGAAGAGGTTCACCAAAGCAAAGAAAGGAAGCAATAGAAGATGACACGTGGTTTCGCATTACGAAGAAGCCTTCGTCGCGGTGAATGATGGAGGGTTGGAACAACAAACTTCGGTTTTTGAGCCCATCATTAGCCCATTTTCCAAGGCTTATAAATACTTGTTCTTTAGACATTTTTAGGGTTTGAAATTCTAGGAAAGGGAGGCCTTCTAGGGTTTCTTCGTCCTTGAAGATTTGTTCCATTTTTTAGGGTTAGATTTTGTAGATTTGTTAGATTTAAGTTTTGTTTTGTGAAGATTTTGGTTTGTAATCGACTATTGCTAGAAAAACAACCTTGTGGAGTGTGGATTTCATCTTGCAGCTGAGATTTGGATATATTTGTAGCTTAAACACTGTTTTGTATTTCTATCTCTTCTCATTCTTTAATTTATGCAATTTTATGTTTGTCAACAACATGATTTTGTGGATTTTAATGGCTGAAATGTTAGATTAAACATTCTATAGGGTTGGTTATTAGATTTGATGATTGGGTTTGTATAATCTTTAGTTGCTTGGTTGATTTATACTTGATTTGTTGTGTTTGGTGTTAGATACTGGATTATTATGATCTTGGTTAATTAATATGTGATGAGAATCATATCTTGATCCTTTACTAGAGTATCCTTGGTGACGCTGACTAAGCCTCCTAAAATCCGGTCCCGAGTCTCATGCATAGATTACTTAATCGGGATTCGAATTAACCTAGTTAAAGAGGTTGAGGGAATTAGGAATGCCTAGTACTAAGCGGATTTCACTAGGAGGGGACACTTAAATGTATTAAGTGAGGATTTCAAGGACGTAACTATGACCAATCCAAGCTTAGTCCGAGGTGCTTTATTGCAAGGACGTAACAGTGATCAATAGAGTTCTTGAGGAAAAATTCATTTGAAAAGTATTGCTCTAACGACCTAAAAGGATGTAATTGTGAATAGGTGGTTAGTGTGGGAGAAACACAGTGGGAACATGAAAGTGGGATCCTTGTACTCAAGTCCTGACCAACTCAAGTCATAATTCATTTAACCAGACCTACTCTAGATAAATCCCCAGGGCATCAATGAAGATAACCAACCCTAGTTCCTCCTTAAGTCGCTTTCTCCGCTTAGTCAATTACTCCTGCTACAAATCATTCATGTTTTGCCTTAGTTTAGTTTTTTGTTACTTTAACAACCTTTTCTCAAATCATTTAGATACTTAGATAGTGAACTAATCTAGTAGCCAGGGTACTCAAGCCACCATAAAACCTATAGTCCTCATGGGAACAATCTTGGTTCGTAATTGAAAACCATTTTATTACTTGTGCGACCCATGCACTTGAGGTTAGCAACAAGTTTTTAAAAGCCGCTGTTTTATGGGCGCATGGTTTGGCTGAATAGATTGATATTTTGGCAAAAGAAACGTTTGCTAATTTGAGCACAATTATTTTGTTTTTAAATTTTATTTCATTTCTTTTATTTTCCTTTTCAATTTTATTTTTTGTAGTTATTTTTTATTCATTGTATTTACTTTGTTTACTAGTGGTGTTCTTTTATTTATTTCAGGTACTCAATTTTATGCCCAGGAGGTCCACATCTTGCTACGCCTTGATCCAAAAATCTTCTTCCCGAAAGAACATTGTTCGCTATGAAAGGCCAAGGTAGATAATACTGGATGGAAGATCAAAGATAGTGGACAGACATAAAGGAGGCCATTCAAACCATAATGAAATGCCTGGAATGAGAGAACCAACACATGGAGATTGTTGGAGGCCTACCATGAATGAGAATTATTCGAGGATTCGACACTAATCTATTCATGTAAACAATTTTGAGCTGAAACCTGCTTTAATTTATGTGGTCTAGCAACAATAGTTTGGGGGAAATCCTTCGGAGGATCCTAATGGACACTTGTTGAATTTTTTGGAGTTGTGTGGGACTATTAAAATGAACGGGGTCAACCATGATATAATCAAGATGAAGCTTTTTCCATTCTCTTTACAAGACAAGGCAAGAAGCTGGTTTCACAATTTGATGTCGGGTTCTATAAATAAATGAGGAGAGTTGGTTGAAGTATTTTTAACAAAATTCTTTCCACCCCAACTCTTGTCACAACTCAAAGCATAAATCACACAGTTTTGGCAAGGTGGCCAAGAAACACTATATGATGCGTAGGACAGATTTAGCTATTGAGAAAATGCCCACAGCATGGGTACGAGCTAAGTGCCCAAGTGCAGACCTTTTACAATGGTCTCAATTATTCAATGAGAGCCTTCATGGACACAGCTTGTGGAGGATCAATTACAACAAAAACCATGAGGGAAGCTAATCAACTATTTGAGGAATTAGAGAAGAACAATTATCAACCACCTTCAAAGAGAAATGTTGGAAAAAGACAAGGAGGTATTTTGGAGATGGATAGAGTTTCTTCATTAGAAGTCAAGTTTGAGGCTCTAATGACTAAGCTAAATCAACAAACAACAAAAGAGCCAACTCTAGGGGAAATTTCATATATGAAAGCACAAGGGGAAATGATGGTCAATCCCCCATATAAAGTGGAAGAAGAGAATTATGTGAGAAACCAAGGCTACATGTTTTGGTCGAGCAACAACTTACCTTCGCACTACCACCCAGGACTAAGAAATCATGACAAATTTTCATATGGGAATCAAGCTATAGTTCCCCATGAGCCTCACCAGTTGAGTACCACTATGGCACCACCCAAATTCCAAAATCAAGGAGCTTCAAGCTCCAATCATCAAGGGAATGCGAGGTAGCCTGGTTTTAATGATCTTTTATTGGCAATAAATAACATGAAGAGGAGCAATGACACAAAAGTCACTCAGTTGGAAAATAGTCAAATTAACATGGCCATGATGATGAAGAATATGGAGAACATCCAGTCCACTATGGGTGCCTCTGTGAGGAATTTGGATACAAATCAAGCAAGCTTTAATGCAAAGATGAAGAATTTAGAGACTCAAATTAGGCAAATGGCCTAATCCCTAAAACAAAATTCTTCAAAGTCTTTCTCTATTGACACCAAGACTAATCCCAAATAGTGTATGGTTGTCACTCTAAGGAGTGGGAGAGAGTTGGATGACTCCACAAAAGTGAAGAGACAAGCTAAAATAGAAACTAAGAAAAAGAATGTTGAGACAGAAAAAAGAGCCAGTTGGTGCAGAAATGAATCAAGAAGGGATAAAGGTGGATAATACACAGAAGAATCAAGAGAAAGAAGAGGTGGTTATAGGGAAACTCAATTCTCATAATAAACCTTCTATTAGTACTCCACCCTTACCTTTCCCCCAAAGATTTAGAAAAGCCAAGCTAGATGCACAATTTTCCAAATTTATAAACATCTTCAAAAAGTTGGAGGTCATTGTACCATTTGCTGATGTTCTTGCTCGAATGCTGAATTATGAAAAATTTATGAAAGATATAATGAGCAACAAGAAGAAGTTGGATTCAGTTAGGATAGTTAGTTTATCTGAAAATTGCAATGCCATAATTAAGAGGAAACTTCCAAAAAGGCTGAGAGATCCTGGTAGCTTTACTATCCCTTGTGTGATTGGTGAGCAAAGTTTCAAGAAAGCTCTATGTGATTTAGGGGCCAACATAAATCTCATGCCCTTATCTATGGTGAAGAAATTCAATCTAAGAGAACCTACTCCAATAGAATTATCACTCTTAATGGTTGACCGCCCTTTAACTTAACCACAAGGAATCATCGAAGATGTATTGGTTAAAGTGGATAAGTTCATTTTCCTGGTTGATTTTGTTGTCTTAGACATGGAGGAGGACAAAGAGGCACCTTCTATCTTAGGTAGACCATTCTTGGCAACTGGACAAGCCTTGATAGATGTGAAAGATGGAGAACTAACTCTAAGAGTTGGTGATTATCAAGTCAAATTCAACTTGTACCAGAATTTGAAATTTTCTTGTGATGATAGAGCTACCTGTATGTGAATTGATTCTTTGATACCTTCAAGAGATAAATTGATACATGAGTTTATGGATAAAGATCCGCTTAAAGAATGTCTTATTTGCTCACTTTCTATTGAAGAATTGAATGATGAAAAAGTAGCTTCTAATCTAGCTCTAGCTAGTTCTAAATCTTGAGGAAAATGAAGATGCTATGGTTGTAGAGGAAGAATCGCAAACTCTGGATGGGCTGGTATTGAAAGAACTTCCTCCGCTCCTTCGATATGAATTCTTGGGTGAGAACAACACTAAGTCGGTAATTATTTTAGCTGAATTGAATGATGGAATGGATAAAGAGTTGTTGCTAGCGTTGAAAAGAAATATGGGAGCATTTGCATGGAGTGTAGATGACATAAAGAACGGTCCTAATGGCATGTACCAAGATGATGGAAGAAAAACCCCACGCAAATGAGCACCACACAGATTTAAACTATAATGAAAAGATGTTGGGAAATCTTGAGGTTTTGAAGTGGTTGAATGCTGGATTTATTTATGCAATTTCTGACAACACATGGGTAGGCCCTGTTCAAGTAGTTCCAAAGAAGAGAGAAATGAAAATTGTGTAGAATTAAAAGGGAGAGCTTATTTCAACTCGAACTGTCATGGGATAGAGAGTGTGCAACAACTACCATAAGCTGAATAAAGCTACGAGGAAAGACCATTTCCCATTACCCTTCATTGATCAAATGCTTGATCGGCTAGTGCGGCATTCACATTATTGTTTCTTAGATGGATACTTGGGTCACAATCAAATCTTGATCAACCCCAAAGATCAGGAGAAGATAACATTTACAAGCCCCTATGGAACATATGCTTTCAAAAAAATGTCGTTTGGTCTTTGTAACGCACCGACCACCTTTCAAAGGTGTATGATGGCTATATTTGTTGACCTTGTTGAGGATATCATGGAAGTCTTTATGGACGACTTCTCAGTATTTGAGACTTCATTTGCTCACTGTTTCCATAATTTAAACATCGTGCTAGAAAGATGTTTAGATAAAAATTTGGTTTTGAATTAGGAGAAGTGGCACTTTTTGGTGCGCAAGGGCATTGTTTTGGGTCACCGACTATCCAAGGAAGGTTTGGAAGTTGATAAAGCCAAGATTTCTACTTTTGAAAATCTTGTACCATCAATGAATGTAAAAGAAGTAAGAAGTTTCCTTGGTCATGCAAGCTTTTACCGACGGTTTATCAAAGATTTTTCAAAAATTGCAAGACCCTTATGCCGACTTTTAGAATGATTCACCATTCTTATTTGATGACGATTATCTTGAAGCTTTTGTGAACATAAAAAAAAAAGACGGATTTCAGCATCAATTATGTGTGCACCGGATTAGAGACTCCCATTTGAGATTATGTGTGATGCAAGTGATTTTGCTGTTGGAGCAGTTTTGGGATGGCATCATGAGAAGATATTCTGGGCCATATTATGCAAGTCACACTTTGAATGAAGCCTAGAAGAAACTACACAAATCCACGAGAAGAAATGTTTGTAGTCAGGTTTTTATGACAAATTCAGGCCCTATATTATTGGATCAAAGGTGATTATTCACATTGATCATGTAGATTTGAGGTATTTAATGCAAAAGAAGGATGCTAAACCCCAACTTATTAGATGGGTATTGCTCTTTCAAGAGTTTGATTTGGAAATTCAAGACAAACGGGGAATATAAAATGTCATTGCCGATCACCTATCCCATTTGGAAAATGGAAGTGACAACGAAGGATCCAATGAGATTGATGAATATTTTCCTAATGAGCAAATGATGTTAATGGAAACCTCT
The DNA here is from genome assembly GCA_016808115.1 of Tetrastigma voinierianum. Taxonomy (NCBI): domain Eukaryota; kingdom Viridiplantae; phylum Streptophyta; class Magnoliopsida; order Vitales; family Vitaceae; genus Tetrastigma; species Tetrastigma voinierianum. The sequence goes on from JAEQBH010005217.1 coordinate 517,067, forward strand.
TATCCATGGTATGCTGATATAGTTACCTACCTAGCTTGCAATGTTCTACCATCGGAGTTTAACTCAAGGCAAAAGAAGAAATTTCTCTATGATGTGAAATTCTATCAATGGGACGATCCTCTATTATTTCGAAGATGTGCGGATCAGGTTATACGGAGATGTGTCCCTAAAGTTGAGTATGACGAAATCTTAGCAATTGTCATTTTTCACCTTATGGAGGTCACATGGGACCTTTGAGAACCTCTCGAAAGATACTAGATTTTGGATTTTATTGGCCTACACTTTTCCGAGACTGTTTCGAATATGTGAAGAAGTGTGATCATTGCTAAAGAGTGGGGAATATATCGAAAAAGAGATGAAATTCCACTGCACAACATTCTGGAAGTTGAGATATTTGATGTTTGGGGGATAGATTTCATGGGGCCATTTCCACATTTGAAAGCAATTTATATATTCGTGTGGCGATGGATTATGTCTCCAAATGGGCAGCCAGCAAATACCCAAAAAAATTATGCGAATATAGTGGTTCCGTTTTTGCAAAAGAATATTTTGACCCGTTTCGGAGCACCAAGGGCGATTGTGAGTGATGAGGCACTCATTTCTATAACAAGGTATTTCACACATTTTATGGCTAAGTAGCTGGTCCATCACAAAAAGGCTTTTTCATATCACCCCCAGTCAAATGGACAAGCTGAGATCACTAACCGAGAAATAAAGAGAATTCTAGAGAAAACGGTTGGTATGAATATAAAAGATTGGGCGATGAGGTTAAATAATTCATTATGGGCATTTCAAACTGTGTACAAGGCACCAATTGGAATGTCACCCTACCGACTTGTGTTTGGAAAAGCTTGTCATTTACCCGTGGAGTTAGAGCATTGAGCCTTTTCGACGATTAGGAAGCTGAATTTCGACTTCCAATTTGTAGGAGAAAAGAGGCTCCTTCAACTCAATGAGATTGAAGAAATTAGAAATGAATCTTATGAAAATGCAAGGATATACAAGGATAAGATGAAGAAGTGGCATGACCGATGTATTACATAGTGAACATTTAAGGAAGGTGACATAGTCATATTGTTTAACTTTAGACTTTGACTATTTCAAGGAAAATTGAAATCCCAATGGACGAGACCGTATACTATTATCTCTATTACTCCATTTGGTGCGATTGATTTGAAATTAGACAGTGGAGTAGAATTCAAGGTGAACGGTCAAAGATTAAAGCATTACCACGGAAAAGAAATTCCCAAAGCTGATACGATGAAGTTGAGTGAGTAAAAGCTGAATTTATTTATTTATTTATTATCATCACTATGAGTAGTTGCACTAACAAGATGTGGCATGGTCGAGCTATCGACATTAAACATAGCGCTTCTTAGGAGGCAACCCGAGTTTTGTGAGAATCCTGTTTTCCATTTCTTTGTTTTATTTTTATTTCTTTTTGGTTCAAATTTACTATTTCGGGATTCTTGGTTTGTTTGATTTGTGTGTGTTATGTTTCAAGTGCCCTAAGAATGAAAAGGACAATCATAGTGCTTTAAATTGAAGGGAATCAAGTTTTGGGAGTAGATTGAAAATTATGTAAAACCCGTTGTTTTCAAAGGGAAAAGCCATAATCTCGTTTTCATTTAAGAGAAATAAGAATCAAGTTTAGGAACATGAGTATGATAGAAAATTTTGGGTTTTGCATATTTTGAAAGAACCATCCTTCTGGTTTGACGTGGTGAAGTACTCCTTCGCCATGCCAAACAAACCCAAATTTTGGCATTCTTATTGGTTCGTCGCTGCGAAGCAACCCTTCGCCACAGCAAGGAACAATCTCAATTTTCATAACTCTCGGGTTAGCCGCTACGAGTAAACCCTTTGCCACGGCGAACTAACATCAACCCTTTGCATTCCCTAAAGTTCGCCGCGGTGAAGCCATCTTAGCTTTTTCGTGACGGCGTCTTGTCGAGTGAATCTCTACTAAATCCTATAAATAGACACGTAAGGTCACACTTTTTGAAATACACATCATTTGGCTCCTTCTCTCCCAAAACCGGTGCTCCCAAGCCAAGAACTCCTCTCCACACGTCTCTTATGGCCTTGAAGAAGACCGTTCCTCAGAAGAAGAGAAATATCAGATCGAGCTCTTGCACACCTCCCTTTTTTCCAAAAGATTCGAGAAGCGACACCATGGGCTATATATAAATAATAACTTCATAATCGTATTTCTTTATGCCAGAGAGTGGTTTCCCAGCCCTCCTGGGACATGTACTTTACTTTCTCAAGGGATTGAGAACAAAGGTTGACCAAGCCGTGAGCATCCGCCACCATGATACCTCCCGTCAGACAGCTCCATTCAAACCTACATTTTTGAGAAGGCTCAATAGTGCATGTGCGTGGTAAGTGGGTGAACTTTGACACCACTACAATTAACAAGGCATATAATATGAGGGATGATGATACTAAAGAATACCGAGCCCTATTCCAAAATATTAACTACGAGATGATGATGAGAGCCCTCACAAAATGGAGATGTGAATGGAAGAGGCACCCTTCAATCTTCGAGGTGACTACTTTCCTTATGGCTCCCCTGAGGTCGATTCCAAAGGCGTGGTATAATTTTCGGTGTGCGACCTAAAGCCGAGCCTTTATCTCTCGATAGTCACCAAGGATAAGGCGATTCTCTTGTATGCCATTATGAAAGATAAAATTTTTGATGTGGGCTATGTGATAGAAAGAGGAAATATCGAGTCGACCCAAGGGCGATGTATAGGAGCACTCATCCACCCTTTTTTTATCACATTGTTATGCAGATACCATATATGGTCCGATTTTATGAAAATCACCGCATAAACTCCCAAGATTCTTCCCAAGAAAAAGAATAGCCCACCCCAAGACTCAGATGACAGCATAGAAGAGAGAGAAGGAGAAGGAGAAGGAGGTCAAGGAGAAGTAGGAGTTGAAGAAGCCGATAAAGCAGAGACCGAAGAAGAATAAGAGACATAAGAGATACCATAGGGACCCATGGATCCCTGACTTTGGAAACTCATTAGTGGAATGGCCTCAACTATGTGGAAAGAGTTTAAGGAATATAGAAAGGGAAACTACATGTTGCATGTGGAGAATGAAAGACCTTATAGTCCATTAAGGACACGCTCAATGACGTAAAATGCAAGCGCATTGATGGAGCATAATACAACCTACCTCTCTAGCCTAATGTAGTACTACCATGGTCCAACATCGACTTCTTCTGTACCACTATAACCTCCGCCTCCATTTGAGTTTCCATTGTGGCCACTCGCTACACCCGAGCTTCCAGATGACCCCACGATGATGAGGACCTCTCAGATGCTTAAGGGGGTGTTTCTCTTTACAAACCCCACTCACCCCCCCTTTGTTTTGCTTCGCACTTAGGATAATGCTTGATTTAAGTTTAGGGGTATTTAAGTTATTTCACTCCATTTGCTTTATTGGTACCACATGATTGTAACTAGAACAATTTAATATTGTTTTGGAATTTTCAAATTTTGGCCTTTTGGTATCATGAACTTTAGGTTAGATTAGATCAGTTTAGATATTTCAGTTTGGTTTGATTTAGTTTAGTTTAGTTTGATACATTGTTTTGGTTTGATTAATTAGTTTTTTTTAGCATGTCTGCTGCTGTTTAAATTCTAAAGGTTTCTAAGTACATTGTGGTATTGGTTGATCCACTTATATATTTTTCTAATAAATAACTGATTTACTGTGATATATGTCTTAGTAACAAATGATAAAGTTCTCATTGTTTTACCATTGCGTGATTCATCCAAATGCTGGAGTGCATAGAAAATTTGAAAAATAGCAAAAATTTTGTTTTTATGAGTTTGTTGTTGAGATACTTAGGATGCCAATGAAAATACTTGGCTTTTTTATTTCTATTCATATGAATAATATTAGAGATAGTTTAACTTAAAGTCTAATGGGTTGACCATGTAGCTATACACTTAGCTATAGATCCTTACCAAATTGAGCACAAGTCAATGTACCCTTGTTGGCCAAGGATGCTTGGTTTAGAGAAGAATTAGGTGAATACCATAACTTTTAGATATCCCAAGACTCTAGAACTTGTTCAATTATCATTTGAGGCGAAATCCTAGGCATCACATCTTTTGGGAAATGATTTAGGCCATCCTTGGAAGTTGTTGAGCCTTTCTAGCTCACCCTTATATCCATCAATTTATAGTCACCCGACTTGAGCCTTTATTAGCCATTTTCTATGTTAAAAGATAAGAATGAACACCTACATCCATTGGTTTCACCTTTCAGTCAAGAACCCATGTTTACCTTTAACATGTTGCTTATAGAGCAAAAATCATGATAATAACATGTAATGTGGTGGGAAGCTTGAATGAAGTGGTTATGCTAGTACTGAATGTCAAGAAATGGGTGTTAAAAAGGGCAAGAAAAGAAAAGGAACTAGAAAAAAGGTTTTGAAAAGTTGGAACCTGGTAAGGGGTGTAATCAACTCGTAGCCTTCTACCTTGAGCTGAGCTACTGAGTCCGTATGGGTGTTTTAACACCTAATACCCCAAGGCCAATTAGTCTAGGAGTTGCTGACCTAAAACTCGCTATATGGGATAGGTAGAAAGCCTAAGGGGGTTGAATATTGCACTACTCCTAGCCTTATAGTTTAGAAAATACAAAAAGTTCTTGATGGTTTTGGAAAAAGATAGAAAGAAACAAGTTTGAGGGCGAAGAATTATGAATAGCATAATGATGCTAATTGGGGAGAGCCTTGAATGACTAATTGTAAACATAGTCACTGTTGAACAGATGAAAGCACTTAAAAATGGAGAATGTACTTGGAGTGTTTAAGTAATGTTGAACCTAAACACCTACTTGACTACCCTTCACCCAAGCCACATGCTAAGTAAACCCGGCATCTATTTGATCCCAAAATGTGGGAAAGGCCTACATTAGTGGGAGAATATATGCAAAAAGCGTCAATGGAGTCTGATCATTTTTCATTAATGAATCAAGAGTGAGAGAGTCTCACTTCATGCAAATTCTCATAATTCATCTAAATCAGAATTAATAATAAGGGTAAGACTGCAAACACTCAAACTAGGACCTTGGTCTAGATGTATTTAGCTTGTGGTCACCCAATTATCTTTGTAGAACTCTATCTCGAAATGTTATTTATGTTGTTAGAAAGCATAATCCCTAAGGCAAAACATCGTAAAAGTATATCTCTTCGAACTCACTATTTTTATCTTTGTTTTCTGTTGGGCTAAATTGGAAAATGAGTTTTTTATCTTTGCTTCGAGGACAAACAAAATTAAGTTTGGGTGGTTTATTAGGTGAACTTGGTTAGCATTTTTAGTAAGGATTTTTATGCTTTATGCAACTTCAATGCTAGATCTTAACATTATGTCCTAGAAACTTCTAATCCCTACTATACATGTTTTGTAGGAATTAAAGGAAAATTGAGCAAAAAGATGGAAGAAACCAAAGTGAGGAATTTATTGGTTTGCATTTATATACTCTGTTCGTCATAAGGAAAGGTTCACCATCGTGAAGAGCTTCAATACGAAGGAAGATGTTCGTCGCAAGAGAATTCAGGAAAATAAGACGGGGCCTTATGCCCATCGTGGGCGGTTTGGTCCTTCGCGTAGGGAAGAGGCTTGCCACAATGAAGACACCCTTCACATCGACATGAAGTGAATGTGGTAGAAGATCATGGCTTCGCTAAGACAAAGAAGCCTTTCACGCAACAAAGAACTAATAGCTAGAACATAAACATTCCCATTTTTAGAAATCTACCATTAGCCCATATCTTGTTTATAAATACTTATAATTAAGTATCAATGATTAGGGTCTAACTTTGAGACATAATATCTCATAGTTTCTTCTCTAGGTTAAACACTAGGTTTTTGATTTCTTTGATTTTTATCTTATTTTTGAGCTAAGTTGAAGATCCAACTAGAGGATTCTTTGAGTGGTTGATAGAGTTTTGCACTTTACTTCACATTTGTTTTATCCTAAACTTTTCTCTTAATCTTTCATTAGTGCTCTAGTCTTATATATAATTTGTGGGCTTGAGGCTGCAAGTGAGTGGCTAAACTTTCCTGTATCAAGTTACACACCGAAGGCTGATTTATACATTTCTAGAACGATTTTGTGGATTCGGTCTTATACTTATGTTTTTTGGTGTAGTTATTCAGATTACTATGATTTTATCTGATTGGTATATGTTGGGAAGTAAGATTAAGTCCTAGAGCTCAAAGGGTTTCTAGAGTGACAGCTGGAAGTATACCCTTAGGCCTTAACCCATACCTTCTAATGTTATGCAATTGATTAAATCAATTTAACCTAATCAAAGAATTCTAGGGAATTAGGAATGCCTAGTACTAGATGGATTTTATTAGGAGGAGCATCAACAAATGTTTTGTAAGAATCAGATGGATCGAGAGGTGACTGATCTGAAGTATAGCCCTAACCCTATTATACATACTAAAATGTGACTAATAGGAGTCCTAAGGAGTGACCCACATATAACAATATCATACTTTATGACCTAGATGGAATCGAAAGGAGAATAGGAAATGAGTGTGAGAAATTGAGGGGGGACATGAAAGTGTAACCCTCATATCAGTCTCCTTAGGCAAGTACAAGATTATTTCCACCTAATCAGTGCTTAAGGAGTATAAATCATAATTGCATGAATGGAGACAATCATCCCTAGTATCATTTTCTAGAGTGTTTCTTACAAATCAACCCATTTATTTGTGGACTCCTAAAAATCAATCTTAGTTTTGAGTTAGTTTATTTTTATTTTTAGTTAATCATAAATCCTAATCATCTTTCCACTAAAATAGTAAAACTATCAAGTAGCTGTGGTACGTAATCCCCACTTAAGCTATCTCTTCCCTAAGGGTTTGATATTTTGGGTTTTTAATTTGAAAACCATTGTATTACTTGTGACCTATAAATCGCGGTTAAAACAAGTTTTTTGGCACCATTGCCGGGGGAAAGTACTTATTGGGTGTTTGATCGATATTCGCAAAAGAGAAGTTTGCTAATTTGAGCAAAAAAAAATTTTTTCTTTTCTTAATTTTATTTGTTTCTATTTATATTTTGTGTAATTTCTTTTTTTCTTTATTTTGCATTTTTCCTTTAGGTGTTTAGCATAAATGAGTAACAAATCAATAGATGAGCGCCTATCCGCACTTGAGGAAAAGATTGACGCTCTTTCCTAACCAACAAACTCAAAGAGCACCTCAATGTCTCAACTACAATGGAGGTCATTCCTTTCAACTCCCACAACATTATACCAAGTTACTATCATTCGGGTTGGAGGACATATCAGGATTTCTCCTACAAAAGACCAAATTTTCAAAGTCAAGGAGGCTCAAGTTACAATTATCAATAACAAATCCAGAAACCTTCTAATGAAGAGCTATTTTATGCCTTATTGAATGATATAAAGAAGGACAATGCCAAAATGAAAGATAAAGTTAGCAAACGAAGAAGCTCCAAAGACAAACAAGTAGAAAATCCACTGGCAATAAGTCCAGCGAATTAGGGAGGAGCAATATCAAGGTTATCGATGAGTGCCTAAAACACTCATATTATACTGGCTTACCTTCCATTTTCCCGTTTATTTAGGAGTAATTTTATAGTTTTGACTAGAATATCGATTTGATGTTCATAGAATGCAGGAGCATTGGGGCGAAAAGAGCAGCAGCGGGAAGCAGATTTTGGAGCAAATGGGAACAAGGCTTATTAGTGCACTGTGGCCACGCCGCGACGCTCCCCATCGCCAGCGACGTCTCCACGTCGTGACGCCGCCACGTCGCGACGTCAGCTCGAGATCTGCACCCTATCATTTAAAGTACGAATGATTCAGAAAAGGGGGATCGGGAAGCGTACGAAGGAAGGCACGGAATTCCAGAGCAGAGTGACACAGACTTCGAGGAAGTGCCCGGGATTTGACTGCCTTTCATTGTTTGGATATTTTCGGATAGAAGAATGATGTTTTTACTACTAAACATTTTCTTCTTTTCATTCATGATGTTCTAGATCTATTTCTAGGGTTATATTGAACCTTGTCATGTTCATGGATTAAAGTTTGGAAACCTTTATATTATTCAGTTATTTATCAATATGTTGTAACTATTCTATGCCTATGATTTAATCGTATGTTGATGTCCGGGGCAACATTGCATAATTACACTGAGATCCGAGATTCGAGATGAGGGTATTCAAAGGATCTCGCAGAGTAGACTTCGCTTGATTCGTAATTAGAGATATTCCGAACCTGAAGGTGGCAATTGGGGTTAGGACATTAATGCATTTCTACTACCTAGAGCTCTGGATGATATACCCCTATTCTATTCGCGAACAGGGGCTGATATACCTCGAGAGAGAGGATACCTTGTAGAAAGATCACCTCATCGACATATTGTAAATATAATCGAATAATAAATATATTTAGAAGATTAATCCATTGAACGGACAGGGGAGATATAACCCTAGGCTTCAAAACCAATACTTTAATTAAAATCAATAGTTTGTGGTAATCTTTACATATTTGAATTCTCCTAGAGTCATCTTCGATATTATCTAAAAGCGTAACCTTTCAGAGTCAATACACTTGTCCCCGTGATCGATATCTGTACCACGAGTAATAATTATACTACAGCTTTTAAGCGTGCACTTGCGCATATAGGCGTATATTTTATACACTATTTCAGCCATTGGTTTTTGGCGCTATCACTGGGGACAGTTTAGATTGATATAGAGAATTAAGCAATGATATTACTCTCAAATTTTTTACTTTTGTTTATATTTTTACAAGTGCTGGTAATTTGGTTTTGTTGGCTTTGTGTTATTGCAAGATAGGGGTTTAGGTACATGCGATATCGATCAAAATAAATTCAACACTGCTTTGATCCCGATGAGCATTTCAGACAGACGCAGCGAGAACAGAGAACGTAATTGCATTAAAATCCAATAGTCATGGAAAACACTGAAGAACAAAATCTTGGCATTGAACAGACTAAACCACAGAGAGGCCGAATTGGGAATCACGGAAGGAATCAAGCACCTAGGCCATTTATACAGCCAGATGATCCTTTCAAGCTATTAGATGAGTTCAGACACACCAACCGTTGTTCGATGCCTATCGTATGGCCACCTATTCAAGCAAACAATTTCGACCAGTCAATACAAGACAAGATGTTTCGTATCATCTTATTCCATGGACTACCCCATGAGAACCCTAACATGCATTTGACTAACTTCGAAGCTCATGATACTATCAAGTACAACGGAAAGCTAATGAAGAAGCTCTTAAGATTACGGTTATTCCCACTTTCACTGGGGATAGAGCCAACATCGCAATCCGCCAGCCACCGCATTCCATTACTACATGGAATGATTTAGGTGCAAAAATTTCGACTAAGTTCTTCCCACCTTTCGAAAATTCGCACAACTTGTGCGCGAGATCAATACCTTTCGACAACCTGAGTAGAGAACCTAGCAGAAGTACGGGACGATTTCACTAATTATCGCGAAGTGCCCACACCACCGACCACCAGATGGATGCAAGTCCACACCTTCTACAATGGTCCGAGAAATGCGATCAGGACAATGATTGATGTCACCGGAGGAGCATCGATGAAGAAACCATAGACCGCTTATGAAATCTTAGAAGATGCTGCACTAACACTAATACGGGGCGGGCCTGTAGAGTATACTAGCACCCAGAAACACGTGTGGTGGTGCCGTATAATGAGGTCCTCAACAACTGTGAATCATGGCACAAATTGACTAAGCAGTTAAATAGACAACAAGGAACCGCAAACGCAATCCAAACCAACCAATGGGAGTTATGAATTTCCGCAGACCACAACAACACGGAATGTCGTACGTGAAACCCTACGCAAAGCAAGCCTAGCACGTGTCCGTGTTTAATCGAATCAATCACAACAAAGAAGGACCGTATGGGGGAAACGCTTATCGGGACCGGGACCGTGGCTACAAGGGTGGCGACAATCGAACTGTGAATAGTCAACAATCAAGGATATAAGGCGAATAATCATAACAATATGCCATCGAACCGAAATAGTGAACCAACCGCTGAGAAAAAGTTGGACTTAGAACAAGCTTTGTACATGTTAACTTCCCACTCGCTTGCGAATGAGACGAAGGCCAATATGCGTACAGAAGAAGCAACCCGCTGAACAACTGATAAAGACACCGAGAAGTTCGAGGCATAAATGGGCCAAATGGCAAACTTACTGACAGAAAGGCAACCGTGTTCTTTGCCGAGCAATTTAGAAGTAAACCCAAGAAGAGATGGGAATGAGCATGTTAAAGCAGTCATGCTGAGAAGTGGGAAAGAATTAGAATCACAGCTTGCAACTCCCAAATAGAGAACGCTTGTAGATCAGAAGGTCATTCAGCCGTGAGCAAAAGACGATGCAGACAAAGAATGTACCCCAAGAGAAACAAACATCGAGACCTCTATTGAAGCAAAGGCCAGCATCACCGGCTCTTACCCACTGGCCTCAAGAAGCATAACCTGATAAGCAATTCACGAAATTCATGGACGTGTTCAAAAGTCAGACATCAATATCCCATTCACGATGCCCTGTGAGCGTATGCCCGGGGCTATGTAAAATTCATGAAAGACATCTTATCCCATAAGAGACGATTAATGGATTTCAAACAAAGGAACTTAACTAGGGAATGCAAGGCTATCCTTCAAAGGAAGTCACATGTGCTTAAGGATTCCGTGCGCTTACTTGATCCTCGTGACAATTGAAATGCTATTTCGAAGAGCACTATGTGACTGGGTGCCAAGATTAATCTTATGCCCTTATCCATTTTCAAGCGTTTGGGATTAGAGAAGCCCGCCCGACATACCACTCTTCACCAAGTGCACAGATTCTTGAAGCATCCGAGAGGATAATAGAAGATGTCTAAGAAGGTCGACAAGTTTATCTTTCCAGCAGATTTTATTGTTTTAGACATGGAGGAAGATAAAGAAATACCGAACAATCTTGGGAAGACCTTTTCTAGCAACTGGCAGGGCAATGATTGATGTGGCCAAAGGGGGTGAACCTGAACCGAGTACAAGAAGAGGAAGTAAAGTTCAATGTGTTTCGACGTTAGTTGAGACACCCAGCAAAGTGATACTTGCTTCATGGTCGTAAATGGTTGAGGCTATAAAAATCTAGCCAAAGTGGTCCACCGATCCTTGAGACTAGCCTAGTGGAGAATGAGTCCGGTGAACCTCGAAAGCGAAGAGGCGTAAGAATATACAAATGATGGACTCTTTCTGGACAATAGACTTAAATACTAACTTCCCAAAAGTGGAAGGAGTTAAAATGTCGGTCCCATCGATCGAAAGCAACCACCCAAGATGGAACAAAACCCTACTCAGCTTTACTTCTGAAGTATGCATACCTTGGGGTAGAATCTACATCACCCGTGATCATTTCAGCATCTTTGAATTTACTCAGAGGAAGAGAAGCATTGAGGGTCCTCCTGAGATCAAAAAACATGCACTCCTGGGATGGTCTCTAACATCTCGTAGGGATTCGGCCCTATGTGCATGCATCGGATTTTACTAGAAGAGGGACATAGACCTTCAGTGGAAGCGCAGAGAAGGTTAAATCCGACAATGAAGGAGGTTGTCCGTAAAGAAGTGCTAAAACAAGTTAGACACCTGGGAGGATTTATCCTATTTGCAAAGCAATGTGGGTAAAGCCCAACTGTGAAAATGGTTAAAGGAGGAACAACTGTCACCGATTGAAAACAAATATCTTACCGCCATCGCCAATGTAGGCTACCGGGTGGAGGATTTGTATTGATTAACGGTCGAACAAGGCCACTAAAGATCACTTTCCTTTGCCGCTTTAGATCGATGCTCGATCGACCAGCGTGATTATGAATATTATTGCTTAGATGGATATTCGGTTACAAACTAAATTGCCATAGCTCCCAAGATCGAGAAGACAACATTCACTTGTCCTTATGGTACATTCGCATTCTGGATGCCCTTGACTGTGTGCAGAACAACTGCACTTTTCAAATATGTATGATGGCCATATTCTCCACGGTGGAAAGACAATTGAAATTCATGGACGACAAGAATGGGAATTCATTTTGACAATTGTTTAGAAAACTTGAGAGGTGTAATCGGCAAGATGAAGAGACCAACTTATAATTGTAATCGGGGGAAAGTGCCATTTCATGGTACAAGAGGGTATCGTCTCTGACATCTGATCTCAAGAAGAGGGATAGAGGTAGATAGGCAGACGGGAAGCACCGAGAAGTACTCCACTTCACAAGAAAAGGGATTCGAGTTTTCAGGCACGCTGGATTCTAGGCGGTTCATCAAAGATTTTTCATGACATAAACCGCCATCTAACCTACTAGTCCAAGGGATCCCATTTGAGTTCGATTCGCAATGTTTGCATGCATTCCCCGCATCAAGGACGTTGGTCACCCTATCGCTGTGGCACCGATTGGTCTTTCCATTTGAACTCATGTGTGACGCCAGCCGCACTTTGATCGGGGCAAAGGTCGCGTAAACGAGAAAATCTTTCGTAATCTATTATGCTAGTAGAACCTTGGAATGATGTTCAAATTTAATCTATGCCACTACGTAGAAAGAACTATCGCTACTGTGTTTGCTTTGACAAGTTCAGGCTATATTTGATTGGCAACAAGGTCAGAGAGTACACCGATCATTCGCCATTAAGTACTTGATGACCAAGAAAGATGCAAAAACCTCGATTAATTCGGTGGGTCCTATTGTTGCAAGAATTTGATGTGGAAATTATGCGACAAGAAAGGCAATCGAGAACCTAGCGGGCGCATCATCTTCACGGCTGGAAGGGCCGAGATGATGTCCCATTGAATGACGAATTTCACGAAACTCCTAGTTATCGAGGAAAAGAGGCGCTCCATGGTTCGCGGGATTATGTGAATTCATTTGGTAGCTAAAGTAGTCCCTCCGAATTTAACTATCAACGTAAAAGAGGTTTTTCGCACACCTTAAACACTACTATCGGGAGGAGACAATTTTTACGTATTAATCGCTACCGATCAGGTCATAAGGAGATGGTCAAGATGAAATGAGCATTCTAAAACTATCATTACACTCTACCGTGTGGTGGACACTTTGGTGGGCTCTGGCAACGCCAGCCTAAGGTGCTTCAATCTGGTTTTTACCGGCTCTTGTTTACAGATGCTCATCAATTCGCTTTTGACTTGGTGACAAATGTCAACGAATGGGAACATCTCTAGAAAGGACGAACTACCCATGCATCCCATTTCGGGAGGTAGAATTGTTTGATTTATGGGGGATAGATTACGGACCATTTCCGCGATCATACAAGAACTTGTACATCTTGTCGGGAAGTAGACTATGTCTCGGCTGGTAGAAGCGATTCCTCACACGCACCAATGATGCCAAGGTTGGTGGGCTCAATCCCGCAGCAATATATTCTCGCACGCTTTGGAACTCCTCAGCCTTGATCATCATAGATAATGGTACCCATTTCTGCAATAAGGTAATTGATAAGGTTTTGCAAAAGTATGGGGTACGTCATCGTACATCACTTGCATACCACCCACAGTCAAACGGACAAGCAGAGGTATCAAATCGAGAAATCAAATACATTCTCGAGAAGACAGTTAATGGCTCCATGAAGGATTGGTCTAAAAAGATGGACGATGCACTCGCATAATCGCATAAAGATTTAAAACTCCTTCTTTGGTATGTCACCGCTCGTGGATCGCTATGGTAAAGCTGCGGTCATCTTCCAGTTGAATCGAGCACCTGCCCATCGGGCCACTGACGCTTAAACATGGATAGTACATTGGTCAGGCGAGAAACGACCGCTCCAACTCAACTCGGATGAATTCGTAAACGAAGCTTTGCGAAAACGCCTGCATTTATAAGGAAAGACCAAAGCCCGCACGACAAACACACACTACCGTAGCGCCAGTTCGGCACCGACAACAAAGTTCTTCTATTCAATTCCCGCCTAAAGCTTTTCCCCTGGGAAATTGAAGTCTCAATGGTCCGACCTTTCTACAAGAATCCAAGGTCTTTTCTACACGCGTAGCGTAGTTACACATCCCGAAAGGCACATTTTCGGGCCACCACCCAACGAATAAGCCAGATATGGAGGCGAGTTTCCACGCATAAGTAAACTGGACTTTATTAGCATAGATGTGATGTCAAGATACAGAGGTTCGCCCCGAGCACACATGACTCGTGGTCGCCGAGCTAACGACATTGGGAACATAGCGCTTCTTGGGAGGCAACCCAAGTGTTTTAAACTCTTTCCTTTCTTAGTTCAATTTCTAGTTTATTTTCAATATAGAGGTTTCACTTTCTCCGTAATCAGGTTTCTACTTGTTTGTTTAATTTTTAACTCCGCGACGCAAATTTAGGGAAGATTCGTTCAAGAGGTGCATTACAAGTCCATAAAGTCACAAGTAAGAGTGGAGAGGGTTTTCCTGATCAAGAGATCATCAATGTGCCCAAAGTTATCACTGATTCATAGATCTTCGGCTACCGCCGCGATGTGGTTTCACGCCGCGACGCCAAATCGACCATCTTCGCTGGCGTCGCGACGCGGATTTCACGCCGCGACGCCATTTTCTATGTTTCCGTCAAGTCGCTACGCGGATTTCACGTCGCTGACGTCATTTTTACATATTCGCTACGGGCCGCGACGCGGATTTCGCTACATCGCGACGCCATTTCTATGCTCGTCACGCCAAGGCGACAGTGGATTTTACCGCCGCGACGCCATTTTTACATAGCCATTACCGTCGCGACGCGGATCTAACGCCGCGACGGATTAACCACTTCACGCCGCGACGCCGCTTCCAACGCCGCTGACGCCGCTAAAGTGAAGCTCTATAAATACGTCATGACGTGACCCCAAGACGTCAGCTTCGGGTTTAAGGCCAAAATTGTTCATTTTGGCCCTTCACCTTGCACACCTCTCCAATCAAACTCCTAGCACCCCACACCATCCTTGCCATACCTTGTCGGAGTTCCCTTTCGCCTCGGGCCTGAGACCCTTCCATCAAGCCAGATCGACCACTAGTGTGTACCTTGAAATACCCTCTTCAGCCGGCTTCATCATAAAGGGCATTTCCACCACTGTGTACTCGACTCGAGCTTAGGTAAGTAGTCTATGGTTCTTTGTTTTTTCTTTTGTGTGGTCTAGAGGTCTTGTAGGTACTCATTTCGGTCATTTAGGTTACCTAGTGGTCTCGAGTCCCATTTAGTGGTGTCTGAGCTTACATTAGGAAATTAGTTAGTTTCGATTTTTCAGAAGGACTACTCAGTGTTTGTATTTTTGTTCAGACGCTGGTACCATCACCACGCACATTCCGAACCCGCGATCATCAACCGGCAAGAGGCGTAAATTGCCCGGCTGGGTTTTTGAGTCGGCCCACGAGGACCCGACCCACTCACGATGTCACACGATTTTGTGAATTCGAAAGTGTCACCGGACGGCTTGGCATCATTTGTAAACCGATCCTTCATCAAGGAGAGAGAAGGGGCTTCACCACCCCTGATGACTTCTTCCCAAGACACCGCGGCTAAGGGATGGCGTGTCTCAGGCCAACTACCTCATCCGGTAATGATGAGTGTAAGGCACGAGTTCTACTCCAATCTCGCATCCCTATATCTTGAAGAAAGTCGCAAAGTGGCGATTGTCACCGCGCGAGTCGAACAATAGGTATTTACGCTTAGAGTATTGTCCCTTCTCGGAGTCGGGCTCGACGGCCCAGCACCCCGACCACCCCGAGATTATACGCGGACACCAATGGTCGTGGTGAGGAGAATCAATAGTGCGGGTCATGGTCAATTTCTAAGGCCAAGACGGCCTTTCATTCCCGGTCTGCATCACACTTCATCACGCCGCTGCCTCATTCCGACTATCAACGCGGTGTGGGAAGTGACCGCCTAAATGGCCGTGCTCAACTATGCCATCTTACAGGTATACCCTTCGATGTCGGGTAGGTTATCTGAGGATGCCATCCTCCATAACCGGATGCCAAGAGGAACCCGGGGGGCACCCTTCTGATTCCTTTGGCTTCGTAAATGTCGGTGCCTTTGACGACACTGACACTTGGCTTCACCCAATCAAAGCCATATTTACTATGCTGACACACTGTGTCCCGAACCCGAGGGGGCTCACGATTCGGTCATGGAGCCCTCTGACGAGAGATTTGTGCTTTATGAGTATCACCCGTTGATCCCCAAAGTAACCCCCTGCTGTGGAGACATCGTCGCCCCTCGGGTCCCAAACACCTCAACCACCTTCACCCAAAGAAATCTCAAAGTACAGCCTCCCTCCAGCCCTTCCCTGCACCTTGAGGACCCTAAGTGCTCTCCCTCACTCGAGCGCTTGACGCACTCCGGATGAGACCCGTGGAGCACCCGGCGCCCTCATCTCACACGGATTTGAGGCCTCCCGCGGCCGATATGCGCACCGTCCCGCCAATCGGGGGCCGGCCATTCTTCAGCCAGCCAGGAGTCCTCTTGTAGGGCCTAGATCGCCCGGGGCCTTGCCTTTCATCAGCCTCCACCACCACCACCGCAGTGATCACCAGGGGAGTCCCCTTCACCTCTACTATTTATTTCTCGCTGCTGGGGACACCGGATATTTCCTGTCAGGAGGGTGTGGGTGATCGTGTTTTGTTCTTTGTTTTAGTTCGTTTTTGTTTTTAGTGTTTTTATAGTGCTTTTGTTTTTATAGTGCTTTTATTTTGTTCAGCATAGTTGTGTTTCTATTTAGTTCATGTTTAGTTCAACTTACCTGAGTCACGCAGTAGTTCGTTTCAAGGCTTTAGGTGTTAGCCTTCAATCGTATATGTGGGCCACCACGGTTCAGGTGCCAAAGTTAAAAAATTTCTAGATCTACTTTGACCGAGTTCACGATTAACATGAATGTTCAAATGCATACAATGTTTTGATGCCTCTGTGAATTGTGCTGAATAGATGGAAAGGGTTATGAACCAATCCCGAGAGTCAAGACACTACTTCAAGAACCCTATCACACTCACACACTAATGACCATCGTAGCATGGCCAGGCGCCGAGACTGAATCCATTGTAGTTCGACTAACCTGGGAGACTCGAACTATTTAAGTGATGGGACAATCTAATAAAAAGAGGATTGCCATCGAGCCCCAAAACAAAAGAGAAAATACAAAACAATAGAAAAAGTGGAAAAAGAAAAGACAATGACAAAAATAGGGACCGTGATAAGAATAAGCGAGATCATCCAATCGGAATCCTCGCACGTAGCCTGGCACCAAGCTCTTAATGCCCCGAGCCAACTCGGGTCGGGAGCCAGGCACTCACCGCTACATGGGGGCGAAGATGGATCATTCACGCAACCTGTGGGCCCCTGAAGCCTAAGCCGAGTGTCTGGGGTGAAGTTTGAAGGGAATTCTACGCCCTGTGCCCTTAATAACCGGGGTGGGAGTCACCAATGGATCCCTACTCACAGAACACCTTACCTAAAACTTCTGCACTAGGGTTTTCTTACATTTATTTTAGCACGTAGGAAGTTTCTGTGTATTTGGTCGTGAATAAATCAAGCGCTCCCATCCTTTTCTAGCAGCTTCTTCCAAATAGGTGAGTTGAGCCTGCCTAGTGCCTAACCTAGACATATACCGGAGGTCATTCATTATAAGCACATAGGGCTTTGGGAAAGGCTATTGAATATCATGGACTTGATGACCATCACTTTACCTATTTCAACCGAATTTTCCTAAGTCAACATTTGTGCGCATTTGTGAACTTCGAGCAACACAACGGCAGTGTGAGTCAGTCCAAATTGATCCCCTATTTTTTCAAGATGTGCACACACCGCCTTAGTGTTAGTTGCATTAGGTTGTGTGTGTGTGTCCCTGTTGAAGCCGGCTCGCTGTGAGGACAAGCAAGAAACTAATCAGTGATGAGTGCCTAAAACACTCAGCACAGTACTCGCGCCTTCCATTTTCCCCGTTTATTTTAGGAGTAATTTTATAGTTTTTGTGACTAGAATATCGATTTCGATGCTATGTTCCGCTGTGAATGTGGAGCATCAGTGAAAGAGCACACGGAAGCAGATTGGAGCAAATACCGGGAACGCGCGACGGCATCACACGCCGCTGACGTCCCACGCCGCGCAATGCCTTTCAATGCCGTGGACGCCACACGTCGCGCGACGCCACCGAGATCTCGCACCCTATCATTTAAAGTAATGTAAATGACTGTGTAAAAGGGGGATCGTGGGAAACGTACGTGGCGGAGGCGCACCAATTCCGAGCGTAAAGATACGCTGCACTTCGAGGAAGTGCCGACGGACCGCCATTGTTTGATATTTTCGATAGAAGAATGATGTTTTTACTACTAAACATTTTCTTCTTTCATCCGGCGATGTTCTAGATCTATTTCTAGGGCTATAATGAACCCGTAAATATATGTTCATGATTAAAGTTTGAAACTTTATTTTATTCCAGCTTATTTATCAATAAGTGTTGTAACTATTCTATGCCTATGATTTAATCGTATGTTGATGTCCTGGGCAACATTGGCATAATTACACCGGGAGATTCGAGATCCGGTGAGACAGGGTATTCGTGATCCTGCAGAGTAGACTTCAATGATTCTAAGAATTAGGAGATATCACCCGAACTCGAAGGTGGCAATCGGGGTTGTGACATTAATGCATTTCCTGAATACTGAAGCGGATAGAGAGATATACCCGATTCTATTCGCGAAATAGGCTGATATACCCCGAGAGGATACCTTGGTGTAAGATCACCTCGCCTATCGGGACATATTGTAAATATACTAAATAATAAATATTTAGAAGACAACCATTGAACGTATGTGGAGATATAACCCTAGGCTTCAAAGTTCCAATACTTTAATTGAATCAATAGTTTAGGTAATCTTTACATATTTGAATTCCTCCTAGAGTCATCTTTCGACACATTCAAAAGCGTAACCTTGTAGTCAATAAGCACCTGTCCTCGTGATCGATATCTGTACCACGAGTACACTATACTACTTGGGGCGAAGCGTGCACTTGCGCATATAGGCGTATATTTTATACACCGCGTTTTCCGCTTGTCACCATTCTCAAGCAACAAAAAGGATGAGGGCATAAGAGAATGTAACTTTGTGCCTTTGAGAATTGAGAAGTGAATCCAAGACCCGACATTGGTTAAGGAGAAAAAGAATGCACTTGCTAATGAGGAAGAGCTATTAGTGGAAAAGAGGCGAGTTAAAGAGCAACATCCATGGAAAACAATTGAAAATGTTTGGTTGGGATTGACAAGTTCAATTTCCCCAATGACTTTGTGACTTTGGGCATGGAAGAGGATCAACAAGTGTCATCTATGTAGTGACCTTCCAATGCCACAGTCAAGCATGGACGATCGAACATGGGGAGATGACCTTACTTGTTGGTAAGGAAAAAGTGAAGTTCAATCTCCACCAAAGCATACAACTTACGGATGAAGAAAAGAACTGTTGCATGCGGATAGAGAGCTCACTTCTACCTTTTGAGGAGAAAATTCAAGATCCTTTAAGAGGACACTCTTAAAGGATATAAATTAAAGACAAACTCTTTCCCCACCAAAGAGTTGGGTTTTAAGCTTACATCACAAAATATGGACGTGGAGAAGCTCATCCTCACGAGCGATGAGGATGAAAAAGGAGTTTTATCCATAGTGGAAGAAGGGCCAAAGGAAAGCTCTCGGACTTCCACAAAGAGTCTAGTTGGACTCTAAAAACGGAGCAACTCTTGGGAGGCACCCCAAGCAAAAATAAGGATTTTTATCCATTTACTTCTTTAGCTGTATTAGTTAGTTATTTTTAGTATGTGTTGCAAGTTGATTTAGTTTTTAGTGTTTATTTGGTTTTTGTTTTTGTTTTTCAGGACATTGAAGTTGAATCTTATAGAGGGAGTTTCATCAAGAACCACCACACCCGAGCCCAATGATCGCACTTGATCATCTAGGGGAGTCCTTTATTCTTAACCTTCATATTTCATACATTGAGGACAATGCATACTTTAAGTTTGGGGGTATTGGGGGATTTCCCTTTGTTTTTAAATTTTCCAGCAAAATTTTCAGCTTCAAATATCATGCTTTTAGTGTTTTCTCTTTTTTGCTTGTGTGTTTTAGTTGCTTTTAGATGTTTTCAGTTTTTAGGTAATTTTTTTCATTATTAGGTTGTTTTTGTTTTTGGTTGAGTTTGTTTTGGATTGATTGTGATGCCTATGATGAACATTGACAACTTTCTTTCACATGAAGAAAATAAGAGATATTTGAACATCAAGAATAATGGTTTGAGCACTTAGTTGTAGACCTAACCACTTGTTCTTAGCATCTTTAGCACAAGTCATATACCCTTTTGGTCAATTTTTCTTGGTTTAGTGAAGAATTAGGTGATCATTTCATAATTGATCTCTTATGACTCTAGAACTTGTCCAATTATCGCTCAAGGAAAAATCCTAGGCAATACGACAATTAGGAAATGATATAGGCCATCCTGGACCTGTTGAGCCTTTCTAGCTAACCTTTTTGTGCATATATCCATAGTCACCCACTTGAGCCATATTACCATTTTCTTTCTAGAAAACCAAGAATAAACACCTTAAACCTTTCAGGAATATCCTTCAACAAGAGTCCTGCCATCTATGTTGCTTTCAATGCAATATCTAGTAAAAGCATGTAGTGTGAATTGGGAGTTTGGTTGGAGTAAGTGTTCTTTGAATGGAAATCAAAGGAGGTTTGGGGTAGAAAAAGAAAGAATAAAGTAATGAGGAGTAAGTTTGGCCTCGTTGCCTTCTTACCTTGAGTAAGTAAGTTCTTAGGAGTGTTCTACACCTAGTACCCTAAGCCTAACTGGTCTAGGAGATACTAACCTAGCTCAAGCATGGGGTAGGTAGAAAGCTTAAATGGGTTGAAAATTGTACTATTTCCTGCCTTGTAATACATGAAAATAAAGCTCTTGATGTTCTTGTAAAGATGGGAAGTTTGGGGGGAAGCTTAAGAGATTCAATTGAAAAAGAATGAAATATTCTAAAGGATGAACAAATTAGTGGAGAAAAAGGAAAATATGTATGTTTTGGGTAAATTGAAGCCTAAATGACCTATTTAACTATCCTTACATAAGCCATACATTACAAGCTATATAAAGACCTAGTTGATCCTAAGTGTTGTGTATTGCTTACATTAGTGGAGAGTGACATGCCAAACAAGCTTATGGAGTCTTACACACTCATTACGTGAGTGAGAGATCCCTATTCCACTCATGCTCATCTAATTCCATCTGAACTAAAATTGACTAGAGAAGGAAAGACCACACACACACACTTGAGAACTTTGGTTTAGGTTATTAAACTCATGGTCAGTCTATTATTTTTTAAAAAGGTTATCTCGAAGTTTTCTTTGTGTTGTGTGAAGGTTAGATCCTTGAGGCAACTTATCATATATTAGCCCAATTTCATGCTCAACATATTTGTTAGTTTTGAATAAGGAAAATTAGTTGTTTCTTTGCTTAAGGACAAGAAAAATGTTAGTGATTAAGGAGTGATATTTCAGTTGTCAAGTCCTTGAAAAGATCCATTGTGAAATAACCCTACAAAACAAATAGAAAAATCAAAAGTAAAATAGACAAAAGTGGAAATAAGTATATAAAACTAAAATAAAAGAAAACAAACAAAAGAAGTATCCAAATTAAATAAGGACTACTTAGTATCAATATTAGTAAAAAGGCCTAGTCCTTGGCAAGCGCTAAAAACTTGATAGGTGCGAATGGGTGTATGTAAAATAATTCACCTATGTGTGCAAGTGCACACGTTGCCTCAAGTAATATAGTGTGTAAAAAGAAAGAGTGTCGATCCCATGAGGAAAAGGGTTACTGACTATTGAAATTGGGTAAATGTTGAAAATCAAGCCCACGTCGCCTCATGCTTGTGCATGTTTCTCTCCATATTTAGCATTCCTCTTTTCCTTTTTTTAACTTTCCTGAATTAATGCAATATACCATCTATATGATTACCCAAATCCAGCAAGGTGGACCGGTGGTTTAATTCACTTTCCTTGTAAGAGAAATTTTGTCCGGTGATATTGTCACTTTCCAGAATTATCTCAAATCAGAAACTATTTATTTCTATTTTCTTCATTACAAAATAAGAAGTGAGACTAGATTCCTCTAGAGTTTTTGGCCTTCAAATTCTTCATGGCATCGAGCAGGTTTAACTCGTTTCTTCTCCATCTTCATTTATGCCTAACACGTCCAAATTGGAATGGCTACCAACTCATCCTCCTCTTCTTCCTCGATGGCTTAATTAATTCACTCCTTTGACAACCGTCAAAAATCAAAGGAGGAAGACCTTGGTGTGACTACTGCGTAAAGTCGGGTCACTGAGAGAAACTTGTTGGAAGATTCATGAAAACCGAATAGATTTGAAGCCACGCCAACCACTCGAGAAAGAAGCGGGATTGTGGTAATCATGTGGTCAGCCGATGAACGATCACCACAAATTGAAGTTAGCCCTTTAACAAGGAGCAATGGAGATGCTCAGGAAACTACTTCATTCCTCTTATGTCAATATTACCACAAATCGCACATCTTCCAATCGTGTCATCAACTCCGAATCCCTACCACGCTGCAATTCTTTAAGCGTCTTTATTGTTGGTAAGAAACATAAAAACCTCGATCGTGGACTCGTGGAGGACCGATCATATGACGGAGATGCGACCATTTTTGTACATATACCATGTCCAAATAATTTAACAAATCAATAGCAGATGGTGGTTCACTTTCTCAAAGGTTGCTAGTTTGCATCGTTCCGGGCTTGTGCTATCATGATCTTACTCTCAACTCGCCTTCCTTGTTCCAACTTGATTGTATCTATTATCAATTAGTAACTCACTAAGGAAAAGAGGTGTATTACTAATTTTTCATCCACTCACTGTGAATTTCAGGATTTGGATTCTGGGAAGACGATTGGCAATGCTGAGGAATGCTCTGGACTCTACATCCTTAAGGAGCACCACGATCCACAAGAACAACCTCAAATGGTAATTGGTGGTAATTCTTTTTCTACCATGTCAAAATAACGATAGTGCAATTATAACAGGCACTATCGTCATCATCCTTAATGTTATGTATCTCAAGTATTTATTCCTTCATTATTTAATAAAATCCAAAATCCTTTGAGTGTGAAATCACAATTATCAAAGCAAGTTCGGGTCTCATTTTCCCATTCAACCCTATAAAGCCGCTCTAGTCCATTCTCAATGATTCATAGTGATATCCGGGTCCGCCAAGACAAAAATGTAACCGGTACTAGGTGGTTTGTCCATTCATAGATGATCACACTAGATTAATGTGGGTATTCTCGCGAAAGAAAACTAAATGTGTCAAATTTTCAAAAATTTCAAAAATATGATTCGTAATCTAATTCCAATCAAAAATACAAATCCCAGTCCGATAATGCTAGGATTACTAACTCCATTTAGAATATCTAGCAAAAGAAGGGATAGTTCACTTAAGTCTGCGTGGTTGATACCCCACAACAAAACTGAATAGGCCGAAAGGAAAATAGGCATTTGTTAGAGGTGGCTAGATCGCTAATGTTCTCTTTAATGTACCAAAATTATTCCGGGGAAGTCGCCCCACGGCAGCCTACCCCATCAATGTGATGCCGCTTCAGTGGTACTAAAATTCCAAACACCTTGTCACCCTAAATCCTTCCACCACTGCCTCATATCCATCAGTCCCACCAAAATTTTCGTGTGTTCTGTTGCTCATATCAATCAACAACATAGAAGTAAACTTGATCCTAGTTCACTCAAGTGCATCTTTCTTGGGTATTCTGCAAATAAAAGGGTATAAGTGTTACTCTCCGGTCACAAGAAAATTCTACAATTCAATGGATGTCACATTTTTTGAAACTCAAATTTTTACATTATCCAAAAAATCGATATTCGTGGAGAATTCAACTCAGGAATATCAGTTTTGGAACCTTGAGTCATTGAGTGAGTCACCCATCACCACTAAAAATCAAGTTTCTATAGAGTCATGTAATCAGCCCGAGTTCATTGTTGACTTGTGGGATAATGAGCACATCCAAGAGGAAATGGAGGAAGAGTACTTTTCTCAAAGAAACCCATGAGGTCGAAATGGTTCTAATCCAAGCAAAATCTGTGTAGCAATGCTCCTAACCTGATGGTACCGTTGATTCGGGAGCAAAACAAGATTCTTAATATGCCTATAGCTTGAGGAGCGATAGACTGTGCACTCAAAGATCCCATTGGAAATTTTATTTGCGATAAGCTATCACCTACGCTTCAGGCATTCACTTAACATCACAGTAGATACAAGTTCGAGATATTCGTGAAGCTTCAAGCATCCTATGGAAGGCCGCACGATGAAGAAGTTCCTGCGCCGGGCAAAGAATGGTATCATGGAAATTAATCGACTTCGAGAGGTAAGAAACCATTGGGTGTAAGTGGATTTTCACAGTAAAGTACAAGGCGATGGTAATGTGATGTGGCAGAGTCTTGCTGGTCGCAGCGATTCCACCCAATCATATGGTATTGACTATCAAGAAACTTTTGCTCCAATTGCCAAGCTCAACACTGTTCGTGTATCATCCTGGCATCTAATCTCGATTGGTCGCCCACCAACTTGATGTGAAAATGCCTTCCCCAATGGTGACTTGTATAAGAAGTTTATATGGACATTCTCGCCGGGTCAGACTACATCGAATTTCAACAAGGCCGGCAGACTAAAATCCTTGTATGGTCTCGAAGCAATCTCCTGGGGTCTGTTTGAAACTGCTCACTAAGGTAAAGGGAAAGGGCACGGACTGCTTCAATGTCAATCCGATCACATCGTTCAGGAAACACTTCCCAAAAAGGAAGACGCCATTATCGTCAGAGATATGATCTATATAATTTTGACTGTAATCAAGTGAAGAGAAATTGACCTACTTAAAATTACCGACAAAGAAATTCTGAGATCGTGGACCTTGAAACCTCAAGTACTTTCACACGAATGGAGATCGCTAGGTCAAAGAAAGGTATAGTGCCTCACAACGCAAATAATGCTTCGACTTACTAAATGAAACAGATGCTAGATGCAAGCCAGTAACACCTATGGATTCAATCAGAAACTTGAAGAAAGTGATGGAAGTCCTCCGCTTGATAAAGGAAGATATCAACGCCTTGTGGGGAAACCTATCTATCTTTTCTCATACAAGGCCGATACCGCCTTCTCTCGTTAGTATGGTAAAATGACCATGAATAATCCAACCGAAAAAACACACATGATCAGCTGGGTGGGACTTAATATTGAGGTATCAAAATGACACCGGAAGGGTCTTTCTTCCAAAGAACAACCAAGAAAGAGAGATTGAGAGATTTTTCGTATGCAGACGCGGTGTTCGCGGATCGATCGAGATCAACTTCCTCGCTACGTTCGTTTGTTCGGGGGGGAATTTGGTTACATGGCGAGGCAAGAAACAATCAGTGGTAGCCCGTGAGCAAGGCCGGCGCGCACCCAAAAGGCGGGCACAAGGTATCCGCGAGGGAATCCGGGCCGGGAATGTGTCAAGAAGAATTACGGGTTCCGCTGAAGCATCCCATGCTGTTATACCACGGCTAACCAAGCCGCCACGCAAGACGCTTAAGAACTGGGTTCATCATGATCGAATCTAAGCACGTGAGATAGGATCGACACTCATCGGGCAAAAGATTGAAGAAGGGTTTTTCAAAGCCGCCTTCACTCCAACAAACTGTCAAACAGCTGACATTCTCACGAAAGCTCTTGCTCGAAAGCAACTACCTAAGATATGACGAAAAACTTGGAATGATCAACATCTACACACGGCTGAGGGGGAGGTTGGAAAATCAAGCCCACGTCGCCTCATGCTTGTGCATGTTTCTCTCCATATTTAGCATTCCTCTTTCCTTTTTTTAACTTTCCGAATTAATGCAATATACCATCTATATGATTACCCAAATCCAAAGAAGGTGGACCTATAGTTTTAATTCATTCTTCTTGTAAGAGAAATTTGTCCTTGATATTGGTCACTTTCCTGCACTATCTCAAATCAGAACTATTTATTTCCTATTTTCTTCTCATTACAAAAATAAGAAGTGAGACTAGATTCTCTGTAGTTTTTGCCTTCAAATTTTCAAGAAATTTAACCTTTATCCTGGATGATGGTTTGAGGTGAAAATAACTAACAAACTAAAATCCTAAATTATCATGCAAGGATGTGAAAAAAAAAATGGAAAAGCTAAGGGTTTAGATTTCGTTTAGTTAAACATTATGCATTATTGCTCAATTTTCCCTTAATTAACATTCTAATCTCCTATTAATGGTAAGTCTCACTTATGCATATGTGGATCTCTTTCGATAACACATCAGATTCTATGGTTTAGGTATTTTGTATCTTTACTCAACCCCGAAACCCTAAAAGCGCGATGAACCCTGGAAACCCTAATTACCACACAAAACCCATGAGAATCTCTTGTCAATGGTGAAATGTGATGTTCTACCCAAGTCTAATTCAACTCTCACCTCTCAGATCTTGAATTGAACCACTAATCGCATTAATTATGGTAAATCATAAATAGACACATGAAGATTAGAGAACAATTAATAGAAATGATAGAAATATAAAATAAAAGGTAAACCAAATTTTCAAATACATAATTCATAACAGAAATACATCTAAAGAAATGAAAATCAAAAACATGAGGTGAAGAAATAAACCAAAGAAGCATAATAAACATGAAATGATCTTCTCATTTCAATCTTCTTCCTCCAAGATCTTTGTCCTAGGGTTAGGAAAACCTCAGCTATTTATTCTTCTCTACCCTCTAGCCTGAGGTCCTCCCTAAAATAAAGAAATAAAGTGCTTATATAGAGTCTTTGGAAAATGGGCTCCAAAATGGCCGAAATCAGTAATTCCAGAAATTCCAGCTG
Organism: Tetrastigma voinierianum; assembly: GCA_016808115.1. Taxonomy (NCBI): domain Eukaryota; kingdom Viridiplantae; phylum Streptophyta; class Magnoliopsida; order Vitales; family Vitaceae; genus Tetrastigma; species Tetrastigma voinierianum. The sequence continues at coordinate 544,091 of JAEQBH010005217.1, forward strand.
TGATGTCACACATGTAAATCCAATGTCGCAACATCGTAAATAACCCAAGGCTTGAAAGATTCCAAAATTTCATTGGATGTCGCTGGCATACCGTTGTTGAATGCTCTTCTAGGTCACCAAGGACATAGCAATGCCGATCATCTCGATTTTCGATGCGCTGCATGCCTTGTACAACCCGCATCTTTGCCTTTTCTTTGCTGGTTTCTTCCTCCATTTTTGGTCCGATTCTGCTCTCATTCAATGTGGTTGACCTAATCACAAAATGAATATTTAGACATCAAGAAACTTATTTATCATAAATCCAACATAAAAAACACAAAACCTAGGGATAAAATGAGTATAAAATATACTCATCAACAAGACAACCTTGCGGGTATACGTGGTTGTGGTATACGGCCGAGCATCGGATGACGGAGCCTACAAGAGAAACTACTGGCTGGCATCAAAACATGCAAACTTGATTTATGCAAATATTGTGTTTTGGGAAAACAAAATAAGTTGTAGTTCAAGACAGCCACATACAAGACAAAGGGATTCTTGATTAGGTTCATACAAACACTGGGGGATAGCATAGACACATCTTGAGAGGTAGTAAATTTTGTTTTATTGATGACTACTCACGAAAAGTCAGAAATTTTTTCAAGTTTGCTATGGAAAGTCAAGTGGAAAACTAGACAGAAGGAAGATCAAATAACTTAGGTCAGATTAATGAGACAGTACACGGATTCAAAATTCTGTAGAATCGGTGGCAAGAGATTGGAATTAAGAGGCACTTCACGTCGAAGACAATTGTAAATAGAGTGGTGTGGTAGAGAGGATGAATAGATCTACAACTGAAAGAGCTCGATGTATTAGATTGAATGCAGGGTTGGAGAAGAAGTTCTGGGTAGAGGCAATGATCATGGCATGCTACTTGATCAATAATTCAAAAAGGGCAACATTAGATAAGTTGCAGATGAGAGTATAGACAAGACGTATCAAGTAAGACTACTCAAGGTTAAGAGTGTTCGGATGTCTAACCTATGCACATATTATTGGAAAGGAGAGATTTAAGCTTGATGCAAAGTCTAGGAAATGCATCTTTCTAGGATATCAGAAAGGGGTTAAAGGCTTCAAGTTGTGGGGTCCAAAGGCAAACAAGGTGGTGATTAGTAGAGATGTGATTTTTGATGAGAAAGCTATGTTGAAGAATACTCAAAAAGAAGAGAAGCTGTGCTCTCAAAAAATCATAACAAGAGGAGTAAGGTGGTGCACTCAAAACAGAAAAGAGAGCTAGTACGAAATATCAATAGCCAAATAGTATAGCAGCAAGCAGAGATAAGCGCACTATCAAGCCGCCTACCAGGTATGGTTTTCAAGATTTGGTTTCTTATGCACTAATCATTAGTAGTGGGGATCCTACTAACTTTCAAGAGGCAGTACATAGCCAAGAGAAAGGTAGTTGGATGGGTGCTATGGAAGAGAAGCTCACCCTACATACAGAATTAAAACATGGAAGTTGGTGGAACTCCTAAAGGGAAGAGGGCTTTAGGTGCAAGCAAGTGTAATGGAAGAAAGAACCAGTTTTAGAAAAGAATGGTGAAAATTTTAAGGCTCTCCTAGTAACAAAGGGCTACTCACAAAAGCAAGGGGTTGACTATGATGAGATATTTCCCCCCCCATGGTCAGACACACTGCTAGACAGTGTTGAGTCTTATAGTACATTTTGATATGGAGCTTGGAGAAAATAAATGTAAAGATAAATTTTCTTCATGGTGAGTTACAGGAGAATGTCTACATGGTATATTTAAAAGTGGTTCATTCAATACGGATATGAACACTTGGTTTGTGAATTGAAGAAATCACTATATGGGTTGAAGTAGTCCCCAAGGCAATGGTACAAGAAATTTGACTCTTACATGATCCGAATTGGCTACAAAAGATATGAGTATGATTGTTGTGTTTATATGAAGAGTTTTGATGATGGTTCATCTATTTTTCTATTGCATTATGTGGATGATATGCTGATTGCTACAAATAGTATGAGTGAGGTCAACAAATTGAAAATTTTTACTGAGTAGAGAATCTTGATATGAAGGATTTAAAATGCACTAAGAAGATTCTTGGGATGGAGGATTCATAGGAGACAAATATCTAGGGAGATTATGGTTATCTCAAAGTGGCTATGTTAGGAAGGTGTTGGAGAGGTTCACCATGGAGAATGCAAAACCAAAGTACACCTTCTGCAAACCATTTTAGATTATCTACTACATAGTACCCAAAGATAGATGATGATGTACAAGATATATCAAAGGTCCTATGCAAGTGCAAGTATGTTGATAAGTGAAGTATGGTTTGTGTACAAGACCAAAAATTTAAGTAATAAACTCGTATTATGGTAAGCAAGTTTATATTGAATCTGGGTACAATCGTATTGGGATGTGAGGAGTATCTCAATACTCATTTTATCTCTATGTTTTACTTAGATTTTTAGTATTTTATGTTAAATATGTGTCCTAATGCTCAAAATATTTATCTTTATGATTAGGTCAACCATTCGTGGAATTTCGAGAAATGAGCAAAATAAGGAAAATCAACAAATTACATATGGTAGTAGCTAATGTGTTTTGATGTTTTCACTGTAATATGATCCCAAATAGCTACACATTTATATGGATGGATATTGACTTCCAAGATTTCCAAAGAGACTTTATTCACTAATTTGGACTTCAAATGATCACATTATGACTTTGGAAGTCAATGAAGAAGAGAAAAGAGCTCAAAAGTGACCAGTTGAGTATTTCTGTACCAGTCTATATTATCATTTTTAAAGTGTTTTTCTATCCATATCTAAGTTATACACTTCAAGAGGTTTCAACAATACAAAGATTGTGGAATTTGGAGTCTCGAACAAGAAAGATGTTCATTTATTAAAGGCAGCTTGTCAACGAAGATAGAGTTCGTCATGACGAAGTGTCGAGGCCCAACAACGGAAAAAGCCCATTTTTTACTTAATTTGAGGAGCCTTATAAAAGGAGACTAGAGAACAACGCCCATGGAGGTCGGTTTTGGTTGTCGATAGTTCAGGAGAGGTTCTTAATCTCGAGGGAGAAACCCTCCTTAGGGTTTCGCTTTGTAACAAAGGGCTACTCACATAAGCAAAGGGTCGACTATGATGAGATATTCCTTCCCTACACTTATTATCAGACACACCCTATTAGGACAAGGTTGAGTCTTATAGTACATTTTGATATGGAGTTGAGTAAATAAATGTAAAGATAGCTTCATGGTGAGTTGCTGGAGACTGTCTACATGGTATATTTAAAAGGGTTCACTCAACATGGACATAAACACTTGGTTTGTGAATCAAATAAATCACTATATGGGTTGAAGTAGTCCCTAAGGAAATGGCACAAGAAATTTGACTCCTGCATGATCCGAATTGGCTACAAAAGATGTGAGTATGATTGTTGTGTTTATATGAAGAGTCTTGATGATGGTTCATCTATTTTTCTGTTTCTTTATGTGGATGATATGCTGATTGCTGCAAATAGTATGAGTGAGGTCAACAAATTGAAAATTTTATTAAGTAGAGAATTTGACATGAAGGATTTGGGTACGATCAAGAAGATCTAGGATGGTGATTCCCAAAGAAAATATCTCTAGAGATTCATGGCTGGGTTCGAGTGGCTATGTTAGTAGAAGGCGTCGAGAGGTCATCATGGAGAATGCAAAACCAAGGTACACCTTCTGCGAACCATTTTAGATTATCTACTACATAGTACCCAAAGATAGATGATGATGCACAGGATATATTAAAGGTCACATATGCAAGTGCAGTGGGGTGCTTGATGTATGTTATGGTTTGTACAAGACCAAAATTTAAGTACTGCATCAAGTTAATGCAAAGAAGTAAGTTTCTATTGAATTCGTGATTTATCGTAGATAGATGTGATGAGTATCTCAAATACTCATTTTATTCCTATGTTTACTTAGATTTTTAGTTTTTTTATGTTAAATAAGTGTCTTAATGTTCAAAAATATTCATCTTATGATTAGGTCAATGTGATGAGTCTTAAACTCATATATTTTTAATCCATTTTTCTCGATTGTTGTTAGTATTTTCGAAAGGTTTTAATGCTAAATATGGAATATTTACAAACTAGGTTTTGCAAGGAGTTAATTCAAAAGGAGAGAGATTTCCAAAGAAGAAAGAAGAGAAAATGCAGAATTGGGTAGCAGCTTCTCGTTGCGATAGAGTTCGTGTGCTGCAACAAACGCCTAAGCAAGTGGCCAGTAGATCCGTGGTCGAACAATATTTTATGTGTCGCGATCACAAGATCTAAAAATTGGCGCATGAGCTAAGGTCATAACAAAAGATGCTTATGTCATGACAAGAAATGGGAAGAAGCTGCTAAGATAAATATCGGGCTTATGTCATGACATAATGAAAGATCATAAGGCGTAATATATGTCATGGCTGTAATCTACTATGTTGTCGCGAATAATCGACTCTCGCAAATACGTAAGGAGTCGGGTTGGAGATGGTAAGAGAGCACCGAAAGCGTAAGTCTGGGCCATGATAAGAAAAATTTATGTCGCGACAAATGACGCTTACTTGTTGAACTGGCTTGGTCGCAACAAAGGAACCCAACGTTGCAACATACTTCAAGCTGAGGAGATAAGTTGCCGCGACGCCGGCGGATCTTAATGTCGCAACACATAACTAAGCTTAATAAAGAGAAACGAGGTCGCGACAAACTTTTATATCCCGCGACAAATAATTCAACATATCGTAGTGCTAGTTCTCATTTCGCTGGCTGCATCCAGAAGCCAAACACGGCGAGTCTTGTCGCATGAAAACTCCGGGTCACAATGTTGTTGACAACACCAAGAGCTTCGCTGTCGCAACATCGTAATCGAAGCTGCGACAAGAAGTCAAGCTCATTGGCAATAAGCCTCTATCGCGATAGACTTTCTAGGTCGCGATAGAAATGCGAATAATACAAGACAATGTTGCAATGTAACCTGAACAGAGATGCTGTCGCGACATGGAAACTTGGGTCCCAACACCAACTTGCAGAAGCTGCATTGAAACTGTGTTGTGATATGATTATCGATGTTGCGACATAACTGTTTGAAGAATGCACAAAATATTATCGTGACAAAAGAAATTATGTCACAACAGAGTTATCATATTGAAAGAAAGAAGACTATTGCAACAAAATACGTTGTCGCAACTGAAGCAAGAAGGAGCACAAGATCTTCAAGTCATGACAGACGACTGCATAGCTGCAACAAAGACCTACAACAAAGACACAAAACTCTATCGCAACACAACTTCTAGGTCACGAAAAAGAAGGCAGTGTTCGGGCGCACTTTTAGCATTCACATAGCCTCAATTTTAGGCCCAAACTTTTAGGGCTTTATAAATAGAAATGACTACTTTAAAGTTTATATAGTCAATAAAGATCGACGAATCCGTAGTACCTGTGAGCCGAGGACTCTTTTTGTATTATATTTTTCTTTTATTTTCTTATTTTTTCTTCATAGATTAAATTTAGCGTAGGGACTCCGCTAATTTGTTTGAATGGATCCGAAAGAGTGAAATTGTCTGTGTTCGAAGTTGAATTTAAATCCTAAAAATTCATTTACGACAATGCTTGAATTCAATGAACTCCGCACAAAAGTCGGAACTCATTTTCTTCAGCTTGATTGCAAGCAGTGAATTTTCCCCGATCATTATTTCAAGGTATATCGGTAATCCGCGAGAACACAACTTATGCTGGGAAAGATCTTATGTTAGTTATGGTCTTTTCTGCACAATGAGAAAAAAATTTCCTGAGTTGAGGGTTTTGAATTTATTTGGATGGTGATGTTGTGAAATTAATTGTTCCCAATCTTAGTAGCTAATACCCATTAAAGGAGTATTGTCTGGCTTTGATTTTCAGGAGGCTCTCTGAGTGACACAGAGATGGAGATTCTTGAGAGCATAGATTAGTTACTTGGGGGTATGGTAGACTAATATTGAAGAACTAATGAGCTCTGAAAGGTTACTTAGATAAATCCTCAATTTGCTCATGGTTTGAGAAGGGTTGAGTGATATATCAATTTAATCAATTAGAGATCTCTCCTTGGTCTAGAGGAATGATCTTGATCCTGTGTTAGCTGAGATCTAATCAAGGAAAGGGAAACTCTTTCAGATCTTAATGATGCGACATCATTCATTTTGTAGAAATCTAGCAATTGCCATGTCTTGGGAAGCAAGAAATCTATAGTCATAAGAAATGGGTATGAAGTATTGGAAAAGAAAAATACCCAGATCTTATAAAGAAATTCTAATTACAAGTAATTGATTAGAATCATGATTCAGAAATGAGCATGAATCTCTATCAATGAAAAGTATGGTTAGATATGAATCCAAACTATACCACCTTGCCTCTGACAAATTCAAATCTAACCAGAAAAATATGATTAGATTATGATGTAGGAATTGATAACTTCATAGCAGTGAAATCCTAGTGTCTACTTCCTGCAATAATATGGTTCAGTCCAGTTTATATTTAGGATTTAAAATTTCCCTTTTTTTTAATTATAGGATTCCAGTTATTAAAATTCTTATTAGGTTACTAAATTTTCTCTAAACTGGATGTTCAAATAGTGTAGAACTTGAGTAGCTGGAGTAGTCAGTTTAAATTCTGGAATCGCGTAGAACGATATCCAGATTCCTAGAGTCTACTTTATTACTTGTACGACCTGTGCACTTGCAGTTTTTAAGACCAAATTAAATCTTTAATTGAGTTTAGTGACAAAATTCTTCTTCTTATGAGCATACAAGTTATATTTGGTTTTAACAAGTTTTCAAGGCCATGGTTTAGATTAATTTATAGTCTTGTAGTAATGGTTTTACAAATTTGAATATGCACAAATTCGTGATTCGAAAGTGTAGGGTATGCCGGAATCAACAATATTTATAAACCTAATACCTTCTACTGTCGTAGCGTAGCTTACCGTAGTATACTGTGGCCTCTAGGGCTCTAACACGTGGATAGGTTTCGCACAAATGATTAATAGTTGGCCAAAACAGAATTAATTTGGATTTTGGTTTATAAAATAGTGGGGGTGGAAATGTTTGAAACCTAAAATAAAACAAGTTAAATGTAGAACTCCTTGAAGTGTTATTGTATCACCGGGGTCAATTCATAAGGCAACTGAGGGTTTCCAGGGTCCTTTCCTCTCATTGGGAGGACCCATAGTTATAAAACCTAACCCTTAATAACTATCCTCTTGAGAAATCCAGAATCACAGAGCATCAATGGTCTCGACAAAGGAAAACAACTCTCCTTGACTCAATCTTTTTACAATGGATCATAAATGATAACTAACAAACATCAATGGATTTAATGTTAAGCATCCAATGAGCCTGCGTTTACCAAGTAATAACCATTCAAGGTATTCCATGGGATTTAAACCTAGTTCATGGGAAACATAAAACTGCTAGTGAGTACCTACGTGAAAACCATGGAAACCTCCAACTGCCTTCAGATCCTGCACCCATCAACCTTCTCCTTCAAGGAGGAAGGGTTTCTAACCACTCATCCTCCAAGTTGTCATCCTTGAAGGGTGTTTGACTGCCCAAAAAGTGAGAGAAAATGAAGGAAAGTGAAGGAAAATGAGAAGAAGAGGGAACTGTTGAAAGGTTCCCGCTTAAATTTTATTAATGATCAAGATGTCCCTCACAGTGTCACGCCTGGGGTCTTTTATAGACAATACCTAGTACAAAATACCAAAAAACCAAAACAAATACTAATACAATGGGGGCAAATCTAGAGATAAACAAAAGTGACAATGAAAGCAAAAAGTAAAAAGGTGATAAGGTCAGCTGGCAGAAGGCACTGTAGCAACCTCTAAGTCTGCCCGACCCTACATGATCCGAACTAAAACTCGGGGACGCCCGGCCGAAGCCATTAATCAAATCCATTTAACAATTACATTTCATTTCGAGAAGTGTTCTCATTTTCTACTCTTTGTAGAAGCGATTTCATTTTGGGGAGAGCCCATAAACAGTTACAAATTCAATGCAATTCCTTTACAAAACATGCATTTAACCAAAGGTGGCATTTTATGCCATTTACAACAAAACCAAAATCGAGTTCAACCATAGGTACAAAAATAATTTCAAGTTAAACTCCTTGTTTACAAAACACTGTCATGTAAAAAAAATATAGTAAGGATGCATGTGACGGAGCATACTCTGTGAACTCTTTGAATGACTTTGAGCTCCTCGACCTTGGGTCCGCCTAACGCTTATCACTTACCCGCGCACGATAAAAACAATACGCTAAGCATTTTCATGCTTAGTGGTTCTATACAGTTCTCTATTCTAATTCAGTTCATTGCAAATCATGCATTTTTCAAAATAATGCCTTTATACAATGTCTGTGTAATGTAAAAGATACTTATACAAATACACTTCTTAATATCATTTTTCGCTGGGTTTAGGATTTCACATATGGCTATAGAGTCAACATTCACAATGTATTCGGGCCGTGAATTCGCTCGCTTGTCATTCAGTAGCAATCTGTTTCACATATGCATTAATATTATTACACGTTACATTACATATTATCCACATTACCATCTCACATACGGGCCATAGAAGTCCACATTCACTACGCGATCTCGGGGCCAGGAACCCGTCCGCTTGTCATTCAAGAGCAATGATTTCCGTGATGAATAATTATTTGTTACCCTCATGACGAATTCAGTCAGTGAATCCCGCCATGTCGGGTCATTCATCATTACATTTCAAATCAATTTACTTTCATGTAGTAAATTCACTTATGGTTCAAATACACGCACACATGTAGATATTTGACAAACATTTCGAATACTAATAATTCAAATCGATATATATATATAGAGCTTGAAATGGAAGTTGAATCACAAAGAACAAACCAATTATCGATTCCTTTTCTCTTTCAATACCAATCCTAGGTCAGATTGTCGTCTTCACCCGCACCTAGTCAAATACAAATTCTTCACTCTTAGTGTTTAAACAAATAATCATACTAAACGTATATCACCGAGGCGAAGCAAAGCTTCGCCGAGGCAGCGAGGTACGGTACATTTTTCACTTAGTCTCTATCCTTATTTGAACCCCATTAATCTGCTTCTCTCTTAGGGTCCCCAAACAATCGGTATATCATCACGGACTTAATAAAGGCAAAAATATGTACAAATAGGGTCACAGGCTAAAGGGTGTACCGGGTATTCACTTTGAATGGTACCCCAAGTATTCATTGATCGGCATCTACGATCAAATCCTCACTACCAATGGGTACCGGTACCACTTGCCCACTGCATCATGGGTACCGGTACCACTTTTTGGTACCGGTACCAATACGCGATTTTTGACCAGAAATGTTGGATTTTGGCATTTTCACTCATTTTTCTTCAATAAACCTCCTCCAATTCATCCCATATCAAAAATCCACCATGGAATCCACCCAAAACAACTCCAAAGGTGGTTTAGAATCAATGAAAACCCTTTTCTCTTAAGTTAAGGCTTTTCCCTAAAATCAAGATCATGGGGAAGAGGAAATTAGTCTGATCTTTCTCACCCATGCTCCAATCCCCAGGCTGTTTGATCCTTTTGTGGAGGAAGAAATGGGAAGCAAACCCAACCAAAACCACTCCTTTGCAAACCCTAGCCTCTCTCCCCATTTTCTCCTCTCCTTCTCTCAAAAACGGGTTTGCTCATAAAATGAGCTCCCAAAGACCACTTTTGGTCTTTTAAAATCCCACTTAAGTGTAAGGCCATGCTTGGCCTTCCACCTTATTCTCCTTTCTCATTTTCTTTTTTTATTTTTTAGCCTCAATTTCTTATTTCCATAAGGCCTTGTTTGGCCTTGAACCCATTTAACTCCATTTTCCATTTTTGGCATTCTAACTCTTTATTTCACTTTCTCTTATCATTTATCATTTATTTCACATCAACATTTGCTTATCATTTGACCCCTAGGTCCCTATTTCATTAAATTTCCACATTTGCCCTTTTTCACTGGTTTATTTCCGGTTAAACCACTTTCAATCTAGCATATAATATTCAATCATATGTCACACTTTCAATTTACATTTTACAATTTTATCAATTTATCAAATTTCCGAAAACCCAAGTTTGACTCAATTCATAACTGCATTATATAATAAAATTATTATAAAATTATAAGGTATTTTTTGAGCTACAATTTCACAATCTCTACGAATATCTACAAATACAAAATCTTCAGACGCTTTCATTTCCCTTGCCTCTTCTCGCTCTTCTTTTTCCTTCCGATTTATGATCTCGCACGTCAGTTCGACTCGAATTCTTCATGCTTGATCGACTCAACACCCCTAAGTATAAATAGCTTGCAAAAACTACAAAATTAGCCACAAAATGCGATCAGTAGAATAGCCATGACCTTAATGTGCAAATCGGGTTAATTCGGTTGATTAGTACACAAAAAGTGCTCAAAACCTACAATAAATAAGGCTCAAAATAGCACTTTTTGGGCACTAATCACTCCCTCCTCCCATCTCGACATTGCTAGTCCCTTAGCAATGAAAGAAAGAAAGAAATAGCAAACAAATAATAACAAAATTATGTTCTCAAAATGGTATTTCAAAAGTATGTGTGAGTAATGCCTAACCCTCAATGAGAATCATCAAATCGCCTAATAACCATCACGAGAGAGTGGATGTCATACAAAATTCAATATCAAAAGAGTTTCTTTCTCTAGAGAATCAACCTAGATTTTCCACCAAAACCTAAGTGTTTTGGCGATTAGTTTTCAACAATAAATTGCCAAACTGCACTCTCCCCTCAACCAATCTACGCAATTCCCAAACTAAGTACACTAATCGACCTAAATGGACAAAGACCTACTCTATTCCATAATTCTTTGCGGTCAGTAGTGGTGCACGTCAGGAATCGACTTCACCAAAGTCCATGTAACGGGGATCCACCGATGACTCCTAACAAATTAAGGCTTAGGGAATCAAGCCATAAGTATTTTTCAACAACAAACTCTTCAGGTTTCACCCCGGACTTCGAATGACTTCGAGACTCCAACACCTACAACTCGCTCAACCTCACCCATCCATCCACGTAGGAAGCACTAAGTCGGTGGCTCCTAACTAGTCAGGCTTAGTATAATTGTGCTTTAAAGACTTTCATCGTGATAAATTTCTAACCGTGCTCGGGTTTCAAAGCAAAGCATAACAATTTTCTTCTTTTTTTTTTCTTTCTTTTTCTTTTATTTATTTTTTTTCTTCTTTATTTCGAAGACACATCGGGCCTTCTTTCCTAAGGGTCCTAACCTATCATGGTAGTAAATGAAACTAGGATAGGCTTTTTCAAGATTTAGGAGGTTAGACATTTTTCAGCTTACTGTTGAAACCTTATGTGCACAGTGTGTGATTAGCTAGAGGTGGGAGAAAAAGGTTGAAAGCAACAAGAATTCTATTGATCATCCAACTCAATTAGGCATAGAACCAATCTAACAAATAATAAAGATTGACAAAGTTTCAATTTTCGTTAATCGCGAGCCAGGCAAAACACAAAAATGGGGCAATTTTTGAAACCGGAGTGTGTCGATAGTATGTATATAAAAATAAATGGCTATATTTTCGCCAAAACGAATGTACCTTCACAAAGACAAACAGCAAGCCACTGAACAACACAAAATGGGCTTGCTCAAAATAGTAACAAAAGCATAAATGTAAAAGTCACTTCCTTCGCTAACTCTCCTCCCAATCAAATGTCACATTGTCTCGCACGGGGCCTCGGATTGGAAAAGTTAGAGAAGGAAGTGATGATCTTTGATGAGATGTACCCGCTGTTGATAGAGACTTCGCAGCTTTCCACCAAGACCTTCTACTCCATTCGGGGCTTCAAACGAACAAGTCGGAAGAAGAAAAATAGAGGAAAAAAGTTACCAATTGGATCATTTTGAAAATTACACCTTCATCAAACTTCAAAGTGTTCTTCGGCTATATTTGAATTCTACACTCTACTTTCCAATCTGTATTCAAAATTACCCAAAACTGAGTTCGATGAAACGTTATGATCGAACAAAATCAGACAGCTTTAGTGAAAATTTCACGATGTCACATCCTCGCAGTGTGAAATTTTCGCACCGTATATTCTTGGTTTTTTGTTTTTTATGTACTTCTGAGACAATTTTTTTAAAAAAAAATTGCTACAGGGTTGTACAGTACCTCTACAATGGGGTTGCGAAAATTTCACAACGTGTGAAATTTCACAGGCTGCGAAAATTCTTGGGCTCTTCCTGGACCTCCCTGCTGCAGTAATTAAGCTGAAACTGCAAAAATAAACACAGGAAAAAATTTAAAAATGCAGAAAAATGAAAAATAAGCTAGAAACAAAGATTAATTAAAATTAGAGGAAATCTATGTGAGAAAACTAAATAAATCAAAATAAAATAAAATAAAATAACAAAAAAATCAAAACAAATATTGGAAGGGACCGAGCACCTCTCGGGGAATCCTCGCCTGAGAAGCCTTGGAGGCTCGCTTGAACCGGGTGGAGCTAGTGGAATTGCCGAGGTCCATGTGCTCAACTGAACTAAAGATCTAACCATCTCATTGCGGCCATGCAAGATGAGCACTCAGAATGTCTCGATGTAGTGGCAAAAGTTTGAACATAGGCCACTAACATCCTAAAGTTTTGCGGCACAGACAATGTAGATGGGAGGCCTTAACAGCAGGTGTTTCAGGTGTTGAACAGCTGGGCTGTAGCGTGATGTGCACTAGATCAAGACAAGGCACGTGACTATCTGGTCATAAACGGCTTTTAGCTCTTCCCCTGCTTCCTTTCCACTACCTTCTTCACTAATCAAGGGGAGGATTTCTTTTTTTCGCCTCCATGGCCCATAGACAACACATAATTGTGGGGCATCATGCAGTTCCTTAGGAGCTTCAGCTAGTTCCTCTTTCAATTCCTCCTGAAGCTGCAGTTGAGCTTGTTCACCCCAAATAGTGTCAATCAGGCACTCTTCCTCTAGATTTTCTTCCTCTTGATGAACATGTCATTGACCGCAAGCCTTGAAATTGAGCACCGCAGTTATCAAATTCTGATCAATTTCGCTTGGAACCCATCCAATTCCTTGCTTAGTGGAGCTCCAATCGTGTCAATTTTCTGACATCAGACGCTCACCCGCCGATCCTCTATGAAAGTATCCACCAGTTTGCTCAAGTTCAGTATTGCTTGCTCAATTGAAGAAGTTAACTATCGTGGTTGTGGTGGCTGAGGAGTTGAAGCATAAGATGAAGAAGCAGGAGGTGCATACTGTGAAGGTCTTGGTTCCCATGAGGAATTTAGGTGGTTCCCCCAACTAGTGGTCAAAGATCGCCATATGGTGCATTAGTCAGATGATTCGTACACGGTAGGTGATCCTAATCAACAAAAATTTGTTTCCTATTTTCCTCCCACCGTCGTAGTCAAGCTAATGCAAAGATAACAAATTTGTGGTCAAACACGGGATGGGTTTTCATCCTACAATGATTCAGATTCCGTTCAAATGGTGAGGCTTTTGATTTTTGATTCAGAGATATCATGTGTCAATACTAGGGTAACTGAAACAGCTTGAACTAAAGTGTGAAATGTGACCTTGAAGGCTTCAATACTAGTTTGATAAATGGGGGTTGTGCTGGTGTCCTCAGTTATTTCTCACACAGGCAAATGACATATAGTCATAGCCAAAATCGGATCTATGTTTAGCTTTAAAAACTAACCCTTAAAACACTCCTATGTGAGTCAAAACATGTACTGAGCATTTAATGTTCCAGCAGTTTGAAAACATAGCATTTAACCTCATTTCAAAGGGCTCAGAATGACATCTAAAGAATGTCAGTGCATCTACCATTAAGAATGCACTGAACCCTAAAGCATGACAAGTATTGACCAAGAGAAAGACATTAAATAGCATTAAACCCTAGTTTGGAAAGTTTGGAACAATAACTGCAGTACCTGCTTCATTTAAAACTGAGAACCACCTGCAAACCACCATTAACCAACCTAGCAACCCTCCTCTTCAAGGCTTTGAGGTTAATAAACATCCCTTGAGTCGTCATCCTCAAAGGGTGGCTCTCGCGCTCAAGAAAATGAGATAAAGAAGAGAGAGAAGAGAGAAACTGTAACCTAAAACAAAAGCTACATGAATGTGAAAGTCAATGAAAGTTAGTTACAAAGTTATATGTATTATATAGCCATACAAGAGATGGGAAATACCAAAATACCAAAAATATAAGGGATTACATCAGGGGACAAATGGGAATGATACAAAAACGAGGTCGTTTGGATAAAAAACAGAGGGGGACAAATTTCGCTATGCATAGTGAATTTCGCTATCATAGCGAAATTTCGCTATCATAGTGAAAATGTGCTATCATAGCGAAAAAATGTGCATAGCGAAATTTCATAGTGATTGCAATTTCATAGATTGGCGTAAATTTTCGCTATGGTTTATACTTCGCACTCTTTCGCAATCCTTGCGAAATTTTCGCTATGCCATAGCGAAAATCCTGCACTCTCCTGCATCCCTCCTGCATCAGTTCAGCCTCCATTTCTTCACCTCTTGATTATTTTCTTCAACTCTATTTGATGAAATCGCCGAATTCATATGAACATGACATAACTCCAAGACCAATACGGCTGCCTAAAATGATGGTCGAGGTTCCCAAACCTGCAAACTACTACAAAACAACCTCGATACAATATCAAGAGTACTAAACGGATCTCGTACATGTCAATTGGTTTATCTATATGATTAGTACGCAAAAAGCACTCAAACCTATCTTAACAGGGACTCAAAATAGCACTTTTTGGGTACTAATCACATCCCCCAACCGACACGTTGCTAGTCCCTTAGCAATGCTAAAACCAATCAAGGTATGCATGTCGGCTTTTGCAAAAGTGTATGTCAGTCCAAAAGTGTGTACAAGTAGGCATTACCTTCAGTATGAACAATTTAGACTCTGTACAAAAACCATCATGAGAGAACAATTTCCATATAGGACCAAGTTTGAGGGCAACATTGGTTCCAAAGAAGTCAACCTAAACTTCCACCTAAATCTAAGTGTTCTTAAGGTAACCAGTTTGAACCAATAAGTTGTAAAGCTATTCCCTCCCCCTAACCAAGCTTTAATGCTGTGGCCTTAAACCGTTGAACAACCTAAATACAAATCGCTACACTCTTATTTCTTTCTTTTGATCAGACAGGTGCAATGCTAAAAACTCGACTCACCAAAGTCCATGTAACGGGGGTTTCACCCGATGACTCCCAACCAATTAAGGTTTAGGCATCAAGCCAAAAGATCAACTGACACAAACTCTTCAGTTTTAATTTCGACTCTGACTTCGAGAATTAAGCACCTACAACTCGCTTAATCTCTACCCATCCACCAGATAGCGAACACTAAGTCGATGACTCCTAACCAATTAAGGTTTGGGCACCTGCCTTAAAGGCTTTCACCATATACCCTCGAACCGCGGTTCGGGTTTCAAGGCAAAGTGCTCGCATTCGTAACTCCTTTTTCTTCTTTCTTTTTCTTTCTTTTCATTTGGAAGATTTCATCGCCTTCAGGGGTATCAAAACCTATTATGGGTCACAATGTATCTAAGGCCGGTTTGGTAAAGTGAAAAGTGGTATATAGCTTCAACCTATTGATAAAAACTGATGTGCACTGTGTGTGATTAGTTAAAGGTGGAAATACAAGGTTGAATACATTGGAACTTCAGTCGACCAACAACTAAATCATGCATGGAATTGTTCTAACATTATGGTAGCATACAGTGCTTCAATTCTTCAACTCAAGGCAAGAGTAAAAACACAAAAATATAGGCATAAAAATGATTTGCAAAAGTGTAGAAAGTAAGTAAATGATGCTATAAAGATTTTGATATGTCCAAAGAATAACACAAGTTCAAAATAGCTAAACACGATAAAAGTATCATCGCCTACCATCTACTAATACATGTATCCTATACAATCCTATACAAAATGAGTAGGCAGTTGATGCATGGGTTAGCTTGTGCAGGATTTTCAGTCACTGCCTGCACTTCATGTAGCCTTTTTCCTTCTAGCTCTTCCACCTTCCTAGCTAAGGTTGATATATTTGCTTTCTCATCTCCATCCTCTGATAGTGCAAAAATTCCTCCCTCGGGTCGATGAAGGCCTATTTTCTCCACTCCTCTGGCTCGCTCATCCCATCCCTTGGAAGTTCTAGCCACATAATTTAGGAAACCATGGTTTCATCCGTGTTTGCTCAAGAAGTCCCCTCCACACATTGTTTCCAATAGTTGCTTCATGGTCGGAGACATATCACCATGGAAGTGATTCACAAGCATCCAAGTGTCGAAACCACATGGACAAGCACCGATGGTCTCCATGAACTCCTTAGCACTCTGCAGAACCTCTCATTGTCATGGGCAGCAAACGCAGATTTCACTTTTAAATTGTTGGTCTTGTAAGCACCGAAGAATTTTAAGAATTTCGCCTACAAACATTCAATTTCTAATGGTCCTAGTCTCAAGCACTAGCTTGCTATTTTGGCTTTATCCCTTGAGGGTCAATGGAAAATGCCTTCAACTTCAATAAATCCATATCAATTGCACCTCCTTAAAAGTTATGCACACTTCCTCAAAATCCTCGTATGTGGGTGTATGGATTTTCATTCTCCATACTGGCGAAATGTGTGGGAAGCAAAGCACCAAATAAGGTTCACCGCTACATCTTCACCGTATGGTATGATGCAAGAAGGAGCACTCAATTTAGGAGGGTGCTGTGGTCCTCACGATCCGTATGTTGTCAGGATTCACCGGGGTACCTTGTTGACTTTGCTGTTCCTCGTGAGGATCCATTTGATCATCAGGCACACCGAGATTTCACAACCTTGCTCAACTGGTGCACCAACTCTTTGCAGTCTACCTGATATATCTCTATCCCAATGATGCATAAACACCTGTAACACAAAATGAGACAAAGCAAAGAACACAAACAAGGCTTGCCAAAAAGGATCAGTGTTAGCCAAATTGTAACTGACTGCAGTAATAAATACAGTAACTGCTAAGTAAAGAAAACTTGCAATTCTAACAAACGAAATTCAAAAAGGGTTAAAAGGTCACCAACACTTGTAATGTGGATTACAAGTACATATCAACTCATCATTCGTAGTTTGGCACCATCCCCGGCAACGGCGCCATTTGATTCGTGCCACGGTAGGTGATCCTAATCAACAAAACTCGCTTCCTATTTTCCTCCCATCGTCAGAGCTCAAGCTACCACAAGATACGTCTGCGCCGAACACGACGTTTTCATCCTACAAAATGACGGTATCATGGTTCAAAATGGTGAGGCTTCTTTGATTTTTGGATTTGTACACTAAGTGTGGGTGTCGGTCAATAGGTAACTCAACAATAAACTAAAGTGAAATGGTGACCTCGGGCTCGGGTCACTAGCTCGATAAAAATGGGGTTATAAAGGTGTCCTCAAGTTATTTCCTCGCATTAGGTCAAATGACATAGTCATAGCTAAAACCTGGATCTTTGCTTTAGCTTTAAAACTAACCCTTAAAACACTTATTTGAGTCAAAACATGTGCCGAAAGATGACGTTCCAAAAGAATGAAAACATAGCATTTAACCTCATTTCTGGCTCGTAAATGACATTTAAAGAATGCCGTGCATCTACCATTAAGAATGCAATCAACCCTAAAGCATGACAAGTATTAACCAAGAGAAAGATGCAGTACCTGCTTCATTTAAAACTGAGAACCACCTACAAACCACCATTAACCAACCTAGCAACCCTCCTCTTCAAGGCTTTGAGGCTTAGCCAAACATCCCTTGAGCTGTCATCCTCAAAGGGGTGTTTGGCAACTAAGAAAAATTAGAGAGAAGAGAGAGAGAGAGAAACTTTAAACCTAAAACAAAAGCTGAATGAAAGCTCAATGAAAGCTGGGGGTTACAAAAAGTTATAAGGTGGCTTATATAGCCATACAAGAGATGGGAAATACCAAAAACACCAAAAATATATGATTACATTGGGGACAAAATGGGAATTATACAAAACGAGGTCGTTTGGATAAAAAACAGAGGGGGACAAATTTCGCTATGCATAGTGAATTTCGCTATCATAGAAAAATTTCGCTATGTGAGGCATAGCGAAAATTCAAAATTTCGCTATGCACGCACTTTCGCTTATGATAGCGAATTTTCGCTATGATAGCCAATTCGCTTATCATAGCTTAAAAATGTGTGATAGCGAAATTCTCGCATGGATTGCGAATTTTTGCTATATTGCGTAAATTCGCATCTCATGTAAATTTTCGCTATGCCATAGCCGAAAACTGCACTCTCGCATCCCCGCATTCGGGCTCAGCCTCCATTTCTTCAATTCCCTGACATTTCTTCAACTCCTAGCTTGATGAAACGCCGAATTCATATGAACATGGCATAACTCCAAGACTCAACAATGGGCCAAGCCTGAAATGTTACGAGGTTCCCAAACCTGCAAAACTGCCAAAAACAACCTCGATACACATCGCAGGTACTAAACGGACCCGCATTACGTCAATTGGCTTAATTCATATGATTAGTACACAAAAAGCACTCAAAACCTATCTTAAATAGGACTCAAAATAGCACTTTTTGGGTACTAATCAGGGGAACACTGCATAAGGGTGCACTCATCCATGGAGGGCATCTGTAATCCGTCATGGAACTATATGCATTAGGGTTTCTATCCACCTGGCATCGATAAGGTCGCCTCCTCTAGGGTTTTCCATTTGATCGTTGTTCAAATTCACCCAGACCGTCCCTCGTGGGAAATTGGAACCCGACTAGCCTGGGCTTCTCAGTTTCTAACCCATTGGAACATGTTCTCCTGCAGCAAGAATAGGGCAGACACAAGACAACAGAGAAACAATCCTACTTTTTTTTTTTTTTTTTACAATGAAATGAACTAAAAAAAAACTGATAGTAAAATGATAAAAGAAAATTCACCAAAACTTGTGATGAGGATCACAAGTGTTCAACAGCTCATCAAATGCATTAAGGCACCATCCCCGACAACGGCGCCATTTGATTCAAGTGTGGTAGGGTATGCCGGAATCAACAATATTTATAAACCTAATATCTTCTAATCGTAAAATGTAGCTAACACAGTATAGTGGCTCAGTACGAACACGTGGATGTGTTTTCTTCGCACAAATGATTAACACTTGGCTCAAAATGATGAATTAGTTGGGGGAACACTGCATAAGGGTGCACTCATCCATGGAGGGCATTTGTAATTCGTCATGGAACTATATGCATTAGGGTTTCTATCTACTGGTAATCACAAGGTTCTTCCTCTTAGGTTTTCCATTTGATCAAAGGTTCAAATTCACCCGTAACTGCTCCCGTGGGAAATTGAACCTGACTAGCCTGGCTTCTGAGTTTCCTAACCCATCGAACATGCGTCTCCCTGTAGCAAAGAACAAAGTGCACACAAGACAACAGAGAAACAATCCTTCCTTTTTTTTTTTTTTTTTAACAATGAAATGAACTAAAAAAAACTGACAGTAAAATGATAAAAGAAAATTCACCAGAACTTGTGATGAGGATCACAAGTGTTCAACAGCTCATCAAATGCATTAAGGCACCATCCTCGACAACGGCGCCATTTGATTCAAGTGCAGTAGGGTATGCCGGAATCAACAATATTTATAAACCTAATATCTTTCTACCGTCAGAAATGAGCTAACAGTATGCTGGCTCTGTGTGGTCGAACACGGGGATGGGTTTTCTTCGCACAAATGATTAACACTTGGCTCAAAATGGTGAATTCAATTTGGATTTTGGGTTTTGATAAAAACAGGGGGGAGGTGGAATGTTTGAAACTCGAAATAAACAAAGCAGAAACAAAGAAACCCTGAAGGCAAATGTTTCAATAACAGATCCAGGCAACTGTTGTTAGAGCAACCTTCCATAGAAAATGACCATATTGATATTTCCCAAACTGATCTATTTAGCAATAAACCTAACTTTAATAATCATCTTAAAATTGGTAATCACGTGAGCATCAATGGTCTCGATAAGGAAAAACAATCCTCCTCGACTAACCTTACAATGGATCATAAATGATAACTAACAAACGTTAATGGATCTAACATTAAGCATCCAATGAGCCCAAAAGCTTACCAAGTAATAATCATTCAAGGTGAATCTAAGGGATTTAAACCTATAGTTCAAGGGAAACACAAATCGCTTAGTGAGTAACTGCAAGTGAAACCATGGAAACCTCCAGCCTGCCTCTCGCATCCCGAGACTCAATGTACTCCTTCTCCTTCAAGGAGGAAGGGTTTCTAATCCACTCATCCCCTCCGAAGGCCATCCCTCGGCTGGTGTTTGACTGCCCAAAAAGTGAGAGAAAATGAAGGAAAGTGAAGGAAAATGAGAAGAAGTAGGAACTGCTAAAAGGTTCCCGCTTAAATTTTATTAATGATCAAGATATCCCTTACAGTGTCACGCTTGGGGTCTTTTATAGACAATACCCAATACAAAATACCAAAAAACCAAAACAAATACTAATACAATGGGGGCAAATCGGGGAGACAAACAAAAAGTGACAAATGAAAGTAAAAAAGTAAAAAAGTAGGATAAGTGAACAGTGGCGCAGGAAGGAAATTCTCAGACCGTGAAATATTCAAGCAGGTCGCTAAATATTCGCGAACCCGCCAAAATCTTCAAAGACGCCTTCATTTTACCTTTTCTACTCTTCTTTCCTTCTAATTTCTAATCTGCAATGCTGAGTTCGACACAAATTCTTCATGCTTGGATCGACTCAACAAATTTGGCATAAATAGCTTGCAAAAACTACAAAATTAGCCACAAAATGCGATTAGTAGAATAACTGGACCTTAATAGAAAATTAGGTTATTCGCTGATTAGTACAAAAAGTGCTCAAACCTACAATAAATAGGGCTCAAAATAGCACTTTAGGCACTAATCATTTGCTAATAAGTTTTCAAGGCCGTTGTTTGGGATTAGATAATAGTCCTTGGTCATAGCTTATTATTAATTTGTATATACATATTTGGTCAACAAGCTGGGCGCCGTTGCGGATTCGAAGAATTTAAAATCAATATTCTAACAAAAGAGAGATATGCTAATTTGGACATTTTTCTTTGTTTTACAAAATTTCAGAAAATCAGCAAAAACAGTTTTAACAGTAGTGGCTGAATAAGCTACTAATCTTTTTGGAAGCTTAATAGATATATAATTTTTGTTACCACTGACTCTATTTGATCTCAATGTGTTTCCATTTCCAAGAAGGTATTAAATGCATAGAAAATCAGAAGCAGAACTGTTGCCTCTAGATACAAAAATTGAAAGAACCCTAAAAAATCTGAGAAAAGCTACTAGTGCTGAAGATAGAAGTATGGCTAATCAAATAGAAAGATTGTAGACTATTCCAGAAGAAGAAGAAGCAGAGAGACCACAGAGGCCTAACACAATGGAGGAATTTTGGAGGCCCATCATCTAAGAAGAATACTCTACTATGAGACAACCCCCTATTGAAGCAAACAATTTTGAGTTGAAGCCAGCTTTGATTACAATGGTTCAGCAACACGAGTTCACTAGCCACCCTTCTCAGAAGATCCAAATGAGCACCTCGGGAGATTTATGAGGATGGCAAACATCAACCGAATGGAGTAAGACCGTATGTGATCAAGCTTCAACCCTTTCCCATTTTCTATTGAGAGACATGGCAGCCACATGGGTTTTGACTCCATCACAGCGGGATCACAAATACTTAGGAAGAACTCCATGGAGGTATCTATGAGCAGATTTTTCTCCAAATTCTCTTGATTCGTGCGTAGGTGTACCGAATCAACAAAATTTATATCCTAAATTTCTTCTCACTGTCAGAGCAGCTATCAAGTAGATAGCGGTTCTAGGGTCGAACTCGTGGATGGGTTTTCTTAATAAATGACTTACAAAGGAGGTTCAAAATGGTGAATTCAATTTGATTTTGGGATTTTGCAAAAACAGTGAGAATCGTGGTTCACAGCTGAAAATAAAATAAAGAAAAATAAGAAAAAGAACTCCTTAAAGCATTGGACTACTGGTTTGAGGTCCTAATGCGACTGAGAGGTCCTGGGGTTCATTTCCTCGCATTGGGGAGGATGACCTATAGTCATTTCCCGAACCGGGTCTTCATTTGGCTATCAAAACCGAACCCTAATTATTGTTCCTTTTGAAAGATGGAATTTAATGATCATTTATATCCCGACAAAGGAAAATCTTTCCTCTTGGATCTACCTCATGCTGACTCATAAGAGACATCAACCGGTTTATCGCGATCTAACAATAAGCATCCATTGAAACCCAAAAAGATTGCCAAGTACTTGTCAATCAAAAGGCCATACAAGGGATTTAAAACCTATCGGTGGAGGGCGTGGACATAACAACAACAAATGCATGTTAAAAAATAGGGGACCAATTTTTACCTTAAATCCAAAGCCCAAGAGCCCTCCTTCAAGGATAAAGGGTTTTAGTTTCAACCGTCCTTGAGTTGTCATCCCTGCGGGTAATGGCAGCCGAGAAAGGGAGAGAAAATGAGGGAAAGTGAAGGAGAAAGAAAAGGAGCGGGAACTGTTGAAAGGTGCCCGCCTATTTTATTAATGAGCAAAAGTTGTCTTTGGAGCTTATATACTGCCCTAGCCAAGAAAAAATACAAAAAGAACCAAAATCAAAAGCTATTACAAGTGATAAAATGGGAAGAAACAAAAAATTGTAACACAAAGGCAAAAGCGTGAAACAGCAGGAGAGGTGAACAAAGGGTACGCGGTGTGAACAAGGCAACAGGAAAAGATTTACAGATGCGAAATTTGTAACTTGCGAAATTCGTGATTTCGCAACCCCGCAAAATTCCCCGCAAAGGCTCCATTTTTCTTCACTTTCGCTCTTCCTTCCGATCCGACCGTAACGATGAGTTCAACTCGTTCTTCGTGGTTTGAATTGACTCGATAATTTTGGCATCATTATCTCAGCAAAACTATAAAAAATAATCACAAATGTGATCAAGAGGAATAGCAGGACCTAATGTGCAAATCGGCTTATTACACCGATTAGTACTCCTCAAAAAGTGCCTCAAAACTCGCACAAATAGGGTCTCAAACTAGCACTCGAGTACTAATCACACCCCCAACCTACACATTGTTAATTCCCTTAGCAATGAAAGGAAGAAAGAAAGAGAGAGCATACAAAACAAAATCAAAATTATGTTCACAAAAATTATATTTCAAAAAGGTTGTGAATGAGTAATGCCTAACCCTCGATGAGAATCACTGAAACCCTTGCCCAATAACTATCTCGAGAGAATAAATGCCATACAGAATTGAGTATTAAAAGAGCCTCCCTCTTGGTGAATCAACCAGAGACTTCCACCAAAACCTATGTTTGCTCTGATCAATTTCCCAACAATAAACTCCACGAACCGCACTCTCCCAACCAAGCTTACCGCCTACACTTTCAGATTACTAACCAACCTAAATAGATCAAGACCCTCTCTTATTCCACAACTCTTTTTGTGTTGTAGGGGTGCAATGATGAGGAATCGATCTCACCAAAGTCCATGTAAAGGGGATCCACCAATGACTCCCAACCAATTAAGGCTTAGGGCATCAAGTCATAAGGGTCTTTCGACCACTAACTCTTCAAAGTTTCACTCACTGATCCAATGATTTCGAAACTCCAGCACCTACAACTCGTTAAACTCCACCCATCCACCAGTGTAGCGAGCACTAAGTCAGTAGCTCCCAACCAGTTGGCTTAGGGCACTGGGCTTTAAAGGCTTTCGCCATATACCCCTTAGACTGTGGCTCTGTTTCTACAGCAAGCGTTGCAATTTTCTTTCTTTCTTTTCTTTTCTTTTTCCTTTTCTGTTCTTTTTATTTTGGAAGACACATTGGCCTTCTTTCATGGGGTCCTAACCTATTAAAGGTAGTCAAACGAAACTAGGTAGGTTTTGCAAAGTTTAGAGGTTAGGCAAGCCACCATTGTTGAAAACCTGATGTACAAGGTGTGGTTAGCTAGAGGTGGAAGAAAAAGGTCAAAAGCAACAAGGATTCAACTAATCATCCACTAATTACGATGGAACCAATCTAACATAAATAAAATCGGGATGTTGGTTTCACTTTTCAAACCGCAGGCTAGGCAAACACAAAAAAATTGGTGCAATTTTTGAAAGTAAGTCAGATAGTATAAATGCTCCTTCACAAAAGAAAACCAAGAAGCTAACAACATAACAAAATAGGCTTGCTCAAAATAGTAACAAAAACATGAATAAATTCCACTTCCTTCGCTAACTCTCCTCCCAACCAAATGTCACATTGTCCACAATGGGGCTTGGATTGAAAGCTGTGGTAAGGTGCCACATCCTCCTTGATGAAATGTACCTTACTGATAGGAGACTTCGCAAGCTTCCACTCGATTAATCTATTCAATTCCGTTTGGGATTCAAATAAACAAATTAGGAGGAGAAGAAAAGAGAGGAAAAAGTGACCACTAGAGAATTTTAAATTACACCTTTATAATAATTTCAAAAGTATTCTTCTGGCCATATTTGGATTCTACACCTATGTTTTCCAACGTACCAAACAATTCCAAAACGGAGTTCGAGCCAAGAAAGCATGAGTTAAACAAAATAAGGGGTGCAAGAGGTTACGAAAATTCGTGAACCCGTGAAATTTCACAACCTTACATTTTTTTTAATAAAAACAAATTTATATATATATATGTATATATATATATATATATATATATATATATATATATATATATATATCAAAAAAGATAAAAATGGAATAGTGCCGCTTAGACAAAACCAAAAACAAAGCAAACACTGCATATGAACAACGGGGTCATAAATTTTGTAGAATAAGCAGTCGCGATTTTTCGTGAAGTTGCAATTTTCACAGTGTTAAGTAAATTGTTAAGGTTGCAAAATTTTCGGGTGAGTTTAGAAGTGCAAAATTTGACTCAAGAAAATAAAAAGACATAAAAATTAAGAAAAATACAAAAAAATTAAAAATAGCCGAGCAAAAATTAACTTAAAACTTAAAGATAATCTAAAAGAAAATTTTAATTAAATCACAAACAAAACTTAAAGTAAATCAAATAAAATTTTAACAAAAAATTGGAGTGGTTTCTTATGTTACCGGCAGAACCACCCCATCTGTAATCTCTTCCGGGGTTCATGGAGGGTCAAGGGAGAAGAAGTCCCTCCATGTCCTGGCTGTGGAGGCGAGCTACAAAGAGAGCTGAAGCCGCCTCTGTTTTAAGCACTCGCTTCCGGGGTGGTGTCAGGCAGGAAATCAAAGGAGGACTGGATGCAAGAATTCTTCATCACCGCTTTCACCGGTTTTCATCAATTCCTCCCGTAGCTCATAGCACCGTGCTTTCCGCACTAGCTAATCAGGCGCCCCATCCGATTCCCGTTCCTACCCTCTCCCCGATTCATGCTGCTGCCTAGGTGAAAATATTGTCTAAAGTCATATTGCCAAAAGGTAAGCTATGACTCCATTCCGCAATTGATTATGGCATTAGATGTGGCCAAAAATGGCCTCTCGAGGCGTGATGGGCACTGGGTTAGTGCCCTCTACCACCGACCGCATCGGTGAACTACGGCAACCACCAGATAATAAAATTTGTCTACCTTCACCAAACATCCTCAACTACCTTTAGGAATTTTTAACGATAGATCGCCTAAGGATGTAGGATGCTCAGAGTTTTAGCTCCCCAACCTAATCGGGCCAGACACCAGCATGGCAGTAGTCGGCGACCGTTCTGAAATCTAGCGCTGCCTATCTATGCAAGTCCCTCCAATGTTGATCAATGGTGGGGACCCTAGATCTTTGTTTTCACCGTGGTCTTGCACTGAATGGATGGAGCTCACTTGCTCATAGGAAGGCCCTCTTATCAACATTCAAACCCTCTCTTTAACTGGTGTGTCTTTTAAGAATTCGCATAGGCCAGACTGCTTAATCTCATGTCAAGCAATGGGATGTTGACCTTCACCTGCCTTAGTACTTCCAAAATTTCAACCTGCTTGGAGGCCTTCTTTTTTCCTTTTAGAGATTGAGGAAATGGAGGAGGCACACTTTTCTTCATTGAATCTTCTTTAATAATTATTTAATCTAACTCCATTTCCTTTTCCTAGTTGGCCTTCTCAACAGGTTTGGACACTGGCTGCTCAATTTATTTACAACTCCTCAAAGTGATAACAACCTTTACTTCATCCATTTTTGGGGCAAGTTCACTGGAATAGCTCAATTCATGCACTCCCTAGGATCGGGTCATGGTTCGAAGCGGACCTCCCTCTCTCTCATACCTCCAACAGACAGTAATCCCGTGATGGAATACGCAGATCAATTTTCTGATTGAGATCACTTTGGAGCCCATCTATCTTTTTGTTTAGGGTGCTTTCCACAGTATCAATTCTCTGGGCCAATTGCACATTGATTCCCTTTTGCTCTTCCACAAACTCACCTACCACCTTGCTCAAATTTACAATAGCTTGCTCAATAGGAGATTTAGGGTCAGGTGGTCGTGGGTCGAGATGGGGAGCCACTCTTGTTGCTGTGCACCAAGGGGGACATGAGTTAGAGGGTCCTGGCCCAAGAGAGATTGGGATGATTTCTCCCACTGGGATGTATGTATTGTTGTACGGGCATTTGATTTGGTGGTTTCGGCTTCGACCAACAAAATTCTCGCTCGACGAAACATCTCTTATTTGCTTGGAATGGTATGACACTCAAGCTCCCATGCTCAGTTGATTGACAAGAAGCATAGCTTGGCTCAGAGGACTTCGGGCCACCGCTTGACCTCATGTTGTCTTCTTTTTTCCTTCCGCCTTCCACCTAACCAAGGTAGATAGCTTCGCCTTCAATTCCATGTCCTCTGGGAGTGAGTACATGCCTCCCCTTGAACTGGGTGCAGGACTCATTCTTTCAGCTTCCTTGGGGTTGGGCTCATCCCATGCCTTAGAGGTCTCTTCTACATAACTTAGAAAATCCATGGCTTCTTGAGGATTTTCACTCAAGAAGTCCCCTCCACACATGGTTTTAACAACCGCTTTATAGTGTGGGACATCCCATCATAACAAAGATTCACCAACATCCATGTATAAGCCATGGTGAGGACAGGCACTGATGGTCTCCATATACCTCTCCCAACACTGGTAGAACTTCTCATTATCATGGGCTGCAAATGTATAAATCCGCCTCTTCAAGCTATTGGTCCTGTGTGCACTGAAGAACTTCTTCAAAAACTCTACCTGCAGTTCTACCCAATTCCTGATAGTTCTTGGCCTTAGAGAATTAAGCCAAATCTTGGCCTTGTCTTTTAGGGTGAAGAGGAAGGCTTTCAACTTCAACAATTCCATATCAATTGCGCTCTCCTTGAAAGTCCCGCAAACTTCCTCAAAATCCCGGATGTGTGTATGATTTTCACTTTCCATACCATGGAAGGTCAGATAGGGCACTAGATATGCCCCCACAATCATATCCTCAGGAGGTACAATACATGAGGGTGCACTCACCCTTGGTGGTGTATATGAACCTCATTGACTGTAGGCATTGAAGCCCCCGCACACCCCGTTGGCTCTACTTACTCCTCGTGTGGAGGCTCCATCTCGACCACTATTCGAAGCATTTCCCAAAGCCTTGTTCTCAGAGGGTACCGATCCTTCTAGCCCGCCATCAGGCTTCTATCCTAAAGCAGATAAACTCATGTGGAAACAGCTCAAGACACAACACAAAACAAAAGCAAGGCTACCTAGAAGGGTTACTGTTAGCTATAAATAAAGAGGAAAATTAAATCTGGACAGTGTAAAAATTTAAATCAGCCTAACAGTGAACTGCTAGGGGAAATAAAAGTAAAGGGAAAAAGAGATTGGAATTCACCAACACTTGTGATGAGGATCACAAGTTCAACAGCTTCTCACTTGCACTAAGGCACCATCCCTAAGAACGGCAAACATTGATCGTGCTACAGTAGGTGTACCGAAGTCAACAAAATTTATATCCTAAATTTCTCATCGCCGTAGCAAAGCTACTCGGTGAGTATACGGCCTAGTGGTCGTAACTCGTACGGGTTTTCTTCGCACAAAATGACTTACAAAGGAGGTTCAAAAATGGTGAATTCAATTTGGATTTTGGGATTTTGGTAAAACAAGGAGAATTTGTGGTTTGCAAATAAAATAAATGAAGAAAAATAAGAAAAAGAACTCCTTAAAGCATCACACTGTCTGAGGTCTTAAGGCAACTGAGAGGTCCTCGGGTTCATTTCCTCGTGTTGGGGAGGATGACCTATAGTCATTTCCCAAACCGGGTCTTCATTTGGCTAATAAAACCGAACCCTAATAATTGTTCCTTTTGAAAGATGGCATTTAATGATCATTTATGGTCCCCGGCAATGAAAATCTTTCCTCTTGGATCTACCCTACAGTGACTCATAAGAGACAACTAATCGAATATCAGTGGATCTAGCAATAAGCATCCACTGAACCCAAAAAGATTGCTGGCACCGTCAATCGTAAGGCCATACAAGGGATTTAAAACCTAGTGTGAGAAGCGTGATTAAATAACAACAAATGCATGTTTAAAAAACAGATGACCAAATTTACCTTAAACTAAAGCCTAGTAGCCTCCTCTTCAAGGATAAGGTTTTAGTTAACCATCCCTTTGGCTGTCATCCTCAAGGGGTGTTTGGCACCGAGAAAGGAGAGAAATGAGAAAGTGAAGAAGGTAAATAAGGCCGGAGCTGGAATCATGCAGCACTACTCATTTTATTAATGAGCAAAAGTTGTCTTTGATTATAGTGTAGGAGCTTATATACTGCCCCAGCCAAGAAAAAATACAAAAAGAACCAAAATCAAAAGCTATTACAAGGGATAAAATGGGAAGAAACAAAAAATTGTAACAAAAAGGCAAAAGCGTGAAACAAAGAGTGAGAGGTGAACAAAGGGAGGTGCAGTGAATAGTGGCAAAGAGGGAAAAGATTTTTGTAGGATGCGAAATTCTCGTAACCTTGCAAAATTCCTATTAAAGGCTCCATTTTCTCATTTTTTGCTCTTCCTTCCGGGATCCGACCACCAATGAGTTCAACTCCTGCCCTTTGTGTTTGAATCGACTGGAGCACTCGGGCTCGATTATCTCGC
Source organism: Tetrastigma voinierianum (assembly GCA_016808115.1). Classification (NCBI taxonomy): domain Eukaryota; kingdom Viridiplantae; phylum Streptophyta; class Magnoliopsida; order Vitales; family Vitaceae; genus Tetrastigma; species Tetrastigma voinierianum. The sequence goes on from JAEQBH010005217.1 coordinate 573,342, forward strand.
AAAACTACAAAATAGTCACAAAATGCGACGCAGAATAGCAGTGACCTTAATGTGCAAATCAAAGACGATACCGATTATACACAAAGTGCTCAAAACATGCAATAAATGGTGGTTCAAATACACTTTTGAGCGCTTAATCAGCTCTCATCATCGAGAAGAGAAGAAATCATTTTGTTCAAGCAAGGGAGTAATGAAAGAGTCTCTACACCGTACGGGAGAGGTTCAAGAGATTGTCAAGAGGTGCCCTATGCATGGATAGATCTAACAACTTTAGATGGACATTTTCTACTGATATGAATTATACCTCCAAGGGTATAATTGATTCATCCCTACAGGGAGGTTTTAAAAGAAGAAGTGTATTAGAAGCAAGGCAAGTTATAGAAGACCTCACAAACGTGAACTACAAGATCACATCTAAATCTTCAGGAGCAAAGAAGAGGGATAAGGAAATGGTCTCATTGATTGATAGAACTATGTACCCATAGAATCCAAGCTTGATGCAGTTATGAACAAGCTGAGTAGCAATGAGAGGAGGATGCGCACTACACATGAAGTTGGAGCAGTGAGAGAAGGAAGGAGAAATAGTGCTGAGGGGTGTGAGGAAGAAGAGCCCTACCAGGTTGAGGAGGCATAGTACCTAAATGCAAACAAGAGTTATACTTTTAAGCCCAACCCTAACCTGCCTACACACTACAGTCCAACACTAAGAAACCATGAAAGCTTTTCATATGGTGGAAAAGCACAACAGGGAATAAACAAAACCTCCATCAAGCTTATACTCAACCTAGGTTTCAATAAAGAGTGCAGGAAAGAAGAGCAGATGATCAGAATAAGATACCATCCTTTGAAGATCAGATGTTTGATCACGTCATACTAAAAGATTTAATCCATGAGAGCAAATTCTTCAACTATACCTCTAGCAAACATAATAAAGATTTCAGCAAACACCAATTATTTTCCCAATAACCAGAGATGATTAGCAATCATCGTTATAAAAGTCATAATCATTTCCATAACAGGAAGAATTTGCATGATAAAGATAAGACTCAGCGGCAAAGGAGTTAATAAGAGAAGAGTTAAGAACACTATGAATAGTGTTCATGATAATCATAACATATTGAGTCAGTTATAGAAGGAGAAGTCGAATTTATCTCAACAATAACAAGATAAAAGTTTATAATCCCCACCATTTCAGCAATTAGAAGGCAAATCGATAAGAAGTTTTCAAATTCTAAACATGTTTATGAAGATAGAGATCAATATTCTCTCGTAGGGCATTAACTCAAATGCCTCATTATTCAAAATTCATGAAATATCTGTTGAGCAAAAAGAGAAAGTTAACTAAGGAAGGGATAGTGAGCCTAAAATGCAACCGCAGCAGAATCTCAAGTCCATACCAAATAAAGGCGTGGATCCGTGAAGCTTCACTCATACCTCGCATGATCGTGTTCATACCACGGGAAAAGAATTGTGTGGATTCTAGAGCCAAAGATCAACTTGATGCCCTGTCAAGGTTAAAGATCAAGTTTGGGAGCTTACCCCATAGCCATGACCCTACGTATGGCGTATTGCAGACATCGCTCCATCCCGAGGTATCCTTGAAGATGTGCTGATCAAGGTGGGAAAATTTGGTTTTCCAGTGGATCAGAGTCAAGTAAATATAGAGAAGACAAATGTCTCACCGCCGCAGGAAGACCCTTCAGCAAATGTGAGCAACACTTAATGATGAAAAATGAGAACCGACTCTCGGGCGTTAGAGATGAAGCAAAGGCATTTCAATTTCAAATGACGTTTGAAACAACTAGAACTCTAAGTGTCGACTGTGAATTTGTAGAAAATTCTCGCCATCTAAACTGACCACTGATTGTAATTTTTAGAATTCAATGAATAAAAATGAGATGAATTTCTAGTATCTTGAGCATCTTAAAGTTGAATTTCTGAACTCTAATTTCAAACTGAAAGATTCAGAATTCAGTGTTAGAGATAATAATGCAGAAAGATCCAACAGTTATAAATAAAAAATGGCTGAAGAAAACAAAAGTTTAGCAGGTTTAATACTAAAGGAATTGCCTGAACATTTAAAATATGCCTTCTTACAAACTGTAAAAGTGGAAAGTAGTTATCATTTTAAATTCGATTAATCTGTCGGAATGTAAAAAACCGCCGAGACTCTTAGAAAATATAAGGAAGCAATAGCTCTGGGTCTATAGAAGATTTGAAAGGAATTAGTCCTTCACCAGATGTATAAGATCTCGTTGAGGAGAATGCTAGAACTCTATAAAGCATCGTAGAAGGTCAGAATCCAAGAATGAAAGAGAATTTAAACTCGAAATGGCTAAATGCAGGCTTCATATATGCAATTTCAGACAGTCCTTGGGCGAGCCCAATACATGTGGTTCCAAAGAAAGGGGGATTCACTGTGATCAGAAATGAGAAGAATGAATTGATTCCTACAAGAACTATAATAGATGAGAGTGTGTATGTAATTATAGGAAACTAAACACTGCTACTAGAAAGGACTAGTATCCTCTACCTTTCATTGACCAAATGTTGGACAAGTTAGCAAGGCACTCCCATTACTGTTTTCTTGATGGATATTCTGGTTATAACCAGATTGCAATAGCCTCAGAGGATCAGGAGAAATCAACATTTACATGTCCTTATGGCACCTTTGCCTTGTGGCTACTAATAGATTATGTAATGCTACTACCTCCTTTCAAAGATGTATGATGTCTGTATTTTCTGATTTAGTGGAATGGGTTATGGAAATATTCATGGATGATTTCAAGATATGGATCCTATGAAGATTGTCCGAAAACTTGTCAAAATGTGAGGTGCCAAGACAAGAATCTAGCTTTAAACTGGGAAAAATGCCATTTCATGGTAACTGAAGGTATTGTTTTGGGGCACAAGATTTCTGTTGCTGGATTGGAAGTAGACCAAGCAAAGATTGTTGTTATAAAAACTCTCATGTCAGAAGGGAATAAGAAGCTTCGTATTACAAGCTGGATTTTGATAAGATTCACATGATTTTCAATGATCTCAGATCTACGTGCAACCGCCGGAAAAAAATGCAAATTTTGATTTTGATGAATCCTGCAGAGCTACATTTGAGGAAATTAAATCCAGATTAGTATTAGCTCCCATTATGTTGACACCAAACTGGAATAATGAGTTTGAAATTATGTGTGATGCCAGTGATTATGCAAAGGGAGCTATATTGAGACAGAAAACTGACAAGATATTCAAAGCCATATACTATGCTAGCAAAACTTTCAATGAGGCACAAGAGAACTACTCCAATTCATAGAAAAGGAGATGCTACCATCAATGGTATTTTCTTGTGAAAAATTCAGGCCTTATATATTGGGGTCCCATGTTGTTATACACACTGATCATGCTGCAATTAAATATCTAATGGTAAAGAAGGATGCAAAGCTAAGATTGATTAGATGGGTGCTACTACTATAAGAATTTGATCTTAAAATCAAGGATAAGAAGGGTAGTGACAATGTGATAGCAGATCACTTGTCTAGATTGGAGAGAATTGCTGGAATAGAAAAAGGGGAAGAAATAGCAAAAAAATTTCCTAATGAGCAGCTATTGATGTTTTCAGTACAAACACCCTAGTATGCTGATATTGTCAATTACTTAGCTTGTGGAATTATGCCATGTGAATTCAGCTACCAGCAACAGAGGAAATTGAGAATTGATTGCAAATTATATAAATGGGATGAACCATTGTTGTATAGAAGAGGAGCAGACATGATCATAAAAAGATGTGTCCCAGAAACAGAACAAGGTGGTTTTATGGAAAAATGTCATGCATCACCATATGGAGGACACTTTGCTGGAGACAAGACAACCCAATAAATCCTCCAATAAGGATTTATTAGCCTACTCTATTCAAAGACTGTTTTGAATGGGTAAAATATCAGATGCTTGTCGAATGGGCAAATATAAGGTGAAGAAATGAAATGCCCCCGTTAGGAATTCTAGTGAGCAGATTACGTATGGGGAATAGACTTTAAGGGACCTTTTCCATAATCATTTAGCAATATATACATTCTCCTAGTTGTGGATTGTGTATCCAAATGGGTGGAAGCAACAACTTGTCCCATAAATGATGTTATTACAATTGTTAGGTTTATACAAAGGAACATTTTGAGCAGATTTGGAGCACCCGGAACAATTATCAATGATGAGGGAAGCCATTTTGCAAATAAAGTTTTTTCAAAACTCATGAGCAGGTATGGAATCAAACACCTAATGGGATTGGCTTATCATCCTCAATCACATACAATCAACCCAATAGGGAGAGATAAAGAAAATCTCGAGAAAACAAAGCATCACAAACATAAGACCGGGTCCATAAACTAGATAATGCACTATGGGCTTATATAACTGCTTACAAAACTCCTATTAGAATGTCCCCATACAGAATTGTATATGGAAAACCTTGTCATCTCCCTTTAGAATTAGAATACAAGGCTATGTGGGCCATCAAGAAATTGAACTATGATTTTCAAGCTGCCAAGGAAAAGAGACTACTCCAAATGAATGAACTGGAAGAATTGAGAAATGAAGCTTATGACAATGCCAAAATCTACAAGGAAAAGACCAAGAGGTGGGTATGATCAGAAAATTTAAGGAAGGAGTTCATGAGAACAAGTTCTCTTATATAACTCTAGGCTCAAGCTCTTTCCAGGGAAACTGAAATCAAGATGGAGTGGTCCATATACAGTGTTAACAAGTACACCCTTTGGAGCAGTAACACTAAAGACTGAATCTGGAAATGAATTCAAAGTAAATGGTAAGAGATTAAAGCATTATCTTGGAGGAAGAAGATAGGAGGTAGATCTAGATTTTGAAAAGAGAAAAGAAAATGACCAATGAAAAATACTTTCTGTACTGTGTTCCAACCCAAGGACATTAAATCGAAGGTGTTCCTGAGGTAACCCAAGCTAATTTTTATTTTATTTTTCTTATTTGCTTAGATTGATATTGATTATTTTTTATTTTTTGATAGGAATGATGAACTGGGATAAGATTTTATTATAAAGAACACTGCCTCAAACCGAAGTGTGCTGAAATGACTACAAGGGGGAGTATTTCATTCCCAAACTTATTTGTACAATAATACATATCTTAAGTTTATGGAAGTTTACACTGCTTGAATGCTATGTTGATGTGTTTCAATGGAGATAGTTGCTTAAGATTGAATTCGATGATTTTCTATCGCTAAATATGTCTTCACAATGCTTTGAATTGAAAATTTCGACCGAGGGTCAGGTGATTAATCGACCGAAGGCGCTTAAGTCAGAAAGCAATTGGGAACAAATTCTTGGTCATGATAATAAAATCTATGTCACGGCCAATGTTTTATAAGTGAGGAAAAAGGGTTGTTGCAACAAGAAATTTAATAATCAAGACAATTTATAAGAAAATTAGGTTGCGACATTAAAAGTCTGGGCCGCGAGAACTCAATCGAAATATGATGTCGCGGACTCCCGTTTTCCTCTGTAGCAAAAATTTAAACTAGTAAATGGAAACAGAAACAAGCAGCTAATTAACCTCAAACACCTTCGCGGACCACTTTTCAGCTTATGAACCAATTCCGTCGCAACGGGAGACTTCTGTCACGTACCCGCATTGTAACTTATAGATAGCTATTTGTCCAATGACATGTGTCGTGGACAAAATTTTCTACTGCCGACGAGTCATTGTTATAATAAACCCAGCGTGTTTCGACATGGAATTTAAAGAATGGGTTGAAAATTTCATTTTAAGGTCACAAAATAAATTCAAAGGTAAATTCAAAAGATAGTCATGGTGACCTAATCATTGATTATCGCTTATTCATCAAGAGAAAACATTCATTTATCGAGCCATAACCGAAGAAGTTCTCCAAAACCGAAAGCCACCCTTCCCCATTGCTTTATATATCACCTATACTCTCACCAAAATCCCACCTTCCTCTCTTCGACTTCTAAAAACCCCTAGACTTCAAAGACCTTAAACCCCAAATCCATATCTCATCGATGGCAGAACCCTAGAGCCTAGTCCCAAATCTCAATGAGATGATGGAAGAGTACACAGCTGGTGAAGAGAGGTTCATCTGAACTCGCATCGAGACAACCCTAAAGAGCAAACCTATGTAGAAAGCCCAAACCCCATTCGAAAGAAAACTAAAAGAGATGAAAAAGTAGAGGCCGGCAAGCCAGCAGTTATAAGACAATGAAGCTTTCATTTCAGATGAAGCTTACTCCTTCTAGGAAAAGAAGCTAAGCGACAAAGGGTTTATTAGAGAAATGGGGTTCGGTACGTTCATTTCACCATTTGCTAAGATAATCGAAAAAAGGGTCGGAGTTTGACTGGCAAGCACAAAACCACCCGGGTTTGCTACAAAGGGTCGTGGAGTTCTATTCCAATATTATAGATATATGGAGGACTCCGGGCCATCGCAGGAGTATGGGTCCCGATGGGTCATGAAAGGATCAATGAGGTTCTACAAATTAAAGATCCCAAGAATGGATCTAAGTTCAAAAGACTGCTTGGAGAACCCAATCATGACAAGATTGTCGATTTCCTGACGGAAAGGGAAATGGAACTCAACTAAGAAAAATCCTCATGAATCCATCCATAGGGGATCTCTAATCGTATGAAGCCAAGGTCCTGGGTTTTATTTTATCTAGCTTTGTTATTTTTCCTACTCAAGCATCTATATCAATAAGAGAATGAAGCCATTCTCTTATATTCCCTACTGAAGGGTTACAAGTTTGATGTGGGGAAAATTATTGAAACACCTATCAGAACTTTCCATAAGATTGTGAAAAGGACTCGATCCCATTCGTGAACTATCACCGACTCTGTCAGTTGAGTAAAAAAGGGATATGGGCAGAGGAGGAAACTTGTCCTAAGGTTTCTCCTTTAACATTAATAGGAGTGATTATTAAGGACCAAAGAGTAGAAAAAGGAAGGAGATGGAAATTATAAGTAGAAAAGGAGCCCAGGGGAAGAAGAAGATGAACCAAAGAGGAATGAAATAACCAGCTTGGGGGCCACCATCCGAGGATGAAATGCAGAACAAAAGGAGTCTAGTGATTAATTCTTTTCCTGATGTAAGGGAAACTTTGTCTGAACCAGCAGAATGTTCAAGGAGCAATGAAGGAAATGCAGAGATTATGAACATGCTGGTGTCAATAAAGAAAGAAATGGAGGAGAGAGAGAAAAGGCGGGAGCAGCAACAGAGGATCAGAGAAGAATTTCTGGAAGCTGAATTCAAAAGAAGAGAGCAAAGATGGGAACAATTACTCAAGTAGAGGGATGAAGAGTGGAAGGAAGAAATAGAGAGGAGAGAAAGAGCATTAATGCAAAGGATAGATTCAAAGATAACACCTCTCTCTACAATGAACAACCAAAAAGGAAGAAGTGCTGGACCTTTTAGAAAAAGAGAAGAAAATGGAAGGTAGTATACTACAGAAGGCAAAAGGTTTAAGTATCTCTACAAGGAACAAACAAATAAGGAATTTGGGAAGCTTATGGAGAGGAGGGACAAGGAGCTAGAGATGTAAAACAATTATAGACAAAAATTGTGGAATGACAGTCTGGATCAAGTGAATTCAGATTTATTGAACATGCACATTATGCTCACTAAACTTGAAGGAACCATGAATCGAATAGGCATGAGGCAAGATGAATTGATCACTCCGGTGGAATATACCAATGATCATTGCCTCTTCAATAGGGAAGAACCTCCAGAGAAAGAGAAACCAAACATCTCAATACCCAAGTTTCCTCCATCTTTAGCTAGCTTCAACCTTGAACCTCCTAACCTAAAAATTCCAAATCCTACAAAAGAAGAGGTGAACCCTGTAGCCTCTTCTCCAAACCAAAAATTGTAACCATCCTCTTAATAAAAGATCAACAACAATTTTCTGAATGATTCTGTGTGAAATTTTTTTTGTCTGGTGTTAATTGCTTATTAGATTATATTTTTGTTTTGAATAAATGAATGAATCTGATGTGAAAAATGAGTTGGTCAACGATGGTGAATTGTCTGGATACATTGGATTGAGTGAATTAAGTTGTTGATGTCATTCCTGGTTTGTTTGCATGATAAAATGATGTTTTGAATCGCGTAACAATCACGGAATAATCTAACAATAAGTGTAATTGAAATTGTGGTAGCCTCAATGAATTGGAAAAGGAAGCTGTATGTGTAAGCTTGTGAATGAAGTTTAAGGTTCAGATTTAGGAAGATGTATTAAATAGACAGCATAAATAAGACTTTTGAAACTATTGTATAAACAATAAGGTCAGTGAAAGTCCTGAAAAACAATGCACATGGTCAAAATGTTCCTTAACAAATTGTGAAGGATTAGGGACATCTTATGGGTTCAGTCACAATCAAACAATCTAAGGTCCTAGAACTTATTAGATTATTAGTCAAGGCAATATCCTAGGCAATACCACTAACAGGAAGTGATATAGGCCATCCTTGGAAGTTTGAGCCTTTCAAGCCTACCTCAATATGCATACATTATACTCTGATCTCCACATTTGAGCCAAATTGTCTAGTTTCTTCATTTAAACAGCAATTAGAAGCCTCAAACCCTTCCTTTATTCTAATCCTACAAAGAAAGAACCCTCTTAATTGCCCAGTTTCAGGACAAGAACTCAAAATACATTAAATGAGAAGCTAGTGGGGAATATTATGTTGATTTGAAAGGAACAAGAATGAAGGATGGAAAAGAAAGAACAAAATGAAGAAATGAAAAAGAAATGCAGATAAAGAAGTCAAAATTGTAAATTGTTAAATGGGATTAAGTTTTGTCTTGTGGCCTTCCTCTCTTGAACAATTAAGTTCTTAGGGGTGTTTCAGCACCTAGTACCCTAATGCCAACTGGTATGGGAGCTACTAACCTAAAGTTCTCTAAGAGTGGTAGAAAGCCTAAGAAGACAATACATTGCACTAATCCTAAAAACTTTTGACAAGTAAAAGAAAAGCAAAAATATGACTTTTTCTAAAAAGATGCCAAGATGAGAATATGCAATGATACATCAAGGACAAGTTTCCTGGGGAATATATTTTTCTGATTACTAGTAGAAAAAGAAAAGGATGAATGATAGAGGCAAAGATACACACTTGAAGAGTGGAATCTAGGTACCCTTAGCCTTAATTTCCAGCTTATCTACCTAATTACCTAAGCCAAACTCTACAAGCCTAAAATACCTAATCGACCAAGGTGGTATCGCCTACATTAGCAGAGACTAATATGAAAAAAAAGCATATGGGACTTTGAAGAGCTAAAAGAAATTACAGTCACTGTGTAGAGTCCCATAAGATTGGGTAATCCTGCCAAGGATGAAAGGAAAGAAAACCATCACACACAATGTAGATCGTGATTAATTGATCGAATTGTTTACATTTCAAAATTCATTAGTTTGTTTTAAGTATAATAATTGGAAATTTTTCTTAAGTCCTGAACTAAAAACTAAATTTGAAATTAAGCTGCAATTGACTAGTTTAAATTCAAGTTGCAGAATAACAAAAAAAAAAAAATGCAAGGTAAAAATGTAAAAATGTCCTTAAAACAAAGCCAAAATTGTTTGAGGACAAAAAAATTCATTTTCTTTGCTCGTAAATAAGCAAACTTTTAAGTTTGGGGAATTTGATGAGTATTAAACTCATATATTTTTAATCCATTTTTCCGCTTGTTTCTAGTATTTTCGTGAGTCGCTTTTAATGCTAAATTATGGAATATTTACAAACTTCTTTGTGTTTTGGTGTGAGTTAATTCAAAAGGAGAGATTTCAAAGCAAAGAAAGAAGAGAAAAACAACAATTGCAGTAGTCTCTGTCATGACAAAGTTCGGTGTGTCACGACAAACGTCTAAGCAAAGGGCTAGAGATCTCAGAAAACACTAACATTTGTGTCACAACACAAGATCTAAAATTATCGATGAGCTACGTTGCAACAAAATACAAGATGTCGATGCAGAATTAAAAGGCTACCAATACAAAGATTAGTTATGTTGCGACATAATGAAAGATCAGAAGGCAGAATCTATGTCATGATAGAATCTACTCTGTCGCGACATTGACTCTTGCAACGTGAATGAGCTGGTTAAGACAAAAGAGAGCACTGAAAGAATAAGTTCAGTCACGACAAATGACGCTTACTTGTTGAATTGGCCTGGTCAGTTAACAAAGAACCTAACGGCCGCAGAATGATACTTCAAGTCGAGGGTTGCTTCAGTGTCGCACATGGATCTTAGCCGTCACAACACATAAATAAGCTTAACAAAGAGAAACGAGGTCACGGTTTAATTTTTATATGCCGCTGGCAAAGAATTCAACACAATGAAAGAGTTCGCCGGCGACATACCAAACCGAGTCACAACGTAATCCAGTGTCGAACACGTAAGAGTCTTGTCACGACATGAAACTGGTCGCGACAACAAATATTAACAATAATTAAGAAGCCATGCGTCGCAACATCGCATCGACCGCGATAAGAAGTCAAGCTCAATGGCAATGTTCTATCGCGATAGACTTTCGGTCGCGGATAAATGCTGAGCAATACAAGATAGTCATGCAAACATAACCTCGAACAGAGATGTCGCGGCGATGGAAACTTGGGTCGCTGGCACCCAGCTTGCAAAACCGCACTGAAACTGTTGCGACATAATTATCGGCGTTGGCGGATATGATTATCGATGTTATGGCTATTAACCGCTTGAAGAATGCACAAAATATTATCGCGACAAAGGAAATTATGTCGTGACATAGTTACTGGCGCCGAAGAAAGAAGACCAAGGTAACAAAAAATACGCTGTCACAACTGGAAGGCATATACATGACCAAAGTCACGATGCATTTGATCGCATACCCGCAAAGAAGATAACTGTCGCTACACAACTTCTAGGTCGCACAGTAGAAGCCACCTGGGGCCATACCTTGTGATTCACATAGCCTTAATCTTAGGGCCCAAACTTTAGGGTTTATAACAGAATGATCATGGTAGTGCTTTAAGGCAATTAGTCAAGACGGATCTAACTAGAGTATCCGGGAGTCGAGGACTCTTTGTATTATATATATATATATATATATATATATATATATATATATATATATATATATATATATATATATATATATATATATATATATATATATATATATATTTTTATTACTTATTTTTCTTTTTTTTTTATTCATAGATTTGACTTTAGTGTAGGATTGTTTAATTTGTTTACTGGATCTGAAACATTAAATTTTTCAAAGTTTTGAAGTTGAATTTAAATCAAATTCATTTACGACATCAAGTGAATTAATAAACCTTAAAAGCTGAACTCATTTCAGCTTGGATTGCAAGATATAAATTTTCTTTGATTAGTACTGTTCAGATAATCGTAATCCTAAGGAACACAAATGCAGGCCGGGAAAGATTCATGTTAGTTATGGTCTTTTCTCGCACAATGAAGAAAATTTCTTTGGTCGAGGGTTTTGAATTTATTTGGATTGTGATGTTGCAAATTAATGTTCCCAATTCAGTAGCTAATACCCATGAAAGGACTATTGTATGGCTCTACTTTCGGGAGGCCCTCAAGTGACACAAAAGATGAGATTCTTTGAGCATAGATTAGTTACTGGGGGTATGCTAGACTAATATTGGAAGAACTAAATTGAGCTTTGAAAGGTTACTAGATAAACTCAATTTGCTCATGGTTTGAAGAAGGTTGAGTGATATATCACCTAAATCACTAGAGATCTCCTTAGTCCTGAGGAATAATCTCGATCTGTTAATGAGATCTAATCAAGGAAAGCGGAGAACTCTTTCAGATCTTAAGGATGAAACATCATTCATTTATAGAATCAGCACTGTTCTGTCTTGGGAAGAAATCTAAGGCCATGGGAAATAAAAGTAGCCATTGGAAAAGAAAAATACCTAGGATTCCTAGAGAAATTTAATTATAAGTAATTTATTAGAATCATGATTCGAAATGACATGAATTCTACACAATGAAAAGTATGGTTGTGAGGAGGAATCCAAACTATACTACCTTGCCTCTTGACAAATTTAGATTCCAACTCAAGAGAAAATATAATTAGATTATGATGCATGAATTGATAATTTCACAGATCCTAGTGTCTATATTTCCTACAATAACTGTTCAGTTTATTTAGAGACTAAATTCTTCCTTTATTTTAAAATGTAGGATCTCAATTATTAAAATTTTATTAGGTTAATAAATTTTCTCTAAACTGATGTTCAAATATGGAACTTGAGTAGTTAAGAAGCAAAGTTTAAATTTTCACCTCATAATCACATCCTAGACTTATAGTCCACTTTATTACTTGTATCGACTCCAAAATTTTTTGCAGTTTTAAGACCAAATTAAATCTTTTGTAATTGAGTCTAGTAACAAAAATTATTCTTCATGAGCATACAAGTTATATTTGGTTTTAATAAGTTTTGCATTAATTTATAGTCTTCTAGTAATGTCTTACTAAATTAAGATGCACAAAATTTGGTCAACAAGTTTTTGGTGCCGTTATTTAGACGATGACAGTCCTTGGTCAGCTTATATTGACCTAGGTATATACACATTTAATCAATAGTCAACCATTTGGTGGAATTGCAAGAAAGTGAGCAAAAAATAAAGGAAAATCAAGAAATTACATACGAAAGTAAAGATCTATTGTGTTTGATGTTTTCAGTTGTAATATATCTCAAATGGATACAATATTTATATGGATGGATATTTGACTTCCCAAGCTTCCAAAGAGATCTTATTCACTCAATTTGACTTACTTTATGACTCTGAAGTTGAAGGCACTATAAGAGAGCTCAAAATTGACTAGTTGGAGCATTTCATAAATTCAGTCTATATTATCATTTCTAAAGTGTTTTTTCCGTCCATATCTAAATTCTACACTTCAAGAGGTTTCAAATAAAAATATTGAAACATTTAATTTGAGTTCAAACAAGAGTTACACTGCCAATGTACATGCAGTTTGGTCGCTGATGAACATAAAAGCTCACAGACGGCTCGGCTGAGGCAACAACTGAAAAGGTCATTTTTACCTAATTCTGAGGAGGCTTATAAAAGGAGACGAGAACTCACGCCGAGGCCCATTTTTGGTTGTCGTATAGTTCAAGATAGGTTCTGACTTTGAGGGAGATAACCCTCCTTAGGCTCTCCTCCTCTGCTCTTTTAAAGAAAGGAGTCTCGCACTTTGGGACCAAAGAGGAGGCCTTAGTGTAAGCCCTCAAGCTTTGGAGAAAACTGGGGATCTGGAAGAAGAAACCAAGAACACACCCAATTTCACTATTAGAGTTCCTTCTTTTCATTTTTCTAGTGTTTTATCTCACTTTGGGGATAAACAAAACCCTATTGTGTTTTACCTCTAAATTAAGTGTTTTGGTTGTATTTGACATGAAGCTTATATCTATTTGTTAATTTTCCTCTTATCAATTATCTTCTTCCAGGATTGTCACTCCTATTGATTCAGTACTCAGTTTTGTTTATATATTGATTTCTAGCCACCCCCAATATAGTGAGTGGCCTCAGAGAGATTTGGATAAGTGGAGTAAATGAATTAGACATAGGTGAATCAACCCACTAGCCAGTGTAGAATTATCTGTAATTAAGAGGGAGATTCTGATCTTAGAATACTTTAAATGCTTGGGGTTAGCTGAGAAGCAAGAAACCTAGTATTAGTTGGTGATTATCCAAACTTCAGAGATGTTTATAATTAAATTAGCAGTTTCTTTAGAGAACACTTTTAAGAGACAATAGGATGGAATTTTGGCTAGATATAGGAGGATTATCCATTTGCACCAATTACCCTAGGATCTTATCATCTATTAGTATCCCTTAGTTGTGCATTTCATTCATTAGATTTAGATTTATTAGTTTAGTTTAGTTTCTAATTTTTACTTTAAACTCAATACGATCAAGCTGAATATTTATATGATTATAATTTTGGTACTTAGTGATGCCTAATTTCCTGGAGCTTTATCCTATATGGTTTTATACATTGTATTACTTCGACAAGCATATACTTACATTAGGGTAAGGTGATATATTTTATCGCATATTTATACACATCATGAATATGCCTGAGTCAAGTTTTTTGGTAATCAAGCATAGGACTAACAAGTCTTTGGTGTTAGCCAAAACGCCATCAAGTTTTTCAAGGCTGCTGAAGAACTAATAAGTCCTTGATGCAGCATTAGATGCTTATCAAGTTTTTGCATTAAGGCCGCAAATTTGTGTTTATGCTAATATCAATACCGTGTGCTTCTTTGGTACATCAAACATTTTTTTTTAGTCTTTTTTTATTTTTATTTTCTATTTTACTGTGAAATTTTTTTGTTTTTGTTTTGTAGGTTTAAATCACAATGTATCCCTTTCATCGAAAGACAAATCAATAGTTCCCTTTTAGTCAACTACCAAGAATGAGGAAAATTAGCCAAATGAGCATCAAAGAAGAGCAACTACTCAAGTGAGGAGTCAAGTGTAGCAAACTATATATGCCCTAATGAATTATTCTACATGGAGGCACCCCATACTTGAGCAATCATAATTGGGATGCAGCCATCACCAAACACCTCATGGAACACAAGCTACACCCACTTCATAATTCACAAGTCCAAAGACTCAAGCCTAGAAGAAAAATGGCCCCTCCTCCTAATTGGAAAGTAGAGCTCCCATGCTGAACTGAAGCCATAGAAAATGCTGAATCTGTAAAGATCATAATGAGACGTGATCACTCTCGTCGGGCTGCCCAGGTTTCTTAATCAAAATGAGATAAGTCAACGTCTAAATGGGAGAATGGCAAAGTTAGAGGCAACCATGGCTAAATTAGAGAGAGTTCGTGCTGAATGTGCAACAGCTCAAGTTCAACTCATGGAAGTAACAATGGTTAATGTTCAAATTCAGCCTATACCATTCTAGAGCATGGAAAAAGAGATGACTCTAATGGTCACTTTGGGACTCAACTCAGCATTTTGAGAAAGAACAAACCCAAACAAGAGAAGAGTACAGAGCAAATAAGAACTAGTGGCCAAATATATGAAAGAACAAGAGAATATGGGCTATAATGTCCTTTTGAAGTGAAGAGCACGAGAGCTGCCATCCAACCTTGAGGGGTGAGCTACAATGGGGAATAGATCACCTTAAGTGGATGACAGTGCTTGAGAAATTCCAATAAGTGGAAAATGATGCACAAACTTTGGAAGCCTTAGATGTGAAGGAAGACAAGCCAACATCCTCGGAATTATATGAAAAGATAAATGATGAGGTTGTAAAGACTATTTCGGAGATGGCTTTATGTGGTGAGATGCATGAAGAGTTTAAAAATGAGAAGATGACGCTTATTCCCAAGGCAAAGGAGTGCACTATTTAGTTGTTTAAGGAAATTGAAGTCACCATTGTGAACAAAAAAAAAATCTAAAAAAAATAGTGATCTTGGAAGATTGTGTGCTCAAGTTGTTGATTTAGCACAATTATCGCCTCTTAAAAAAGGATGGAGGCAAGAATTACCAACCCATCCATAGTTGGTAGAGTTTAGCTAGACTTGAAAACGGAGTACTGAGGCAACCTGCTTTAAAGTTTTTCCCCCTTTTAATTTCATAGTTAGTTTTTATAAATTTTCATGTTTGATTTTGTTTTTCCATGTTTTGCTTTGGATTTCAGGCCTTGAGAACAAAGCTGGTTTGGGAAGCAAAAGGCTGAAATTCAGTTCAATTATTGGCGGAAGCTTAAGAACCAAAGATGAAACCATATTCAAAGCATCCCCTTCATTCGACTTAAGGCTCTAACCTCCTCGCTAACACCTTTCCTCGAAAGGCCACATTCATCGAGCAACCCTTCGTAGACTTTGATCACCTCAGGAGTACTCATTATCCATTCTTGCTTTTGTTTCACATTAAGGAAAATAATGAATCCAAGTTTAAATAAAGGTAAAGGGTGTGTAAAGGGTGAATTCAAGAAATAAAAATTCAAAATCCAATTGTTGTGATCTCCTTCCCATTTATTTCCATGTACTTTTCTTTCTTTGTTTGTTTGTCTCATATGAGTGAGTTTGATGCCTTATTAGCTAGAAGAAGGTCATTTTGGAACACGCATCAGCAAGGTAAGTGTAAAGTGGATCGGACCCTTAGGCAATGAATAATAAAAATATAAAAGAAAAAATGTCAAAATAGGTTTATGAATAAGAATAAGTGGGATCATCCAATTGAATCCTAGGCACAAATTAAGGGCTCTTCAGCCTAATGCCCTAAGCCAACCGGCTGTGGAGTCATCAATTTCACCGCCAACCATGGGATAAAAGATGGATTCTTCCCACAACCTAGGGCATTTGAGTTTGGTTGAGTGTTTGGGGTGACGTTTGAAGGGAATTTAATGCCTAGTGCCCTTAACCAACTGGTGGAGAGTCACCAATGGAACACTCATCTAAAACTTCTTGGTACTAGTTTTCTTTCATTTTGGTATTTTGGTATGAATAAAAAGGGTGTATTCTTATAATTTCTTAGTTAGTTTCTTCCCAATAGGTGAGTTGAGCTTAAGTTTAGGGGTACTAGGACCTTGCTATACACTAGATATCATGCTATAGCCTACACTTAGATTCCTTGGGAAAGGTCATTGAGGGCTTGGGGGGGTTGATTTGCTTTGCTCACCTTGCTTTGCTTTGCCATGTTCCTTAGAGAGTTTAATAGTTTACGGGTCCTAAATTTTGGTTAAAAAGGCTAATAGTGCTGAATTGTGTTCATATTGCCCTTCCATTTGGCATCATGTTATCATAATGACTTATTCTTGTTAGTTTAAGTGTCATTTTCAATTTTTGTTATATTTTTTAGTCAATCTCTTGCTTGGGACAATCAATAATTGTTTGGGGTGATGAGATCTCAAATACTCATTTTATCACTATATATTTTACATAGATTTTTAGTATTTTTATGTTAAATAAGTATCCTTAATTTCTATAAATATTCATGTTTATAATTAGGTCAACCATTTGGTGGAATTATGGTAGAATATGGTTAAAAATGAAGGAAAATAGCAAATTATACATGCAGCAACAGCTACTGTGTTTTGATGTGTTCATCTATAAGATAATCCTAAAGGCCTAGATTATTTATATGGATGTATAGGTGACTTTCCAAGCTTCATAAAGAGACCTTATTCACTAATTTAGACTTCAAATGATCAACTTATGACTCCTTAGTTGAAGGAAGAAGAGAAAAGAGCTCAAGAGTGACCAATTGGAGAATTTCATAAATTCGGTCTGTATCATCATTTCTAAAGTGTTTTTTCGTGACCATATCTAGATTCTACATTTCAAGAGATTTCCAACAGTACCAAGATTGTGGAATTTGGAGTATGGACGAGAAAGTTATGTTTGTTGCGACGAAGGCAGAGTTTGTCGCGACAAGGCCCGCTGCGACGAAACCAAAAAAGGCCACATTGATGGAGATATGGGTTCGTCAACGAAGCGTTGGGGCCTAACAGCTGGAAAAGCCTATTTTTAACCTAATTTGAGGAGGCTTATAAAAAGAGAGCAGAGAACGACACCCATGGAGGTCGGTTTTAGCTGTCGGCAATTCAGAGAGGTTCCGACTTTGAGGAAGAGAACCCTCCTTAGGGTTTCTCCCCTCTTGTTCTTGAAGAAGGAAGTCCGCACTTTGGGACCAGAAAGGAGGCTTGGTAGTAGTCTTCAAGATTGGGAGAATAACTTGGGATTTGGAAGAAGAAGACGAAGAACTCACCAATTTCTACCATTAGAGTTCCTTCTTTCTTTTTTCTCATGTTTTATCTTAATTTTAGGATGTACCAAACCTTTATTATGTTTTAATTTCCTAGTCTAGGGTTTTGGTTGTATTTTGGATATGAATGTTATATCTATTTGTTAATTTTCCATTTTTATATTTTCTATTTGTGATTGTCACCTCTACTGATTCATACTCGGTGTTGCTTACATAGTGATTTTTATCTAATCTCAATATGGTGAGTGGTTCCTTGCGAGATCTGAGAAGGGAGTAAGGAATTGGACATAGGTGAATCAACATAATTAGCTGCAGTGTAGCAATTATTGATAATTAGGAGGTGTGTGAGATTCTTGCGTCTTAAAGCATCTCTAGTGCATGGGGTTAAGCTGAGAAGTAAGAAACCTAGTATTAGTTGGTAGATTATCCGACCTCAAGAGATGCTTATAATTAAATTAGGCAATAGTTGCCTTAGAGAACTCTTTCAAGAGACATTTGGATGGAATTTTGACCTAGATATAGGAGGATTGTCCACTAAACACTACTCCTAGGGATCTTATCATCTCTCGTATCCCTTAGCTAAGATTTCATTCGTTAGATTTAGATTTCATACTTTAGTTTAGTTTAATTTCAATTTTAAACTTAAAATTGATCATTTGAAATATTTGAAAAGTATTATAAATTTTGGTACTTAGCATCCCCACTCCCGTGGATCGACTGTGACAAGCCATACACGAATTACTTGGATGCTTTATGCTCACGCGAATAGGTGTGACATATATTTTATCGCATAGTTTATACACATATCACGAATAGGCCTATCAAGTTATCGCATCAAGCTCGAGGACTAATGTCTTGGTGCTGCGCCTAAACGCTTATCAAGTTTTTGGTCTTCTTCTTCTAGATCCCAAGTTCTTCTCCCAAGCTTGTAGACTACTACCAAGCCTCGTCTCTAGTCCCAAAGTGCGGACTTCCTCCTTCAAGAACAAGAGGGGAGAAACCTTAAGGTGGGTTCTCTCCCTCAAAATCGGAACCTCTCTCGAACTGCCGATAGCCAAAACCAACCTCCATGGGCGTCATTCTCTACTCTCATTTTATAAGCCTCCTAAAATTAGGTCAAAATGGGCTTTTTCCGATTGCCACCCCAAGCTTCGCTGCGGATTTTAACTCGTATCTCAGAATGTGTGGCATTTCTCGTCTGGGCCCTCTACCTTTGGTCGTGACAAACATAACTTTCCTTATCTGGACTCCAAATTCTACAATATTGATATTGCTGGAATCTCAAGTGTAGAATCTAGATATACAGAAAGAACACTTTAGAAATGATGAGGCAAAACTAAATTTACGAAATGCTCCAACTGGTCACTTTTTTGAGCCTTTCTTCTTCTTCCTTCAACCGCTAAAAGTCATATTTTGATCATTTGAAGTCCAAATCTGAGTGAATAAGGTCTCTTTGGGAATCTTGAAGTCACCTATCCAATCTATATGATTGTAGCTATTTGGTATCATCTTAAAGCTAAAAACATCAAAACATAGTAGTTGCTACTCGCATGTAATTTGGCCGATTTTCCTTCATTTTTCGGTCATTTTCTGCAATTTTGCCAAATGGTTGACCTAATCATAAAGATGAATATTTTGAGCATTAGGACACTTATTTAACATAAAAAAAACTAAAAATATAAGTAAAACATAGGGTTAAAATGAGTATTTGAGATACTCATCAGGATGCACTCAACTGGATCTTCAAATACTTGATGGGGATTACAGACTATGGCATCAAGGTCTGCAGAGGCGTGAGGACATCTTTCCATTATGGGATATGTGGATGTAGATTATGCAAGGGATTTGGAATCTACAAGCTCAAAAGTTTGTGGATTCTCAATGATTGGTTGTCTTATACCCGTTTCTACCTCATAGGTATATATGATAGTCGGCTTATACCTTTTCAACCGAGGTCTCAGCTTGATATGATCTCTTTCTAATAATGTGGTCATGAATTTGATAACTCCCACCGATTAAGTCATTCTCAAGAAACTTCGAGTTTCTTGATTCCACAATCCTAAAGGTGTTATAAGGATAATAGAATCTATAGCCCTTGGATTTTTGAGCATATCTAATGAAATGCCCACTAATAGTCCTTGGGTCTAGTTTCTTTTCTTGTGGATTATAAATCCTTACATCAGACAGGCATCCCCATACGCGTATATGTCGCAAACTAGGTTTCCAACCTTTGAATAACTCAAATGGCATCTTTTGGACATCCTTGGTTAGAACTCAATTAATTATATATGCTACCATCTTTAGTGCCTTAGTCCACAAGAATTGAGGTAGATTAATGTTACTCCTCATACTCCTTACCATGTCCATTAAGGTTCGGCTTCTTCTTTCCGTCACACCATTTTGTTCCGGAGAACTAGACATGGTGTATTGGGTAACAATTCCATGCTCTTGAAGAAACCTAGAAAATGGACCTGGTGCTTCGCCCCATCTCTCGCGTACCTATCATAGTAATCTCCACCTTTATTTGACCTCAATATCTTTATTTACTCGCATTGCTTCTCTACTTCAGCCTTGAATACCTTAAGATTTCCAGCGCTTTGTCCTTAGAATGAAGCGAGTAGAGATACATGTAACATGAGTAGTCATCGATGAATGTGATGAAGTATTTCGGATCACTCTCATCCATATCAGATCAGAGGGTACCGGCCGGCTGGGCTCTAGATCCTATCCAGCCAGAGACTCCATCTAATGTGGTTAATGGCCCAATCTCGCCAAGCAAGCCCAAACTAAAAACCTGGCAGGCCCAATCTTCGAACTCCAATCATAATGCATTTACAAGACGGGCCCAAACATGCTTCCTTAGCCGGGCAGGAGACATAATGCCTGAACGCAATCCTTCTTGGCCAGCTACCATCTTTAAGAAGGTAGCCTGACACCTCCCTTAGCTTAAACAAATAACCACCCATGAGTCACACACGTAACCTTCCTGATGGTGGTCAAACGCAGAAGATAAGGGCATTTTGGCTATATAAAGGGAAGAACAGGTCATAACACGCGAACAAAGCGCCCCCTTTCCCTTCCGTTTCGGAAAGGAATCGCCTACCTCCCATGTAAAGTGGGACAACAAATTTCTCCTCCATAAAGAGAGGATGGCACTGCAGAGAAGGTAAGATAATTTTGATTGGAAATACAAATTGATTTTTCTCTAGATATCAAGACTACCTTGGCATCAAGAGGCAACGCACCGTCGCTTCTCTTGTTTATTTTGTAGGTACATGTCAAGCGGGTTGATGCTTTAACGATCCAAAGGACTCAAAATTCGTGAGACTACAAGGACAACAAATGTCTGTATGTATAATTTCTAACAAATGTTTACTCCTTGTTGCACCCTTTTTTGATTTGTTAGTTTGCTTTCCCTTAATGCAATCCAAACATGTTTCAAAGTTGGCAAAGTCCAAGGCATCGAAAATTCCTTCATTCACCACCTTTTAATTCTTTTGAATGGAGATGTATCCTAATCTTCTGGTACATAATAAGGATGATTCTTCATTCATAACATTCCTTTTAATTCCAAGAGTTAAACCAATGAGTTATAAGCATTATTATCTCAAGAAATGTATTGAATAGAGACCATCATACAAAGTACTAGATCCAATAAATTTTGATTTAATTAAAAATTAAACCAAGATTCTAAAGTTACAGGAGATTCCAAATAGTATGAGGGTTAATATCGAAATTAAATTCCTAGAAAACTAGGAACATAAAGGTCTTCTAATTGAAAATGAAGCCGCCTATAACTCCAAATTGCAAGTGCCAATGCCTACATATGTTTCGACCTCCTCCTAAATGGATGTACTGCTCACGACCCATTGGCTTTTTAGGTTTCTCATACCCTGCAAGGTATTTCAAACATTGATTGTTGAACCAGAGTCAATCCACCATGTGTTATGATTAACATTTATGAAAATTGATTCATAACATACGAAAGAAAATGAAATACCTTTCTTTTCAAGCTAGACTTTATGCTTCATGTAGTCCTTCTTCATGTGTCCTTTCTTTTTACAGAAGAAACACGTGGACTCCTTTTTATAGTTTGCCTTTAGGTTGAATCTGCCCTTTCCCTTGTTCTTAGGCTTAATCTTCCTTGATTGCACAAGAATAGTGAAAGTACTCTTCTCCCCTTGTTCCAAGAGTAGTCGCTCCTTGTACACACATGGTATCAAGAGTTCCTTAATCGACCATTTATTCTCGTGGTGTTATATGAGATCTTGAATGGACTATAATTATGTGGGTAAGGTGCACAAGATGTAGTGAACAAGGAATGTCTCGGACATGAATACTTCCAAAGACTTCAATTGAGCCAAAATGTCCATTATGCGCTTGATATGATCACGAACTCCTCTAATTCCAGTGAGCCTTAGGGGCAAGAATTAAATTATCAAAGTGCTAGCGAGGATTTCCACGATTTAGCAACTCCGTCTATCTATTGCCTTTAGTAGATCCCTACTTTGACATGTTTCTCAATTGAGCTAATGATAACATATATGTGTGTCTATGAACATAATGGAGGCGGTTGGACCTCTCCCATTATTCGTAAAGTCTCACGACATATGAGGTCAATGTGATGGTTGGTGGCTTATCCTCCAAATAGTATAGTCAGTGCCCATACACCCTAAATGAGTAAGACTTTCTCTCCAAACCTTATAGTTGGTCTCCTTAAGCTCGAATTTCCAACTTAATATCGAGTAGTTTGTAGATTGAATAATCAGAAGTAAGAAAATGTAATC